>CM062293.1:406139485-406217322 GCA_031216915.1 Pictodentalium vernedei | reverse complement strand
ACGGATTGAAACAAGGTGTCAGGACTCCCACCCGCGCTGTCCCAAAAGACAGACCTTCTATATATACTTACCACGCCATGCATGGGAATCCTGTTCAGTGGCAGAACCAAAATCCTTAAAAGGGGGGAGAATTCCAATGGAGGGTGGGAGCGATATGACGCGGGTATATCTCGAAGGTCGCAGACAGGGAGGGAAGGGTGTAGGCAGGTGACTCACCCTCTTCTATTTGTGTGACCTGGCAGTGATATAGCCAGAAAAATATCGGAGGGGGGGGGGTGGTGGAGGCTGCAGGTAGGGAACATGCTTCATACGGAGGGGTATCCTGAGTGGAGAAGCCGATATGCCCTCTCCGGGAGGGGGGGGGGGGGGGGGTCTCCTCCCAGACAAAAAAAAAATCACTGTGCATTTAAATCAAGTTTTCTGGTGGCTTTTAGGGTAAATCTCCACATTTTTGGATGACCCACATTTTAGAGACAAGGTTTATGAACGAACATGGCTCATAAGTATCTGCATCCGAACTTTTGGTGGATTTATATTTATCAGCTGAGTTTGTATGTAAATAAAGAAAAGAGAGTCACTGTGTGTGTAAGAGAGGGTGGCTGGATGTGACAGTTTTGGAGAGGGGCAAATGAGAGAGAATGGGGGGGGGGGGGGGCAAAGACTGTGATTTTTGGAGCTCTGTAAGCGACTCTGAAGCCTTGGAGGAGGTGAGGCCATTGGTGGGGTCCGGTTATCCTCCCTCGGTAAATTTTTCAATTTTAACTGTGAAGCTTTGAGAGCGATTCTGGAGCCTAATGGAGGATGGCGAGGTCATCGGTAAGGGCCAGAGTCTCACTGAAATATTCTCAAATTTCGAAGCTATATCAACAGTTTTGAAGTCTCCTAATGGAAGGTGGGGGAGGGGGGGTCGAAATCATATGTGGCAGTTTGTATTTATTTTGAGGGGGGGGGGGGGGGGGGGGCGAGCTGTGTGCATTTTCCCATGCCCCCGCCACTGATCCCAACCTTCCCAGGGCCTCCCAAAAATATATATAATACCGCCAAGATTAGACAAGTAAAGGACAAGCATAGGCATATGTTGCCATCCCAGCCAACCTTAGGTGACGTCCCATCCCAAATTCCCCCGGTAATGTGAAGTACTTTTCGATGGCTGCTTTATAGGCCCTTTTAGAACTGACATATTTTTGCTCTCCCACGTCTCAACAAGAGATCCCCTCGCCTGCCGCACATACATACACACACCTACTTACTGCCACAGACCCAGAGTGCAGAATTTGAGGTCTTATGCAGACTTCACTTCGTCCTAACTGGCCTATCGCACATAAAAAAGGGGAAGAAGACCTAACAAGGACGGACCTCGGGTCGTTAGGTTACCCCTCCTGACCTTCCTTCTTGAAGAGAAGAGGAGGCGGTATCGACCGAGGGCCGAAGGGTCCTAGATAACTTAGGTCCAAACAAGAACAAGTAGACCTAAGAATTGTTATTTCAACGTTAAGATGATAGGATACCAGTATGCAAGGTCACAGGTTGGGGGCCATTTTGACATAATAACCTATAGCATAGTTTTTATATCTTTCATTTCATGTGCACGGATTATTATTTCATGTGGATGGATCAAAGTAGTAGTGCTCATTCCTTTCGTGCAAGATCTGGTGAACCCCGGAAGTGACGTCATAGTCAGTTGACTGTGTGCCGCCATTTCGTGTTGTCATGGTAACCCGCGTGATTGGCTATGTTGTGACATCATTCTCATGGTGACGCATGGTGTCACTGCGCACTTGCAGCGCATGTTATGGTAATGCGGGTTTCCGTCGTCCATTTTGTATACAGGACGCCGCTATCTGGGTTTCTATGGTAGCATGCGGTTACTAGGTGACTCAAAGGCATCTAATAAGACGGGGTATGTTTTGAGGGTACGTTCGATGCAATGGAAGTACAACGAGTTACCCAAATGATCCCGAGATATTTTCACCGGAAATCACCAAAATAGACCAGAATTATTTTAGAATATTGAATAGATGTATGCATGGTGGGAGAGGGGAATCTCTTGTTGAGATGTGGGGCGCAAAAATATGTCAGCGAAGATATAAAATTCAGATGTCTAAAAGGGCCTATAAAGCAGCCATCGAAAAGTACTTCACAATGCCTGGGGAATTAGGGATGGGACGTCACCTAAGGTTGGCTAGGTTGGCAACATATGCCTATGCTTGTCCACTACATGTCAAATCTTGACGGTATTATATATATGTCTGGTAGGCCCTGGGAAGGTCGGATCAGTGACAGATCATAGCTCGCCCCCAAATCCCTCCCCCCCCCCCACCTCAAAATAAATACAAACTGCCACATATGATTTCGGCCCCCCTCCCCCACCTTCCATTAGGAGACTTCAAAACTGTTGATATAGCTTCGAAATTTGAGAATATATCAGAGAGACTCAGGCCCTTACCGATGACCTCGCCATCCCCCATTTGGCTTCAGAATCGCTCTCAAAGCTTCACAATTAAAATTGAAAAATTTACCGAGGGAGGATAACCGGACCCCACCAATGGCCTCACCTCCTCTAAAGGAGGCTTCAGAGTCGCTTACAGAGCCCCAAAAATTTATAATTCGGGGAGAGGTCCCGAATCTGGTGGCGACGATACAGGAGGTCATGAAAGGGCATTTGCCTTCGAACAGTCTTTGCCCCCCCCCCCTCTCTCTCTGTCATTTGCCCCTCTCCAAAACTGTCACATCCAGCCACCCTCTCTTACACACACAGTGACTCTCTTTTCTTTATTTACATACAAACTCGGCTGATAACTTTAAATCCACTGAAATTTTGCAAGTTCGGATGCAGATACTTAGGAGCCATGTACGTTCCTAAACCTTGTCTCTAAAATGTGGGTCATCCAAAAAAGTGGCGATTTACCCTAAAAGCCACCAGAAAACTTGATTTAAAACCACAGTGACGTTTTTTTATCTCGTTCCGCCACTGAACAGGATTCCCATGCATGGCGTGGTAAGTATGCATAGCAGGTCTGTCTTTTGGGGGGTGGGGGTCCTGACACCTTATGCTTTTATGTGTGTGCACAAAATAATAATCCGCGTAGGCGAATTAATAATCTGAACATACAAAATAATAATCCGGGCACAAGGATCATTATTTCGTGTGCACGGATTATTATTTCATGTGCGCGTATTATCATTTCGCCACACGTTATATTTATTTTGAGTAGTATGAAATGGGGCCCCATCTGGGGGACTTCGGGGGAGGGGGGGGGTAGCATGCATAGCGTGTGAAGTTAGGGTGACACGCGTTTCCGTTGTTTGTTTTCTATAGAGAGAGACTATATTGGACACTAACATCTTGGTTTCCACGTTAGCTTGTTGCATGTGACCCAATGACCTCTAAATGGACGGGGGTCTGTTCTGATGGTGTGTTCGATTCAACAGGAGTCTTGTGAATTACCAAACTAAGCTCGACACTTACTCCAAATCATCAACATCGAAGTGTTATATGACCCCTAAGGGGTATTTTCGATTGATGAGGGATGTACTCCGGTAGAACAAAAGAGCTCCATCCGTGGAGTAAGATCGGTGTTTTGTTACTATAATTAACCTCTGTGGCGTGTTCTGACTACTCTCTGACCCAAGTATTCAACTGTAGGAGTTAGTACACATGGCATAGCAGACGGGCATCAGGCAGGTCCTTGGGCAAGTTATGGCTACAGGAAGAATAAGCAAGCGGAAGGGAATGGGTGGTGTTAGCGTGCATAGCAAGTAGACACCAGAATGGGGAAGTGGGAGGGAATGGGTAGTGTTAGTATGAATGTCGTAGCAAGCAGACATCAGGTAGGCCCTCGGGCATGTCGGGGCTTAGAAAGAACAGGGAAGTTGGAGGGAATGGGTAGTGCTGGTATGCAAGATGTAGCAAGCAGACACCAACAAGCCCATTAGTATGCCACAGCTTAGAAAGAATAGGAAAGTGGAAGGGAAATGGGTGGTATTGGTATGCTTGGAGAAGCAAGCAAACATCAGGCAGGGCCTTGGGCACCCCAAGACTTAGAGATATGAAGGAAAGGAAGTAAGGGTAAGGTTAGTAAATTGTGAAGTGGAAGTTGGGCCCCGGTTTGGGATATTTACGGACCATGTTGCATAAAGATACACTTGTAGAATCACTGTCTATTACTTTCTGGCCTTCAGGGTGCCCTTTTCATTACATGAAAATCCGAGGGCAATGAGGCACAACTTGCCATTCCACATATCCTCATGGTCATAAGGGCCACAAGAAAATTCTTAGTGAGCCACAATTTATCATTCCTCACATTTGGGGACGACATTCCATGGAATCTTCTTTATTCTTCTTGTGTCGGACACCAACATCAAAATACCTGGCAATGTTATATAGGTAATATTTTGTAACTGGTCCTTTTAAGGAGGGCCCTAAATGGGGTATGATTGGGGCAGTTGAGGTGTCAATTTTCTTTATTCCTTGTGGGCCACCCATCAATACCAAAATATCCCGTGGTTTTTACCTACTTTGGTGATATTTTAAAACTGGCCCTTTTTGGGGCCTTAGTAGGGCCCCTAAATGGGGTCGGATTGGGGCTGTTGAGGTGTCAATCTTTATCCCTCGGGGGCCACCCATCAACACCAAAATATCCGATGATTTGAACCTGCTTTGGTGATATTTTGTGACTGGCCCTTTTTGGGGCCTAAGGAGGGTCTGATTGGGCGGTTGAGGTGTCAATCTTCTTTATGCCTCAGGGGCCACCTATCAACCCCAAAATATCCCGTGACTTTAACCTGCATTGGTAATATTTTGTAACTGGCCCTTTTGGGGCCTTAGTAGGGCCCTCAAATGTGGGGCAGTTGATGTGTCAGTCTTCTATATTCCTTGGGGGCCACCCATCAACACCAAAATATACAGTGCTTTTAACCTGCTTTGCTGATATTTTGTAACTGGCCCTTTTTGGGGCCTTAGTAGGGCATCTAAATGTACTCCGGTTGGAGCAGTTGAGGTGACAATCTTTATTGCTTGGGGGCCACCCATCAACTCCAAAATGTAACCATGGTTTTTACCTACTTTTGTCACATTTTGTAACAGGCCTCTTTTGGGGCCCTAGTAGGGCCCCTAAATGTGATCCGCTTGGAGCGGTTGAGGTGTCTATCTTCATTATTCCTCGGAGGCCACCCATCAACACCAAAATATAACCATGGTTTTTACCTACTTTTGTGATATTTTGTAACTGGCCCTTTTTGGGGCCTTAGTAGGGTCCCTAAATGTGGTCTGATTGGAGCAGTTGAGGTGTCAATCTTTATTCATCGGGGGCCACCCATCAACACCAAAATATCCTGTGATTTTAACCTGCTTTGCTGATATTTTGTTACTGGCCCTTTTTGGGGCATAAGGAGGGCCCTAAACGGAGTCCAATTGGGGTGGTTGATGTCTCAATCTTTATTCCTCGGGGCCATCCAGCAACACCAAAATATCCCGTAACTAACCTGATTTGGTGATATTTTGTAACTGACCCCTTTTGGGGCTCTATTAGGGCCCCTAAATTTGGTCCAATTGGGGCGGATGAGGTGTCAATTCCTCGGGCCCCCCATCAACACCATAATATACCATGCTTTTAACCTGCTTTGCTGATATTTTGTAACTGGCCCTAGGAGGGCCACTAAATGTGATCCGATTGGAGCAGTTGAGGTGACAATCTTCTTTATTCCTTGGGGGCCACCCATCAACACCAGAGTATCCTGTGGTTTTGAACTACTTTTGTGATATTTTGTAACTTGCCTTTTTTGAGGCCTTAGTAGGGCCCCAAAGTGTGGTCCGATTGGGGCGGCTGAGGTGTCAATCTTTATTCCTTGGGGGCCCGTCAGCACCAAAATGTCCTGTAGTTTTAACCTGCCTTGGTGATATTTGGAACTGGCCCTTTTCGGAGCCTTAGGAGGGCCCCTAAATGTAGTCCGATTGGGGAGGTTGAGCTGTCAATCTTCTTTATTCCTTGGGGGCCACCCATCAACACCAAAACATCTCATGATTTTAACCTGCTTTGGTGATATTTTGTAACTGACCCTTTTTGTGGCTTTAGTAGGAACCCTAAATGTGGTCTGATTGGGGCGGTTGAGGCGTCAATCTTCTTTATTTCCCGGGGCCACCCATCAACACCAAAATATCCCGTGATTTTAACCTGCTTTGGTGGTATTTTGTAACTGGCCCTTTTTGGGGCTGCAATAGGGCCCCTAATTGTGGTCCGATTGGGGCGGTTGATGTGTGAATCTTCTTTATTCCTCGGGTGCCACACATCAACAGCAAAATATCCCGTGATTTTAACCTGCTGTGGTGATATTTTGTAACATGCCCTTTTTGGGGATAAGTAGGGCCCCTAAATTTGGTGCGGTTGAGCTTCTTTACTCCTTGGGTGGGGGGGGGGGGCACCCATCAACACCAAAATATCCCGTGATTTTAACCTGCTTTGGAGGTATTTTGTAACTGGCCATTTTTGCGGTCTAAATGGAGACCCTATTTGGGATCCGATTCAGGCGGTTGAGTTGTCAATCTTCTTTACTCCTCGGGGGGTCACCCATCAACACCAAAATATCCCGAGATTTTAATCTGATTTTGTGATATTTTGTAACTGACCCTTTTGGGGCCTTAGTAGGGCCCCTAAATGTGGTCCGATTGGGGCTGTTGAGGTGTCAATCTTCTGTATTCCTCGGAGACCACCCACCAACACAAAAATATCCCGTGATTTTAACCAGCTTTGGTGATATTTTGTAACTGGCCCTTTTTGGGGGGCCTTAGTTGGGCCCCTAAATGTCTTCCGATAGGGGAGGTTGAGGTGTCAATCTTTTTTATTCCCCAGGGTCCACCCATCAACACCAAAATATCCTGTGATTTTAACCTGCTTTGGTGATATTTGGATATTTTGTAACTAGCCCTTTTGGTGGCCTTAGTAGGGCCCATAAATGTGGTCTGATTGCAGTGGTTGAGGTGTCAATCTTTATTCCTCGGGGCCACCCATCAACACCAACATATCCCGTGATTTTAACCTGCGTTGGTGATATTTGGAACTGGCCCTTTTGGGGGGCCTTAGTAGGGCCATTAAATGTGGTCCTATTGGTGCAGCTGAGGTGTCAATCTTCTTTATTCCTCGGTGGCCACCCATCAACACCAAAATGAACCTTGATTTTAACCTGCTTTGGTTGTATTTTCTAACACTCCCTTTTTGGGGCTTTAGGAGGGCCCCTAAATGTAGTCCGATTGGGGAGGTTGAGGTGTCAATCTTCTTTATTCCTCGGGGGCCACCCATCAACACCAAAATGTATCATGATTTTAACCTGCTTTGGTGATATTTTGTAACTGACCCTTTTTTGGGGCTTTAGTAGGAACCCTAAATGTGGTCTGACTGGGACAGTTGAGGCGTCAATCTTCTTCAAAATTTTCCCGTGATTTTAACCTGCTTTGGTAGTATTTTGTAACTGGCCCTTTTTGGGGCCTTAATTTGGGCCCAATTGGGGCAGTTGAGGTGTGAATCTTTATTCCTCAGGTGTCACACATCAACACCAAAATATCCGTTGATTTTAACCTGCTTTGGTGATATTTTGTACAAGGCCCTTTTTGGGCCTAAGTAGGGCCCCTAAATTTGGTGCAGTTGAGGTGTAAATATTCTTTACTCCTTGGGGGGGGGGGGGGGCACCCATCAACACCAAAATATCCTGTGATTTTAACCTGCTTTGGTGTTATTTTGTAACTTGCCGTTTTTGGGGTCTCAATGGAGTGCCTAATTGGGATCTGATTGAGGCGGTTGAGTTGCCACTCCTCGGGGGGGGGGGGGGGGGGGGGGGCATCCCTCAACACCAAAATATCCCGAGATTTTAATCAGCTTTCATGACATTTTGTAACTGACCCTTTTGGGGCCTTAGTAGGGCCCCTAAATGTGGTCTGATTAGGGCTGTTGAGGTGTCAATCTTCTTCATTCCTCGGGGACCACCCATCAACACCAAAATATCCCGTGATTTTAACCTGCTCTGGTGATATTTTGTAACTGGCCCTTTTTGGTGCCTTAGTTGGGCCCCTAAATGTCTTCCGATTGGGGAGGTTGAGGTGTCAATCTTTTTTTTTCTTAGGGTCAACCCATCAACAGCAAAATATCCCGTGATTTTAACCTGTTTTGGTGATATTTTGTAACTGACCCTTTTTGGGGACTTAGTAAGGCCACTAAATGGGGTCCTATTGGGGCAGTTGAGTCGTCAATCTTCTTTATTCCTCTGGGGGCCACCCATCAATACCAAAATATCCCGTGATTTTAACCGGCTCTAGTGATATTTTGTAACTGGCCTGTTTTGGGGCCGTATTAGGGCCCCTAAATGTTGTCCGGTTGGGGCAGTTGAGGCAACAATCTTTATTCCTCAGGGGTGGGGGTGGGGGGGGTCCAGCCATCACCACCAAAATATCCCATGATTTTAACCTTCTTTGGTGATATTTTGTAACTAGCCCTTTTTGTGGCCTTAGTAGGGCCCCAAAGTGGTCCGATTGGAGTGGTTGAGGTGTCTATCTTCTTTATTCCTCGGGGGCCACCCATCAACACCAAAATATCCCGTGATTTTTACCTGCTTTGGTGATATTTTGTAACTGGCCCTTTTTGGGGCCTTAGTGTGGCCCCCTAAATGTGGTCCGATTGGGGCCGTTGAGGTGTCAATCTTCTTCAATCCTTGGGGGCCAACCATCCACACCAAAATATCCCGTGATTTTTACCTACTTTGGTGATATTTTGTAACTCGCCCTTTTTGTGGCCTTAGTAGGGCCTCTAATTGGGGTCCTATTGTGGCGGTTGAAGTGTCAATCTTCTTTATTCCTCGGGGGACACCCATCAGCAACAAAATATTACGTGATTTTAACCTTCTTTGGTGATATTTTGTAACTGACCCTCGTTGGGGGCCTTAGTAGGGCCCCTAAATGTGGTCCGATTGGGGCGGTTGAGCCGTCAATCTTATTTATTCCTAGGGGGCCACCCATCAACACCAAAATATCCCATGATTTTAACCTGCTTTCGTGATATTCTTTATCTGGCCCTTTTTGGTGCCTTAGTTTGGCCTCTAAATGTGGGCCGACTGCAGCCATTGAAGTGTTAATCTTTTTTCCTCGGGGGCCACCCATCAACACCAAAATACCCCGTGATTTTAACCTGCTTTGGTGATATTTTATAACTGGCCCTTTTGGGGCCTTAGTAGGGCCCCTAAATGTGGTCCGATTGGGGGCGGTTGAGGTGTCAATCTTTAGTCTTAAGTGGCCACCCATCAATATAAAAATATTCTGTGATTTTAACCTGCTTTGGTGATATTTTGTAACTGGTCCTTTTTAGGCCCTTAGTAGAGCCCCTAAATGTGGTCCGATTGTGGCAGTTGAGTAGTCAATCTTCTTTTTCTCCTTGGAAGCTACCCATCAACACCAAAACATCCCATGATTTTAACCTTCCTTGGTGATATTTTGTAACTGGCCCTTTTTGGGGCCATAGTAGGGCCGCTAAATGTGGTCCAATTGGGGCGGTTGAGGTGTCAATCTTTATTCCTCGGGGGACACCCATCAACACCAAAATATCCCGAGATTTTAACCTGCTTTGGTGATATTTTGTAACTGCCCCTTTTTGGGGCCTTAATAGGGCCCCTGAATGTGGTCCGATTGGGGCGGTTGAGGTGTCAATCTTCTTTATTCCTTGGGGGCAACCCATCAGCACAAAAATATCCTGTGGTTTTAACCTGCCTTTGTGTTATTTGGAACTGGCCTTAGTAGGGCCACTAAATGTGGTCCTATTGGTGCAGTTGAGGTGTCAATCTTCTTTATTCCTCAGTGGCCACCTATCAACACCAACATGTCTCATGATTTTAACCTGCTTTGGTGATATTTTGTAACTGACCCTTTTTGGGGCTTTAGTAGGAACCCTAAATGTGGTCTGATTGGGGCAGTTGAGGCGTCAATCTTCTTTATTCCCCGGGGCCACCCATCAACACCAAAATATCTCGTGATTTTAACCTGCTCTGGTGGTATTTTGTAACTGGCCCTTTTTGGGGCCTTAGTGTGGCCCTTAATTGGGCTTCGATTGGGGCAGTTGAGGTGTGAATCTTTATTCCCCGGGTGCCACACATAAACTTCAAAATATCCCTTGATTTTAACCTGCTGTGGTGATATTTTGTAACAGGCCCTTTTTGGGCCTAAGTAGGGCTCCTAAATTTGGTGCGGTTGAGGTGTAAATATTCTTTACTCCTTGGGGGGTGGGGGGCACCCATCAACACCAAAATATCCTGTGATTTTAATCTGCTTTGGTGGTATTTTGTAACTGGCCATTTTTGGGGTCTTAATGGAGCCCCTAATTGGGATCCGATTGAGGCAGTTGAGTTGTCAATCTTCTTTACTCCTCGGGGTGGGGGGGGGGGGGGGGCACCCATCAACACCAAGATATCCCGAGATTTTAATCTGCTTCCGTGATATTTTGTAACTGACCCTTTTGGGGCCTTAGTAGGGCCCCTAAATGTGGTCTGATTGTTGCTGTCAATCTTATGTATTTCTCGGGGACCACCCACCAACACCAAAATATCCCATGATTTTAACCTGCTTTGGTGATATTTTGTAACTGGCCCTTTTGGGGGCCTTAGTTGGGCCCCTAAATGTCTTCCGATTGGGGAGGTTGAGGTGTCAATTTTTTTATTCCTCAGGGTCCACCCATCAACACCAAAATATCCCGTGATTTTAACCTCTTTTGGTGATATTTTGTAACTGACCCTTTTTGGGGACTTAGGAAGGCCACTAAATGGGGTCCTATTGGGGCAGTTGAGTCGTCAATCTTCTTTATTCCTCTGGGGGCCACCCATCAATACCAAAATATCCCGTGATTTTAACCGGCTCTAGTGATATTTTGTAACTGGCCTGTTTTGGGGCCGTATTAGGGCCCCTAAATGTTGTCCGGTTGGGGCAGTTGAGGCAACAATCTTTATTCCTCAGGGGTGGGGGGGGGGGGGGGGGTCCAGCCATCACCACCAAAATATCCCATGATTTTAACCTTCTTTGGTGATATTCTGTAACTAGCCCTTTTTGTGGCCTTAGTAGGGCCCCAAAGTGGTCCGATTGGAGTGGTTGAGGTGTCTATCTTCTTTATTCCTCGGGGGCCACCCATCAACAGCAAAATATCCCGTGATTTTTACCTGCTTTGGTGATATTTTGTAACTGGCCCTTTTTGGGGCCTTAGTGTGGCCCCCTAAATGTGGTCCGATTGGGGCCGTTGAGGTGTCAATCTTCTTCAATCCTTGGGGGCCAACCATCCACACCAAAATATCCCGTGATTTTTACCTACTTTGGTGATATTTTGTAACTCGCCCTTTTTGTGGCCTTAGTAGGGCCTCTAATTGGGGTCCTATTGTGGCGGTTGAAGTGTCAATCTTCTTTATTCCTCGGGGGACACCCATCAGCAACAAAATATTCCGTGATTTTAACCTTCTTTGGTGATATTTTGTAACTGACCCTCGTTGGGGGCCTTAGTAGGGCCCCTAAATGTGGTCCGATTGGGGCGGTTGAGCCGTCAATCTTATTTATTCCTAGGGGGCCACCCATCAACACCAAAATATCCCATGATTTTAACCTGCTTTCGTGATATTCTTTATCTGGCCCTTTTTGGTGCCTCAGTTTGGCCTCTAAATGTGGGCCGACTGCAGCCATTGAAGTGTTAATCTTTTTTCCTCGGGGGCCACCCATCAACACCAAAATACCCCGTGATTTTAACCTGCTTTGGTGATATTTTATAACTGGCCCTTTTGGGGCCTTAGTAGGGCCCCTAAATGTGGTCCGATTGGGGGCGGTTGAGGTGTCAATCTTTAGTCTTAAGTGGCCACCCATCAATATAAAAATATTCTGTGATTTTAACCTGCTTTGGTGATATTTTGTAACTGGTCCTTTTTAGGCCCTTAGTAGAGCCCCTAAATGTGGTCCGATTGTGGCAGTTGAGTAGTCAATCTTCTTTTTCTCCTTGGAAGCTACCCATCAACACCAAAACATCCCATGATTTTAACCTTCCTTGGTGATATTTTGTAACTGGCCCTTTTTGGGGCCATAGTAGGGCCGCTAAATGTGGTCCAATTGGGGCGGTTGAGGTGTCAATCTTTATTCCTCGGGGGACACCCATCAACACCAAAATATCCCGAGATTTTAACCTGCTTTGGTGATATTTTGTAACTGCCCCTTTTTGGGGCCTTAATAGGGCCCCTGAATGTGGTCCGATTGGGGCAGTTGAGGTGTCAATCTTCTTTATTCCTCGGGGGCCACCCATCAGCACAAAAATATCCTGTGGTTTTAACCTGCCTTTGTGTTATTTGGAACTGGCCTTAGTAGGGCCACTAAATGTGGTCCTATTGGTGCAGTTGAGGTGTCAATCTTCTTTATTCCTCAGTGGCCACCTATCAACACCAACATGTCTCATGATTTTAACCTGCTTTGGTGATATTTTGTAACTGACCCTTTTTGGGGCTTTAGTAGGAACCCTAAATGTGGTCTGATTGGGGCAGTTGAGGCGTCAATCTTCTTTATTCCCCGGGGCCACCCATCAACACCAAAATATCTCGTGATTTTAACCTGCTCTGGTGGTATTTTGTAACTGGCCCTTTTTGGGGCCTTAGTGTGGCCCTTAATTGGGCTTCGATTGGGGCAGTTGAGGTGTGAATCTTTATTCCCCGGGTGCCACACATAAACTTCAAAATATCCCTTGATTTTAACCTGCTGTGGTGATATTTTGTAACAGGCCCTTTTTGGGCCTAAGTAGGGCTCCTAAATTTGGTGCGGTTGAGGTGTAAATATTCTTTACTCCTTGGGGGGTGGGGGGCACCCATCAACACCAAAATATCCTGTGATTTTAATCTGCTTTGGTGGTATTTTGTAACTGGCCATTTTTGGGGTCTTAATGGAGCCCCTAATTGGGATCCGATTGAGGCAGTTGAGTTGTCAATCTTCTTTACTCCTCGGGGTGGGGGGGGGGGGGCACCCATCAACACCAAGATATCCCGAGATTTTAATCTGCTTCCGTGATATTTTGTAACTGACCCTTTTGGGGCCTTAGTAGGGCCCCTAAATGTGGTCTGATTGCCCACCAACACCAAAATATCCCATGATTTTAACCTGCTTTGGTGATATTTTGTAACTGGCCCTTTTGGGGGCCTTAGTTGGGCCCCTAAATGTCTTCCGATTGGGGAGGTTGAGGTGTCAATTTTTTTATTCCTCAGGGTCCACCCATCAACACCAAAATATCCCGTGATTTTAACCTCTTTTGGTGATATTTTGTAACTGACCCTTTTTGGGGACTTAGGAAGGCCACTAAATGTGGTCCTATTGGGGTGGTTGAGTCGTCAATCTTCTTTATTCCTTGGGCAGCCACCCATCAACACCAAAATATCCCTTGATTTTAACCGGCTTTAGTGATATTTTGTAACTGGCTTATTTTGGGGGCCATATTAGGGCCCCTAAATGTTGACCGATTGGGGCAGTTGAGCGACAATCTTTATTCCCCGGGGGGCCAGCCATCAACACCAAAAGATCCCATGATTTTAACCTTCTTTGGTGATAATTTGTAACTAGCCCTTTTGGAGCCTTAGTTGGGCCCCTAAATGTGGTCCGATTGGGGCTGTTGAGGTGTCAATCTTCTGTATTCCTTGGGGGGCCACCCATCAATACCAAAATATCCCGTGATTTTTAACCTGTTTGGTGATATTTTGTAACTGGCCCTTTTTGGGGCCTTAGTAGGGCCCCTAAATGTGGACTGATTGAGACGGTTGAGGTGTCAATCTTTATTCCTCGGGGCCACCCATCAACACAAAAATATCCCGTGATTTTAACCTACTGTTTTGATATTTTGTAACAGACCCTTTTTGGGGCTTTACTAGGGCCCCAAAGTGTGGTTTGATTGGAGTGGTTGAGGTGTCTATCTTTATTCCTCGGGGGCCACCCATCAACACCAAAATATCCCGTGATTTTAACCTGCTTTGGTGATATTTTGTAACTGGCCCTTTTTGGGGCCTTAGTGTGGCCCCTAAATGTGGTCCGATTGGGGCGGTTGAGGTGTCAATCTTCTTTATTCCTCGGGGGCCACCCATCCACACCAAAATATCCCATGATTTTTACCTACTTTGGTGATATTTTGTAACTCGCTCTTTTTGTGGCCTTAGTAGGGCCCCTAATTGTGGTCCAATTGCGGCGGTTGAGGTGTCAATCTTCTTTATTCCTCAGGGGCCACCCATCAACAACAAAATATTCCTTTTATTTTAACCTTCTTTGGTGATATTTTGTAACTGACCCTTGTTGGGGCCTTAGTAGGGCCTCTAAATGTGGTCGGATTGGGCGGTTGAGCCGTCAATCTTATTTATTCCTAGGGGGCCACCAATCAACACCAAAATATCCCATGATTTTAACCTGCTTTGGTGATATTTTTTATCTGGCCCTTTCTGGTGCCTTAGTTTGGCCCCTAATTGTGGGCCTATTGTAGCTGTTGAGGTGTCAATCTTTTTTCCTCGGGGCCACCCATCAACACCAAAATACCCCATGATTTTAACCTGCTTTTGGTGATATTTTATAATTGGCCCTTTTGGGGCCTTAGAAAGGCCCCTAAATGTGGTCCGATTGGGGCGGTTAAGGTGTCAATCTTCTTAAGTCTTCAGGGGCCACCGATCAGTACAAAAATATCCTGTGATTTTAACCTGATTTGGTGATATTTTGTAACTGGCCTTTTTTATGGCCTTAGTAGAGCCCCTAAATTTTTCCGATTGTGGCGGTTGAGGAGTCAAACTTTTTCTCCTTGGAGGCTACCCATCAACACCAAAACATCCCGTGATTTTAACCTTCTTTGGTGATATTAGATATTGATATTTTTGTAACAGGCCCTTTTTGGGGCCTTAGTAGGGCCCCAAAGTGTGGTCCGATTGGGGCGGCTGAGGTGTCAATCTTTATTCCTCGTCCTGTAGTTTTAACCTGCCTTGGTGATATTTGGAACTGGCCCTTTTGGGGGCCTTAGTAGGGCCACTAAATGTGGTCCTATTGGTGCAATCTTCTTTATTCCTCAGTGGCCACCTATCAACACCAAAATATCCCTTGATTTTAACCTGCTTTGGTTATATTTTCTAACTTTCCCTTTTCGGGGCCTTACGAGGGCCCCTAAATGTAGTCCGATTGGGGAGGTTGAGCTGTCAATCTTCTTTATTCCTCGGGGGCCACCCATCAACACCAAAATATCTCCTGATTTTAACCTGCTCTAGTGATATTTTGTAACTGACCCTTTTTGTGGCTTTAGTAGGAACCCTAAATGTGGTCTGATTGGGGCGGTTGAGGTGTCAATCTTCTTTATTTCCCGGGGCCACCCATCAACACCAAAATATCCTGTGATTTTAACCTGCTTCGTTGGTATTTTGTAACTGGCCCTTTTTGGGGCTGTAATAGGGCCCCTAATTGGGGCAGTTGAGGTGTGAATCTTCTTTATTTCTCGGGTGCCACACATCAACACCAAAATATCCCGTGATTTTAACCTGCTTTGGGGATATTTTGTAACATGCCCTTTCCGGGCCTAAGTAGGGCCCCTAAATTTGGTGAGGTTGAGGTGTAAATCTTCTTTACTCCTTGGGGGGGGGGGGGGATGGCACCCATCAACACCAAAATATCCCGTGATTTTAACCTGCTTTGGAGGTATTTTGTAACTGGCCGTTTTTGGGGTCTAAGTGGAGCCCCTATTTGAGATCCTATTCAGGCGGTTGAGTTGTCAATCTTCTTTACTCCTCGGGGGGCCACCCATCAACACCAAAATATCCCGAGATTTTAATCTGCTTTCGTGATATTTTGTAACTGACCCTTTTGGGGCCTTAGTAGGGCCCCTAAATGTGGTCCGATTGAGGATGTGGAGGTGTCAATCTTCTGTATTCCTCGGGGACCACCCACCAACACAAAAATATCCGGTGATTTTAACCAGCTTTGGTGATATTTTTGTAACTGGCCCTTTTTGGGGGCCTTAGTTGGGCCCCTAAGTCTCTTCCAATAGGGGAGGTTGAGGTGTCAATCTTTTTTATTCCTCAGGGTCCACCCATCAACACCAAAATATCCCATGATTTTAACCTGCTTTGGTGATATTTGGATATTTTGTAACTAGCCCTTTTGGTGGCCTTAGTAGGGCCCATAAATGTGGTCCGATTGCAGTGGTTGAGGTGTCAATCTTCTATTCCTCGGGGGCCGCCCATCAACACCAACATATCCCGTGATTTTAACCTGCTTTGGTGGTATTTGGAACTGGCCCTTTTGGGGGGCCTTAGTAGGGCCATTAAATGTGGTCCTATTGGTGCAGTTGAGGTGTCAATCTTCTTTATTCCTCGGTGGCCACCCATCAACACCAAAATAAACCTTGCTTTTAACCTGCTTTGGTTATATTTTCTAACCGGCCCTTTTTGGGGCCTTAGGAGAGCCCCTAAATGTAGTCCGATTGGGGAGGTTGAGGTGTCAATCTTTATTCCTCGGGGGCCACCCATCAACACCAAAATGTATCATGATTTTAACCTGCTTTGGTGATATTTTGTAACTGACCCTTTTTGGGGCTTTAGTAGGAACCCTAAATGTGCTCTGACTGGGGCGGTTGAGGCATCAATCTTTATTCCCCGGGGCCACCCATCAACACCAAAATTTCCCGTGATTTTAACCTGCTTTGGTGGTATTTTGTAACTGGCCCTTTTTGGGGCCTTAATTGGGGCCCAATTGGGGCAGTTGAGGTGTGAATCTTTATTCCTCAGGTGCCACATATCAACACCAAAATATCCCTTGATTTTAACCTGCTTTGGTGATATTTTGTACAAGGCCCTTTTTGGGCCTAAGTAGGGCCCCTAAATTCGGAGCAGTTGAGGTGGAAATATTCTTTACTCCTTGGGGGGGGGGGGGGGGGCACCCATCAACACCAAAATATCCTGTGATTTTAACCTGCTTTGGTGGTATTTTGTAACTTGCCGTTTTTGGGGTTTTAATGGGGCCCCTAATTGGGATCCGATTGAGTTGGTTGAGGTCTCTATCTTTTTTCGTTGGCCCCCCCCCCCCCCATCAACACCAAAATATCCCATGATTTTAACCTGCTTTGGGGCCTTAGTGTGGCCCCTAAATGTGGTTCGATTGGGGCGGTTGAGGTGTCAATCTTCTTCAATCCTCGGGGGCCACCCATCCACACCAAAATATCACGTGATTTTTACCTACTTTGGTGATATTTTGTAACTCGCCCTTTTTCTGGCCTTAGTAGGGCCCCTAAATGTGGTCTGATTGGAGTGGTTTAGGTGTCAATCGTCTTTATTCCTCGGGGGCCACCCATCAACAGCAAAATATCCTGTGATTTTAACCTGATTTGGTGATATTTTGTAACTGGCCCTTTTGGGACCTTAGTAGGGCCCCTAAATGTGGGACGGTTGAGGTGTCAATCCTCTTTATTCCTCGGGGCCTCCCATCAACACCAAAATACCCCATGATTTTAACCTACTTTTTTATATTTTGTAACTGGCCCTTTTTGGGGCCTTACTAGGGCCCCTAAATGTGGTCCAATTGGAGCGGTTGTGGTGTCTATCTATTCCTCAGGGGCCACCCATCAACACCAAAATATCCCGTGATTTTAACCTGCTTTGGTGATATTTTGTAACCGGCCCTTTTTGGGGCCTTAGTGTGTCCCCTAAATGTGGTCCAATTGAGGCGGTTGAGGTGTCAATCTTCTTCAATCCTCGGCATCCACCCATCCACACAAAAAACTCCCGTGATTTTTGCCTACTTTGGTGGTATTTTGTAACTAGCCCTTTTTTTGGGCTTAATAGGGCCCCTAATTGGGGTCCGATTGGGGCGGTTGAGGTGTCAATCTTCTTTATTCCTCGGGTGCCACCCATCAACACCAAAATATCCCATGATTTTAACCTGCTTTGGTGATATTTTGTAACTGACTCTTTATGGGGCCTTAGTAGGAACCCTTAATGTGGTCTGATTGGGGCATCAATCTTCTTTGTTCCTCGGTGCCACCCATCAACAACAAAAAAATCCCGTGGTTTTCACCTGCTTTTGTGGTATTTTGTAACTGCCCCTTTTTGGGGCCATATTAGGGCCCCTAAATGTGGTCTGATTGGGGTGGTTGAGGTGTCAATCTTTATTCTTCGGGGGACACCCATCAACACCAAAATATTCCTTGATTTTAACCTGCCTTGTTGATATTTTGTAACTGGCCCTTTTTTGTGGCCTTAGTATGGCCACTAAATGTGGTCCTATTGGTACAGTTGAGGTGTCAATCTTCTTTATTCCTCGGGGGCCCCCCATCAACACCAACATATCCCTTGATTTTAACCTGCTTTGGTGATATTTTGTAACTGGCCCTTTTGGGGGCCTTATTAGGGCCCTAAATGTGGTCCGATTGGCCAGGTTGAGGTGTCAATCTTCTTTATTCCTTGGGGGCCACGCACCAACACCAAAATATCCCATGATTTTAACCTGCTTTGGTGATATTTGTAACTGACCCTTTTTGGGGCTTTAGTAGGAGCCCTAATCGGGGTCCGATTGGGGTGGTTGTGGTGTCAATCTTTATTCCTCGGGTGCCACACATCAACAACAAAATATCCTGTCATTTTAACCTGCTTTGGTGATATTTTGTAACAGGCCCTTTTTGGGGCCTTAGTAGGGCCCATAAATGTGGACCGATTGGTGCGGTTGAGGTGTCAATCTTCTTCACTCCTCGGGGGGGGGGGGGGGGGGGGGGGGTGGCGCCCATCAACACCAAAATATCCCGTAATTTTAACCTGCTTTCGTGGTATTTTGTAACTTTCTTTTTTTGGGGACTTAATAGGGCCCCTAATTGGGATCCGATTGACACGGTTGAGTTGTCAATCTTCTTTATTCCTCGGGTGCCAGACATCTACACCAAAATATCTCATCATTTTAACCTGCTTTGGTGATATTTTGTAACAGGCCCTTTTTGGGGCCTTAGGGCCCCTAAATGTGGTGCGGTTGAGGTGTCAATCTTCTTTACTCCTCGGTGGCCACCCATCAACACCAAAATATCCTGTGATTTCAATCTGCTTCAGTGATATTTTGTAACTGACCCTTTTGGGGCTTTAGTAGGGCCCTTGAATGTGGTCTGATTGGGGTGGTTGAGGTGTTAATCTTCTTTATTCTGCAGGGGCCGCCCATCAACACCAAATTATCCCGTGATTTTTACCTACTTTGGTGATATTTTGTAACTCGCCCTTTTTCTGGCCTTAGTAGGGCCCCTAAATGTGGTCTGATTGGAGTGGTTTAGGTGTCAATCTTCTTTATTCCTCGGGGGCCACCCATCAACAGCAAAATATCCTGTGATTTTAACCTGCTTTGGTGATATTTTGTAACTGGCCCTTTTGGGGCCTTAGTAGGGCCCCTAAATGTGGGACGGTTGAGGTGTCAATCCTCTTTATTCCTCGGGGCCTCCCATCAACACCAAAATACCCCATGATTTTAACCTACTTTTTATATTTTGTAACTGGCCCTTTTTGGGGCCTTACTAGGGCCCCTAAATGTGGTCCAATTGGAGCGGTTGTGGTGTCTATCTATTCCTCAGGGGCCACCCATCAACACCAAAATATCCCATCATTTTAACCTGCTTTGGTGACATTTTGTAACCGGCCCTTTTTGGGGCCTCATTGTGGCCCCTAAATGTGATCCAATTGAGGCGGTTGAGGTGTCAATCTTCTTCAATCCTCGGCATCCACCCATCCACACAAAAATATCCCGTGATTTTTGCCTACTTTGGTGATATTTTGTAACTAGCCCTTTTTGGGCTTAATAATGCCCCTAATTGGGGTCTGATTGGGGCAGTTGAGGTGTCAATCTTCTTTATTCCTCGGGTGCCACCCATCAACACCAAAATATCCCATGATTTTAACCTGCTTTGGTGATATTTTGTAACTGACTCTTTATGGGGCCTTAGTAGGAACCCTTAATGTGATCCGATTGGGGCATCAATCTTCTTTATTCCTCGGTGCCACCCATCAACAACAAAAAAATCCTGTGATTTTCACCTGCTTTTGTGGTATTTTGTAACTGCCCCTTTTTGGGGCCGTATTAGGGCCCCTAAATGTGGTCTGATTGGGGTGGTTGAGGTGTCAATCTTTATTCCTCGGGGGACACCCATCAACACCAAAATATTCCTTGATTTTAACCTGCCTTGTTGATATTTTGTAACTGGCCCTTTTTGTGGCCTTAGTAGGGCCACTAAATGTGGTCCTATTGGTACAGTTGAGGTGTCAATCTTCTTTATTCCTCGGGGGCCCCCCATCAACACCAACATATCCCTTGATTTTAACCTGCTTTGGTGATATTTTGTAACTGGCCCTTTTGGGGGCCTTATTAGGGCCCTAAATGTGGTCCGATTGGCCAGGTTGAGGTGTCAATCTTCTTTATTCCTTGGGGGCCATGCACCAACACCAAAATATCCCATGATTTTAACCTGCTTTGGTGATATTTTGTAACTGACCCTTTTTGGGGCTTTAGTAGGAACCCTAATTGGGGTCCGATTGGGGCGGTTGTGGTGTCAATCTTCTTTATTCCTCGGGTGCCACACATCAACAACAAAATATCCTGTTACTTTAACCTGCTTTGGTGATATTTTGTAACTGGCCCTTTTTGGGGCCTTAGTAGGGCCATAAATGTGGACCGATTGGTGCGGTTGAGGTGTCAATCTACTTCACTCCTCGGGGGGGGGGGGGTGTGGGGGCAGGGGGCACCAATCAACACCAAAATATCCCGTAATTTTAACCTGCTTTGGTGGTATTTTGTAACTTTTCTTTTTTGGGGACTTAATAGGGCCCCTAATTGGGATCCGATTGACACGGTTGAGTTGTCAATCTTCTTTATTCCTCGGGTGCCAGACATCTACACCAAAATATCTCGTCATTTTAACCTGCTTTGGTGATATTTTGTAACAGGCCCTTTTTGGAGCCTTAGTAGGGCCCCTAAATGTGGTGCGGTTGAGGTGTCAATCTTCTTTTCTCCTCGGTGGCCATCCATCAAGACCCAAATATCCTGTGATTTCAATCTGCTTCAGTGATATTTTGTAACTGACCCTTTTGGGGCTTTAGTAGGGCCCTTGAATGTGGTCTGATTGGGGTGGTTGAGATGTTAATCTTCTTTATTCTGCAGGAGCCGCCCATCAACACCAAATTATCCCGTGATTTTATCCTGCTTTGGTGATATTCTTGTACCTGGCCCTTTTGGGGCATTAGTAGGGCCCCTAAATGCCCCCAATTGGGGCATTTGAGGTGTCAATCTTTTTTATTCCTCAGGGTCCACCCATCAACACCAAAATATCCCGTGATTTTTAACCTGCCTTGGTGATATTTTGTAACTGACCCTTTTTTGGGGCCTTAGTCAAGGCCACTAAATGTGGTTCGATTGGGGTGGTTGAGTCATCAATCTTCTTTATTCCTCAGGGGGCCACCCATCAACACCGAAATATCCTGTGATTTTAACCTGCTTTGGTGATATTTTGTAACTGGCCCTTTTGGGGTCATAGTAGGGCCCCTAAATGTTGCCCAATTGGGGCAGTTGAGGTGACAATCTTTATTCCTCGGGGGCCACCCGTCAACTCCAAAATATCCCACGATTTTAACCTGCTTTGGTCATATTTTGAAACTGGCCCTTTTTGGGGGCTTAGTACAGCCCCTAAATGGGGTCCGATTGGAGCGATTGAGGTGTCAATCTTCTTTATTCATCGGGGGCCACCCATCAACACCAAAATATCCCATGATTTTAACCTGCTTTGGTGATATTTTGTAACTGGCCCTTTTTGGGGCCTTAGTAGGACCCCTAAATGTGGTCCGATTGGGACGGTTGACGTGTCAATCTTCTTTATCCTTCGGGGGTCACCCAGCAACACCAAAATACCCTGTGATTTTAACCTACTTTTTTGATATTTTGTAACTGGCCCTTTTTGTGGCCTTAGTGTGACCCCTAAATTTGGGGCGGTTGAGGTGTCAATCTTCTTCAATCCTCGGGGCCACCCATCCACACGAAAATATCCCGTGATTTTTACCTACTTTGGTGATATTTTGTAACTGGCCCTTTTTGTGGCCTTAGTAGGGCCCCTAGTTGGGGGTCCGATTGGTGCAGTTGAGGTGTCAATCTTCTTTTTGCTCTGAGACCACTCATCTACAACAAAATATTCCGTGATTTTAACCTGCCTTGGTGATATTCTGTAATTGACCCTTCTTGGGGGTCTTAGTAGGGCCCCTAAATGTGGTCCGATTGGGGTGGTTGAGCTGTTAATCTTCTTTATTCCTCGGGGGCCACCCACCAACACCAAAATATCCTGTGATTTTAACCTGCTTTGGTGATATTTTGTAACTGGCCCATTTTGGTTCCTTAGTAGGGGCCCCTAAATGTCCGATTGGGATGGTTGAGGTGTCAATCTTTATTCTTCGGGGCTACCCATCAACACCAAAATACCCCCGTGATTTTAACCTACTTTTTTGATATTGTGTAACTGGCCCTTTTTTGGGCCTTAGTGTGTCCCCTAAATGTGGTCTGATTGTGGTGGTTGAGGTGTCAATCTTCAATCCTCGGGGCCACCCATCAACACCAAATTATCCGTGATTTTAATCTTTGGGAATATTTTGTAACCGGCCCTTTTTGGAGGCCATAGTAGGGCCCCTAAATGTGGTCCGATTTTGGTGCTTGAGGCATCAGTCTTCTTTATTCCTCGGAGGCCACCCATCAACACCAAAATATCCTGTGATTTTAACCTACTTTGGTGATATTTTTTATCTGGCCCTTTTTGGGGCCTTAGTTTGGCCATAAATGTTGTCCGATTGGAGCCGTTGAGGTGTCAATCTTCTTCAATCCTTGGGGGCCACCCATCAACACCAAAATACCCCTTGATTTAACCTGCTTTGGTGATATTTTGTAACTGGTCCTTTTTGGGGCCTTAGTAGGGCCCCTAAATGTGGTACGATTGGGGCGGTTGAGGTGTCATTCTTTATTCCTCGGGGTCCACCCATCAACACCAAAATATCCAGTGATTTTAACCTGCTTTTGTGATATTTTGTAGCTGGCCCTTTTCTGAGCCTTAGTAGGCCCACTAAATGTTGTCCGATTGAGGCGGTTGAGGCGTCAATCTTCTTTATTCATTGGGGGCCACCCATCAATCCCAAAATATCCCGTGATTTTAACCTACTTTTGTGATCTTTAACTTTTGTAACTTTCCTTTTTTGGGGCATTAGTAAGGCCCTAAATGTGGTCCAATTGGAGCGGTTGAGGTGTCAATCTTCTTCAATCCTCGGGGCCACCCATCCACACCAAAATATCCTGTGATTTTTACCTACTTTGGTGATATTTTGTAACTGGCCCTTTTTGTGGCCTTAGTAGGGCCACTGTTTGGGGGCGGTTGAGGTGTCAATCCTCTTTATTCCTCGGGGGCCACCCATCCACACCAAAATATCCCGCGATTTTTTACCTAGTTTAGTGATATTTTGTAACTGGCCCTTTTTCTGGCCTTAGTAGGGCCCCTAATTGGGGTCCGATTGGGGCGGTTGAGGTGTCAATCTTCTTTTTTCCTCGGGGGCACCCATCAACACCAAAATATCCGTGATATTTACCTACTTTGGCGATATTTTGTAACTGGCCTTTTTTGGGGCCTTAGTATGGCCCCTAACTGAGGTCCGATTGGGACGGTTGAGGTGTCAATCTTCTTTAGTCCTCTGGGCCACCCATCCACACCATAATATCCCGTGATTTTTACCTACTTTGATGATATTTTTGTAAATACCCCTTTTTAGGGCCTTAGTAGGGCCCCTAATTAGGTTTCCGATTGGGGTGGTTGAGGTGTCAGTCTTCTTTATTCCTCGGCCACCCATCAACACCAAAATATCCCTTGATTTTTTTCGAATTTTGTATGTCGAATAAGGAAACGGGAGTAAGTTGAAAGTGTGTTAATATGTTCCAGTGGGGTCTCTAGATGTTCAAAGAGGTTTTGGATTTTTGATTTGACCCCGTGGGGCACCTGTAGTGACCCTATTGTCGATAGAGAATCGGTTTCAGGTGGAAGGCTCCTGGTGGTTTTAATTCGAAACGTTGAAAGTGTGTTAATATGTTCCAGTAGAGTCTCTAGTTTTGGATTTTTGATTCGGCCCCGTGGGGCACCACTTTTGTCATTAGAGATTCGGTTTGTGGCGAAAGGTTCGTAGGGTTTTAATTCGAAACGTTGAAAGTGTGTTAATATGACTTTCATGTGCATAAAGGTTTTGGATTTTGATTTGGCCCCTTGTTGAACCCGTAGCGCCACTTTTGTCGTTGAAGAATCGGTTTGTGGCGAAAGGCTCCGAGGGTTTTAATTCGAAACGTGAAAAGTGTGTTAATATGTTCCAGTGGGCTCTCCAGATGTGCAGAAGGGTTTTGATTTTTTTATTCGACCC
The DNA here is from genome assembly GCA_031216915.1 of Pictodentalium vernedei. Lineage (NCBI taxonomy): Eukaryota > Metazoa > Mollusca > Scaphopoda > Dentaliida > Dentaliidae > Pictodentalium > Pictodentalium vernedei. Next base: position 406,192,881 of record CM062293.1, on the reverse strand, counting down.
CATGGGGCACCCGTAGTGCCACTTTTGTCGTTAGAGAATCGGTTTGTGGCGAAAAGCTCCTAGGGGTTTAAATTCGAAATGTTGAAAGTGTGTTCATACGTTCCAGTGGGCTGTCTACGTGTGAATAAAGGTTTTGGATATTTAATTAGGGCCCAAGTAGTGCCCGTAGCGCCACTTTTGTTGTTCGAGAATCCGTTTTGCGGCAAAAAGCTCCTAAGTGTTAAACTTTGAAACGTTGACAGTGTGTTCATATATTCCGGTGGGGTCTCTAGATGTGCATAAAGGTTTCTGAATTTTGATTTGGCCCCGTGTGGCACTCGTAGCACTACTTTTGTTGATAGAGAATCAGTTTCCAGCAAAAGGCTCCTAGGAGTTTTAATTCGAAACGCTGAAAGTGTGTTCATATATTCAGGTTAGGACTCCAGATGTGCATAAAAGTTTTGGATTTTTAATTCAGCCCCATGTGGTGCCCGCAGCGCCACTTTTGCCGTTAGAGAATCTGTTTCTGGTGAAAGCTCATGGCGGTTTTAATTCGAAACGCTGAAAGTGTGTTCATATTTTCCAGATGCGTATAAAGGTTTCAGATTTTTGATTTGGCAGCATGTGGCACCCTCAGCGACACATTTGTCATTAGAGAATCAGTTTCCAGCGAAAGACTCCTTGGGGGGGGGGGGGGGGGGGGGGGGTAATTAAAAACATTGAAAGTGTATTCATATGTTCAAGTAGGGTCTGTAGAGGTGCATAAGGATTTCAAATTTTATGTAATACCTTTTCATTTCTCTCCATATCAAGCATTAACTGGGGCGCGGTGGCGTTGTGGTAACCGGTTCTCCTCAGATCACCGAAGTTTAGCAACGTCGAGCCCGGTTAGTCCGTCTGAGCGATCGATTCGGACTCCCGCGTTGTGTCCTTGGGCGAGGCACTTCACCCCGATTGTCCACATGGGGGCATGATGACGCCGTGTACTAAGGCGCACTGCACGTCGACGGTGCGCATGTCTTCAACCAATCTAACCCTGCCTGTGCTGCAGTGAGGAGTTACGATGTTGGGAGTTGGCAGCTGTTCGTCGTTGCTCGGTGGTTCTCTCCGGGTACTCAAGCTTCCTCCACCCGTAACACTGTCACCGACACAAAATGACCTTGGCTGTTAATGTGTCGTTAAACCCTAATAAATAAATAAATCAAGCATTAACCAATAATCAAGAATGCAAATGCGGGGATATACGATAGTGTGCTTTGCACACAAATGCCACCATTTATTAATTTTTTTTTTTTTTGGGGGGGGGGGGGGGGGGTTCCGTATTGACTCTCTCAAAGCCTATAGAATCACGGATATTGCGACCTTTTCTCAATTAAAACAGAAATTTCCTACACCATGGTCGGTCCGGTACGTCCTGGGACCTCCTACCCCTACTGTTGGGGATCATAGCCCCCGTGTCGAGGAAATAGTGGCGTTACTCCTGGGTTTTAATGAAGCTTGGATGGAATCTGGTTTGTACAGTTCTGTTACTGTGGCACAAATCATTAATGGAAGCTAATGCAAGCTAACGGAGTTTAACGCTCATCATAAAATTGAGCCAATGTTTCAAAAATTGCAGTCCCCACAAGTGGCCTTTTAATATCATAGCTTTGCATTCAGATACCATAGACATCTGCGCAAGGTCCTAAAGCACACGTGTAGGAGTCTTGTTTGAGTGTTTTCGGGGTGGGGGTTCTTCTAGAATTAAACTGAATTGTACTTTCAAATTAAACTTCCAGCTGGCTTTTGGGGGTAAATCTCCGTTTTGTGTGTTCAATTAGGTTTCAAAACTCACGTCGGGAAAAAAGTCACGGAGTGAGAAAGCGACAAAGGGTCCAAGAAACCACAATGCAGGCTAATGGTGTTTGTTGAGACGAGTTTTTCTCATTCATCTCATTGGTTGTCTTCTCCTTAGAAGACGATATCTCGAAGTATGCTTAGTGAAACAACGAACAACAGGGGAGTGTTCAACGACTGTGCTCACGCAGCATATCAACAGAGTTGTCTCCGCTTTCTATCGTTTCTTTCGGCAATTAATCCGTTTCATCAACGGCATCAATCTAAGAATGTTGCCAACGTTAGGCTACACATTGTTCACCATCGGATGAACGAGGAAGCAGATACTCGGAGCTATCTACTTGCAACGTCCTATTCCCGGATACGGAAGTGTCATTTGCGTCGTGGTTCTTTTTACAACAGGTAGTGTCGTCCTCCACGGGATAGAGTAGGTAGCTGCTGTGGAAAAAAGGGACATTATGTTAGTCAAAACGTTCTGGCAATAGTACATCTATTGACATGTTTGCACCTACATTTGGTCCAGTAACTGCTGTTTGTCCACATAGTTTATCATACGCATCAATGTTTGTGATAGAAAATAAACCCTTCAGCACGCATACACTCAGACAGATATTTTTATAAGTGTGAAACTTAAGCTGAAAATCTTCGTCCCTCTCAACATTTCTCCATGGCTCTCACAACTTTGTAACCCTCAAAAACATAGGTTATGACCCCTCATTGGAACGAGCTCAGCGAGCTCGTTCCAATGAGGGGAAATAGCCTATGTTTCTGAGACAAAAAATGAAAAAAATAATGAAAATTAATTGGCGATTTTTTAGAATAGCGCTGGTCGGTTTTGGCCGTTACTTTTGGTAAAGCGTTATACACTGCAGATCCGATTAGACCACAACAGAATGTAGCTCGGATTCATTCACCAGAGTATGTTATACCTCTGTTCCATGTTCAAGTTTCATTGATTGATACTCACAAATCACTATAATAAAAGGTTATTCACGACTTCCTTGACTACATTCGATAAAAAAAAACCCTTCCTTTCCCAATAGAGGATGTCTAGAGACCGTGTTCATTCTGTGTAGCCGTGCTGAAACCTAAAATATTCCGACTTCCACGCCGCTGTAAAAAATAACGTTAAAATTACGATAGAAACACTGGCAAGCGATTTCTGTTACTTCTACTCTACATTTTACGCCAATGACTGTTACTGCCCAAAGTTCCTTGTATGAAAATTAATAGAGGTGTGTTCATAAACAGTGGAACAAAGTCTATTTTTCAAAACGAACGCTTTCATCCCTTTAATTCCTACTTTTGGAGAATAGAGTTATCCATGATGAAAGATGCTTTTCTATTAGAAGACTCAATTTTTGAGGCACACTAATTAATAGACAATAATTCAGTCCTCGGATTCGAGTACTATTTTTGAACTCGAGTAGGACGCGCGGAGGCGTTAGCCGAATTAAATAATCCGCGCGGCCCACCATTGGCGGCGCTACGGGGGGGGGGGGGGCATCCCCCCCAAACGAAGGCTTTGCCCCCCCCCCAGTTGTCCCCCCTCCCCCAACCATCTCGCATGCATTTCCATCCACCCTCACACACAAACACATTCAGTCACTCTCTCTCTCTCACACACACACACCCCTCTCTTTTTTTATTCCCAGTAATTTCCCATACACACTTAGCCCAAAGCCTCAGGCTAGCTGATGAACACATCCAGGCAGTAGAGATTTAAAGACTCTGATGCAGATACTTATAAGTTATAATTAAGTTATGAGCCAACAAAGGCATGTCTATCCATATCCCTTGTCTAAAAAAAATCATGGATTTCGCATTATGACAGACGGGCATTATCTCCCTTGCACTGTTCAATTATTTGAAGTCTCTCTCTCTCTCTCTCTCTCTCTCTCTCTCTCTCTCTCTCTCGCACAGACCCACCAGACGCGAATCCAGGATTTTTTTAAAGAAGGACCGCTAATTACCATTACATTTAGTCGAAACTTGGACCCAAAGTCCGTAATATAATTTTTTGGTTTGGTACGTCCACAGGACGTACCAAACAAAAAAAGTATATTACGGACTTTGGATCCAAGTTTGGACTACCTCATAACAAAGTAATGATATGATCCTTTACGTATTTGCCCCCCTTCATGGGAGTCTGCCCCCCTAGTTGCCCCCCCCCCAAAAAAAAAAAAAATTTCTGGCGCCGCCACTGCGGCCCACGTGGGAATAAAATCGTACTCGAATCCGAGCAGTGAACTTTTGTATTTATTTTATTTTCTCCTTATTTGTTTTTCAAAAACAACTCTTGATAATTGATTCCGTGGTTACTTTCAAAACATGAAAGAAAATAAAATAGTCCGTCATCGCTGAAAGTGGAATACGATGTTAGGAGTGGAATACCATTTTCGGCGAGTGGGAGTGGGAATTTGTTTTGCGGGAAGAAAAACGAATGAAAATAAAATAAATACCTTTACTCTTCAGCGATACGGCTGCAGGTTAAATATATTAATTGTCAACGCTATGACAAACCAGCAGATTTCTCGTGTAGTGAAGTGAATCGAAATATCAGTTCCTCAATTTTTGCTCAGGATTGAACAAAAAGGTCGTCATTGTCAAACGTATTTAAATACGGTATTTTCACCGTAATATTTTGCGATAGACGTTTAGTCAACTGGATTGCCAGTACTTTTACAATATTTTTAACGGTCATTTTTTACAGTGCAGAGAGCACTCTCGCCAAGCTGCACAATCGATGGAACGAGTGAGTATTGACTTTAATTCTTGTGCAAGGAACTAAAAAAATATCTCCCTGAACATGGCATTGCTACAAATTAGACAACATCGTACCATTCTATTGGGAATGGGGATCATGAGAGCTAAGTAACTAATAACTGCCTGATCCATATGGGGAAGTTGTTCTTCCTGGTGTTCTCCATTCTATCCGCCCATTAATATCTACGCAATTAACACTATACGCCATGAGAGATTCTTCGGTTTTCAGAGATGATCTTCGCATGGCACTTTCTTCTCAGTTAGCACACAGCGTAACCGCAATCAATGTTTTTAGTTAGTTATGGGGAGGTTGTGTCGATCCACAACGCTTCTACAAGTCGATAACGTTAAACAAGTTGTTGAATGGTGCAAGATGGTTGTGTTACCGCAACGTTTTCGCAATGTTTTCACAGCCTTCCACAGCGTCAAGTCAAAAGTTGTTGAGTGTTCAACCGATTACCAAAAATGGCCGCTGACCGATTACCGGTTATTTGAGCTCACATTCGGCTGATTCCGATTCCGATTGTGACTGTGCACTACTAGACGGGTTGAGGCTTGAAAGAACTACATTAAATTGAACATAATTCACAGTTTTAAACGTCGTTGACTCGGGTCGCAGTAAAATGTCCAGACGCGCACACTTGGGCAGTATATGAGGCTCTCAGAGCCACCCAAGTGCGCGCGACTGGTCATGTTACGGCGACCCGACTCAATGGAGTGCAACCTTTACTTTTTCTGGTATCAACTGGCGATTGCCGCAAGTACGCTCAATTGTAATCTTTACATGTCGTTTAGCTTGTATATCCCGTAAAGGGGCGTCTAGAGAAATTAAGAATACACATTGTGGTTGTTTCTCAACTTTATTGAATGGTATCATTGACCTCATTTTACATTAACAATTGAAGAATTGCGGAAGATAATAAAATGTGGTTAATGAATCATCACAAAAAATGCTTAGCAACAATCGTTTGAACCGATGTTCCAGGAGTCGTTGCTGTTGTCATCCGATTGCTCACAATCGACCGATTAGGGTGGCCGATTCCGATCATCGGTTGAACACTAAAGTTGTTTACCCTTAAGGGCCGACTTCCGACTCAAGTTCACAATTTATACCATGATTACCTATTCTACTATATATAAAAAAAAGCCTATGGCATAAATTTTAGCTTGACACGCCAACCGTGCTGAACACGCCAGCAATGGGATTTAAATAGTTAAATTTACACCTACAGTGGAACTAAAACCAAGCTGACCTTTGGTAACCTCGCCTTGAATGCAAACTTTCTAAATTTATCATTCGTCGCCTCGTGAAGAATGAAATGAAACCGGCAATTATTTATTACGTTTTTCAATAAGTTTTCCTCACAGGATACCAAAAATTAACAAACATACATTGTCTCATGTTAATAAAGCATCCATAACTCGAAACAGAATGTTATTATGTTATTAAAATGAAAAAGGCCCCGTAATTTGCGCGTTTCGTTTTCTATTTCGTTTCGGCGATAAAATTGCCAATGGAAGTACCGCCCACCGGTGCTCATGTAAACAAAAACAGATTTGCACGTGTGAATATTGATTTATTTAACATTTAAACTCTTATTAATCTGACGATCATGGTATAAATAAAAAAATACCCAAAGAAGCTTGGTTTACCGAATGTTCACCACTCGTGATGAAGTGGTGCTAACCGCGCGCCAAAGGCTCGCGGTTAACACCACGAGTGATGAACATTTGGTACACCAAGCTACAATGGGTATATTCGATATTTATACGGCAATAAACCGGGTGCCCCAACATGCTGTCTCTGGAGAAACGTGCAAGTTGCATCCTAAGAGCTTTGGCAGTTGTTTCTAGATAAGTCTTGGCTGCCTATGTAGGCAGCCAAGACCTCTCTAGAAACTAGTGTTCAGTCACCACATGGGGGCAACAACGTCAAGTAAGTGATTGTTAAATGTTGAGAGATGGTTGTATTGCTCGTTTCAACCGCGTGTGCATAGCATAGCGCAAACCCGGGGGAGAGTGTGGGAGGGGGATACGAGGAACATTTGTGATATATGAACTACTGAGAGCTCATTTCCTCGCTTCTCAAGTGAAAAAATCAAGGTATCGTTGCTGTTAATTTTTGGTGTTTACCCCTTTACCTAACATGAAAAGCAGACAACATTTACAAAAAAAAAGAAATTCTTGAATAACTACTTTTTTCATTTTTTGTGTCTCCAAAACATAGGTTATGACCCCTCATTGGAACGAGCTCGTTCCAATAAGGGGTCATAACCTATGTTTTTGAGAAAAATCATGAAAATTAATTGGCGATTTTTGAGAACAGCACTGACCGGTTTTTGGACGTTACATTTGGGTAAAGGGTTTAAGGAGGATATGTGTCAGAGAGAAAGATGTTAACCTGTCAAATCAGTCAGTGACATCGGCTACCAACTTTTCTATGCACTGCAAATGGTGTAGATCATAGAGTTTTTATGTGCGCCTGTATGATGTAGAATATGCAAATGTATGTGGTTATTTTCGTGTAGATACTAGATATGATTTACAAAGTTTTAGAATTTTTTTTTTTTTTTTTTTGGGAGGGGGGGGGGGGGGGGTAAATCCCCGGTTCCTGGCCATTGCACTCCTAAAACGATGGCTGGAATCCATCTTTTTAGATGTTGTTCCCATGACTACTTGGTTCACTTTCCTTTTGGCATCTACATGAAAATGTGAAACGCGCTGGCTACAATACGACGAAAGTGCTGCGGTTGGCCCCAGACAAAGACTGGCACGGGCCTCTATGTGTATATTGGAGGGCACAATCATGTTTTCGGAGAATTTGGAATGTTGATTTCTGATCCCTAGCCGGGAATCGATCCGTCTGCAACCCCGTCTGGCATTCAGGAGTCCAACACCTAAACTACTGGACCATTGCACACCGGTCTGAAACGATGGCTGGAATTCAGCTTTTTGGATGATGTTCCCATGGATACTTGCTTCACATTCCTTACGGCAGCAACATGAAAATGTGAAACGCGCTAGCAACAGTACGACGAAATTGCTGTGGTTGGCCTCAGACGAGGACTGGCACTTGCCTGTGTGTGTATATTGAATGAAACAATCATGTTCAGGCTAACATTACCTGTACCAACTCGTCATAGCAGTCTTATTGGGAATCACAAGACAGGAGTGCCCCGACCCTTTACTCTAAAGATGTGATCAAAGACCCCCTCGTTTGATTTACCTCTAACGCGGTCTTTAAAGTCGGTCGAGAAACATGTACATTTTTAGCTGAATATTTAACAAATCTCCCCATCGGGCCGAAAAGAGGTATGTTATATATGGAGCCAGATATGTGCATTTATCTCAATTTTGAGATGTTTGTGTCCAAAACATATCTTTGTGTATTGTATTTCTGTTATGCTATAAAGGCACATGAGCCACCACTGACATATGTCAGTGTGTGAGCACCCTTGTATGGCCGCCCCACCTCACCCCCAAGTTCGGAATATTTCCTACGTCCCTGGTGCATAGCTATGGAACAAAAGAAAATTGTTTTTAAAATTTACACTAACAGACCGTCGTCCTTGATTTTGTGACTTAAGAAGCAAGATATCGCCAAGTGAGCAACATAGTTTTTTTCTTTCCTTTTTTGAGTCCAAAATCCTTAAAAAGGTTGCTTACCCGCTTTTCCCCAAATGACTCCACACAGCTTAACTATTTATCGGAACACAACTCTTGCAAACAAAATTCTTGAATAACTATTTTTTTTTTATTTTTTGCGTCAAAAATCTTTTGAGGCGAAAAATGAACAAATGAAAACTGAATGGCGACTTTTTGCGAATACCGCTGGCCGGTTTGGATCGTTACTCTGTTTAAAGGGTTAAATAAGCTGTTTTTCTGGAAAAATGGTACTTCACTATTTGTGTGTTAGTATTGTGACCTTAACATTAGCAATACGATTTTTTTACATTTGGTTATTTTCGAAGTATAACACCGCGTAATTTCTGAACGGAAGCAGACTCATTGTTTATATACTGATATGCGAATATGCTAGTTCTGGCATAAATATGTACCCAAGGTGTTTAAAAGTTCTTTTAAATGAGTTCCATGTGGTAATACGAGGAACAAGAGGTGTTTGGTGCATATTATTGTTGACGGGAATGAGAATTTGAAAAATTGAAATCGTTAATCAAAATGACATCACACGGTAATTCTGGTGAAGAACTAATTATTATTGTATTGATCTCTTCACGGTGTACTCACTTTACTATATGAATTATAATCAGTTAAAAGCAGTTTATACAGTTAAAACTAGAAGTCCTGTCATGAAATGCGCACAAATAGCACGTCGATCTGCGCGTTAATCTACGCGTTATGACCATAGTAAGGCTATGGAATTCTGTACATATGGCCTGTGCACAAACAATGTTTCAGCCAATGGACCTCCGGGTAACCCGGAGGTCCATTGGCCGAAACTTTGCCTGTGTTTGCTATGAGTAACTAGGAGAACCTCCCGTGCTCTGGATAACATTCAATATGGCAACTGCGCGAAATTCCTACGCGCAATTAAGCCTAGATAAGCGCACAGTTCGTGACAGGACTTCTAGTTTTAACTGTAGATACCTAAGGTACTCAATATGCCGTTTCGTAATTCATTGAGGACATGACAGGCAGGAAGAAAATAGTAGTAGCAGTAGTTTTATTTATTATATATAAAGTGTCAGATTTCATGACACGAAAAAAAATTCAAATAATTACACAAAAACAATGTGAGGAAATCCTGCCCAAAAGGCTTACGAGATACTATTAACTTTATATACAAGAGTGTCTTTACGCTCTCTCTCTCTCTCTGTCTCTCTCTCTCTCTCTCTGTCTCTCTCTTCAGGCAGCGTCTGAGCATGCCAGAATCTAACACAGCTACGTAACAGTACCCCCCCCCCCCCTCTCTCTCTCTCTCTCTCTCTCAGGCAGCATCTGAGCATACAGAATCTAACACCCACGTATCAGTATTGTCTGTCTGCCTGCCTGTCTCTCGGAATTTTATACACGCATGCACTTGGTAGAGATACCACTCTTTCCAGATAACGTTTCAACATTTCTTGCTTGCAAAAAAAACGCGATTCCGATTCGATTTCATTCTCCCTTATGTATCATTCCAACAATCTTCCCTGGGGAATCTGGGGATGGCGATCAAGAATCTGGAATGACCGGTCTGGTTTCAGAACTTTTCCATGTTACCCAGGGGCGTCGCGGAGAAGACCGAGTCGGGGCAGAAGTGTATGACGTGATTTTTCCAGACTGCGATGACCCCAGTTCCGACTGATAAAATGTTTTAACTACATCATCAGGGCATGCCTTTTCTGAAGGCATGCCTTGAAGATGTAGTTGAAATATTGGTCAATCTGGACTTAAAAGTTAAAAAATTCAGGACTTCTTGAAATTTAATTGTGGATAGATAAATAAATATACATGAAGTAGTCATGACGCGGTACGCCAAATTAATTATGCTGAGCCCCAAACAACCGGAGTTGGTTACTATAGACCTATCTCACAAGTTCATTTGCAAAATCTAATCTTGCAAACAGGAATAGGATTACTGGCAAAGGAAAATCTATATCTTAGACTCCGGGGTCGCCTTGATTCCGTAGTTACGGCAATGTACTTCAAACCGAAAGGTCCACGGTTCGATTCCCGCCAGGGGCAACTGATTTGTGTCCTTGGGGAATGCACTTAATCCCGATTCCAGTGTGAGGATATGGTGCGATGTGTACTAAGGCATACTATACGTCGAATGTGCACTTGTCTTCAACCAGAGCAAACCCCCTTGTCACGTTGTGCGGAGTTAGTACGTCAGTGAGTCTGACAGTTGCCCGCCGCTGCTCGGTAGTTCTCTCCGGGTACTCCGGCTTCCTCCACCCGTAAAAATGTCGGACACGAGGTGACCATGGCTGTAGACGGTGTCGTTAAACACCAATAAATAAATATAATTTTGAATGATCTTATGCTCACACACAATAATGGTAGCAGATATACACTTATAAATGGACTTTTCGTTAACCCTTTACCTAACATGAAAAGCAGACAACACTTGCAAACAAAATTCTTGAATAACTATTTTTTTGTTTTTTTTGTCTCAAAAACATAGGTTATGACCCCTCATTGGAACGAGCTCGTTCCACAGAGGGGTCATAACCTATGTTTTTGAGACAAAAAAATGAAAAAATAATGGAAATTGTATGGTGGTTTTTGTAAATAGCGCTGGCCGGAATTTACCGTTACGTTGGGTAAAGGGTTAACTAAGTGAGGGTAGTTCCGAGGAGAAAGTCATGCTACTGCTATGCTGATCTTCCAAGGACACTGTTTATTCAATATCACTGTCCGATTCACCAGAAGACGAATTCTATTCGGAATTTGGACGACAAAAATCGTCATTTCCACTGCTCACTTTTTCAACCAGTTTATTTTTTCCAGGCGATTTAATCTAAAAATACAGTAAAGTCGCCGTGGACTGGTCGTAATCAACGCGTAGGCAGTGAAGTCCACGCATGCGTTTACCAGGTAATGAAAATCATCATCATCAAAATTTTAATTAGCACCGGGTACAATCCGGTGCTTCATTAATCAACTGTTTGATGATTATTCCCATAATTAGTGTTTGGAATCTAATAAATTTGCCACCGTGGAAATATTGCTCACCCGTGGAAAATGACCGATCCACGGCGGCTGTACTGTATAGTGTTTAACCCTTTACCTAACGTGAAAAGCAGACGACACTTGCAAAAAAAATTCTTGAATAACTAATTTTTTTCATTTTTTGTCTCAAAAACATAGGTTATGACCCCTCGTTGGAACGAGCTCGACGAGCTCGTTCCAACGAGGGGTCATAACCTATGTTTTTGAGACAAAAAATAGTGAAAATTAATTGGCGATTTTTGAGAATAGCGCTGGCCGGTTTTTGCCGTTACGTTGAGTAAAGGGTTAAGGTCACATTCAGTTTATTTGGCTATCTCATGACCGCAACATAGGGATGAAGTCAAGTTCAACTCATTGTTTACACCTATGTTGCCCACTTTAGAGGACTCCCAACCCAGACGTTTGATCCGAGTCTTTTTAACATGTAAAGCAGAGCTTGTTTACCGCAGTAAACATGTACTGCTTCACCTCCCTGAGTTCCCGTGAGGAGTCTTTGTGACTAAAGGGACACACATTACATCAACGGTCGTCTGCATGAAAACTCCACGAAAAGTGGGGAATAAAACAGCCCATAACAGCGTCGAATTCCGACAGAATTAGACTGGTGGTAAAACGGGACCCCATGGTTACTTCGTGTCTCCTCCTACCGACCTTGAATATTCGCGGCCTGCAGATCTAGCCCACTACGTCGTTTTCTAGAAGGAATTCATTATTTTCCTCACACAAACAGTACTTAATAGTTTCATTTAGGCGGGTGCGTGGAATATGAGTAATGGCATAACGTTAACAGTGAATAAACACAGACAGTCAATGATCTGTGTCTGAATGATTTGAACGGTCACTAACCAGCGTTCATAACATATTTAGAAGTTAATCCTATCTGGGCATTCAACTCCAAATCTGTTGATGACCTGCTTCGGATTCCAGTCTTGTTTTTATGTATAATTCTTTAGTACTAAAGCCAAACAGACATATGAATTTTACACAAGTGCATATCTAATAAATACATTTGAACGCAGTTTGTACACAAGGTGAATTTTTTGCATGATATGAAACACTTGCATCAAGTTGGAAGGCTGTGTAAATGTACTGATTCCCCAATCTGTCCCATAACTATGCTCGGATGGGTTCAGTCGCGGTTGGGGGAGCTTGAGTGACTAAACGATTGGGTCCTCGAACCCACCGGATTGACTTTAGTTTGGCCTGATGGGAGAAAAATTTGACAATAATAAATTGTCTTCCTGGGACCCCGAGCCTGTTATATATGAGTATATTGGTGAAGGGAGGGAGCGCGGTGGCTCAGTGGGTAGAAGTGCAGGCTGCAAGCCGAGAGGTCCTTGGTTCGAATCCCACCTGCGGCAACCGCGCTGTGTCCTTAGGCAAGACACTTCATCTCCATCGCCCGCGTGGGGGCACAATGACGCCGTGTACTAAGGCGTACTGCACGTCGATGGTACGCATGTCTTCAACTAATCTAACCCTGCCTGTGCCGCAGTGCGGAGTTACGATGTTGGGGAGCTGGCAGCTGCTCGTCGTTGCTCGGTGATTCTCTCCGGGTACTCCGGCTTCCACCACCCATTGTGCAGAAATATGTGACCTTAAACATCAATAAATAAATGGAGAAGGGAATATTCGGCATTGTGGGACATATTTAAGCTAGTGACGTGGTAGCATTGACTTATAGATGCGTGATTCATTCGTGGTGATTCATTCGTGGTCCTGCTGCCACCGGGATTGGGTCAAGCTGTCAGGTCACTAGTCTAATTTTGTGAGGAATTCGATGCTGTTATGGTCTGGTACCAGGCTAGCCATTAAATAGTTCACCGCCTGTGTTTATATATTCACTCGTCTGGAATAGTTTAGATCCGACCAACTGATATATTCCAGACGACTAAATCTAAAAAAACATCATAAACATCCAATGTCTATGAATAAACGGGAGAAATGTTGCTCAATCGAGACTTGATTTGATAGAATTTTTTTATGACATTTCCATTAGGAAAGAAAACTCACCACAGCCATAGTATTATAATAACGCGGCTTATTTTTACCAATTGCGTTAATATATTGATGTTTGCATGATGAATTAAATCCTTATTGATTGGAATATCTACAACAGGAGCATGAAATAATACATGTATCTCTATATCTCCGTGGGTGATGGAACATAACGGTCTACGCGCAAATTCTACGAAACGTCGGTAAACAAACAACCCGTAACAGCGGTGAATGTCTTAAAGAATTAGACTGGTGGCCTGGGATAGAATACAGTCGCCGTGGACTGGTCGTAATCCATGCGTGGGCAGTGATGTCAACGCATGCGTTTACCAGGTAATAAAAATCATCATCAGCAAATTTAAATTAATGAAGCACCGGGGATAACCCTGTGCTTCATTAATTAAATGTTGAGGATTATTCCTATAATTTGTGTTTGGAATCTAATAATATTGCGTCCGTGGAAATATTGCCCACCCGTGGAAAGTGACCAGCCCATGATGGTCTCTCTCTCTCTATCGCCCACATGACATAGAAATAGTTTCGAAGAAATCGTTGGATTCGACACAGGCCCACTTACTTTACTCTCACCCATAGGTTGAGCTGCTCCTGGAAGGGGTGTGACCTATTCTATCCGAGCATAAAGTGACGTTGTCTAACTGTTTTAGGTATGTTTTTCGGCATGCTACACAGATAAGGTAGATTGCCACGACTGTAACCACGGGTTTGCCTATTGTTGTGTTTAATTTCGAGAGATAGTCGGATGCACAATTAACCAATCTTGAAAACACGTGTAACTGCTGCATAAAGGTTTTTGAACAAGCCAAGATGACTGCCACACTGGAAAACATTACCGTTAAATATGGTAAAGGTACTGGCAACCAGCTGCCAGTAGTCTACCGCAAAATACAACGGTCATTATATCGTATTGAACTACTGTTGGCGAGAGCCCTGTGGTTCACTGATTAGAGCATTGGACTTTAAACCGAAATGTCGACCCCGACCAATGCTAACTGCGTTGTGTCCTTGAGCAAGACAATTAATCCCAATGATGCACTTGCTTTCAACCGTTGCTCACTCTGCTTTTAATTGGAGAGTCTGGCAGTTGTTCTCCACTGCTTGGTGGTTCTCCCCGAATACTCCTTCCTTCCTAAAATTATCAGACACCATATGAACTTGACTGTTGAAGTTAGACTTCAATAAACAAACCAACAAACTACTGTTGACAATGTCGACCTTTTTTGTTCGTTCTTGAGCAAACGGTGGAATTGATATTTGGTTTCAGTTAATTACACGAGAAGGCAGTTGATTTATCCAACAGGGTAGACCATCTACTTTCTTATCTAATACTTTAACCTGTGGCCGGTTGACTGGAGACTACGGACATTAATTAGTCCCAGTAGTAGGAGAGGGATGGATCATCACCTTGCCGGTTGGACCTAGTTGTGAACCTAGGAAGTGACGTCATAGTCGCGCGACCCATTTATGCCATGTGTAGTTGTCATGGTAGCCCACGTGAGTGGTCATATTGTGGCGCCATCTCCATGGTGATACGTGGTGTCAGTGCGCATGTGCAGCGCGTGTTGTTAAGGTGACACATGTTTTCGTCGTCAATTTTTGTATACTAGAGGCCGCCATCTTGGTTTATATGCTAGTACGTGATCGCTATGTGATCTATTGTCCTACAACATGATGAGGGTGTACTCTTAGGGAGTGTTCGATTGAACTGGAGTAACTCAAATTACCCAAATGGACCCGACAGTTGCCCCAAATCATCACAGAAATGGACTCATTGAAGCCACCATGTATGGTTTATAAGAGTAGCACAAGAGGTCTCCAAAAGATGTGTTCAATTCGATAATAGTAAATTAATTATCCAAATCTCTCGCTATGCTCTTAAATTTGGAGAAGAACTATATTTTTATAAGTCCATACCCTCTATATTTAGTATGTTTTTATAACTGCCCCCCAACTAGCCATACATCTCTTCCATTTTCCCCTTAACACTCAGTTGGAACTATATTTTAATGAGTTCCGATGATCTGTGTTTAGTAACATCTTTAACCGACCCCTAACTAACTGGTAACGTAGGGGATACTTGACAACATTTGAATTTCCTACCCTTGCATAATTCCCAGGGGGAGAGAGAGAGAGAGAGAGAGAGAGAGACGATAAAAGTATTATCAACAGATCAGGTTATTTTTCGAGATTGTGGTTTCTCAAATTTGAACTAAACACGAGCAGAGAAATACGTAATTTGAACTTCGAAGCACTTTAATTTTCTACCCACTAAATTGACTATAACATTTAAACTTGGTGTAGAGAATTCCTTCTTTGTGTGATGTTCTATAACCAGTGGCGGGTGCAGATTTATGCTGCAGTGACGGTTACAAGCGGCTAATTATTTTGCCATCAGAACGTAGATTATGGTCACCACACTAGTGGAACTTGTTCCAATGAGATGTGTTAAGCAAGGATTTAGAAATAAAAATAAAATTTACTTTCTAAAAAAAAAATCCAAGTATCGACTGCTATTCAAGTACGCGAAGGGTTAAAATAAATGATAAACCTGTCCTCGATGTGAGACCTGCACACCCCCACACCCCCGAAAAAAAAACAATCTTCGTAGTTTCAGCTCCCGCCCCCTTCGCCCCGATACGATATTGTCTACAATGAGTTGATGTTGAGAAATTTCGAAAAAAACGAAAGGAACCTGCAGATCCCCCGATATACCACAATTAAGAGGACGCTTTTGGCATCTTTAAGTCTGTCTATACCCGAAAGACCGCTTTTCCGGCTCAGGATCGTGATACGACCTGATGATTGCTCCGTGAATTTGTATGGTAGGACCATCAATATTTTCAACGTGAAGCTCTGAGGCTGTTTGTTTATATGCCATGCTCAAAATCAAATAATGTTTACCTTTTGCCCGGTGCAACGGAATTTTACGGAAGGATATTCGGGACATGGTATAAAAAAAATAAACTAAAAATTTTAACTTTTAAATGCAAAGTTTTGACATTTAATTTTAAAAACTTACATCTAAACTCAAAATGTTGACTTCTAAACACAAAATGTTGACTTTTAATCTAAACATTATGACTTTAAAAGACAAACTTTTGAGTTTATTTTTTTTTTATATACCGACATACCTTCATGCCTACAAACTGAGATGAACATCGAAATACATCGCCTCGATGATCACCACTTCCGGTGATATATTTTACGGTTTATCCACTGTGATTATATAGCTGAAATATTTTATCAATCGTGACTTGAACCATAAAGTCGAGGCAAATCAGGTTTACACTCCCACCCCCTTCAATCAGTCTTCTTCGTGACGTCCCTCTGATTGAGCCAGAACTTTATTTTTCTTATAGTTGCGCTTCATTTTACATGTGTTGGAAATTATCAGAAACCAACACTAAACAACTTACATGGAAATAAAATAAGTATTTTTGACTGTCCTTTATTTAGTTCGGGCCTGGAAATAACCCGTGAACATTCCTTTAGTTTACTGGGGGTGACTTAACCCCTTGAACCCAGGTGGTACCTTCCATGGCATCAGCTGGAAGAGTCCATATTCATTATTAGGGGGCAGGCCAATTAATATTTTCAACGTGCAGCCCAGAGGCTGCACGTTGAAAATATTGATTGGTCTACCCACATATTCACTAAGCAGCCTTCCTATTTAGGCCCTAATAAAATTACTAAGTATCCTGTTCCAGGTCGGAAATTAGGCATTTGGTGTTCAAAGAGTTAAATTGTAAAATACGCGAACGAACTGCAGCTTACGACGATACAGTACAACATAAATTAAATTCTTAAGGTGATTCTAAACTGAAGATTGTAGTTTGAGTGGACAGGTCGAAAACATGATGTTTTTTTCATTACTTTTCAATAGTAATGGTTATTTAATACATGAATGATTGCTTCCTACCTAATAGATTACAAAAATGTGATAAAAATTAAAAAAAAAGAATTTACTCACCAAAAAAATGCTTTTAAAAATCCCTAACTCACGGTCAACTTCCTGCCACCAAAACTTAAAATATGAATCTCACATTGAAAAATATGTTTTCTATGTGCACTGCAGAACAACAGTTGAGTCATAACTTTTTAAAAAATAAATCCAATTGTATGTTTATTTAAATGTTTGAAGGACCACTGCATGCACTGGTCCAGCCATTTTTTCACAGGGAACTATTTACAGTTCAAAAGTATGGCACACCACACTAATCAGTAATCTAGTTGACCTCCCCTGGAAATATTAGCCATACAAGTGATATGTCTGTTCTGCCCTCTTCCACAAGTAAAACTGCCTTAACATGAAATGACCCTGTTGAAAGTGTATCGTCAAATCCCAATAATAGAAAATAAAAGACTGTGTGGCTACCCCCCCCCCCCCCCTACCCCCACCACAAAAAAAAATTGAATTTTTCAAAATTGAAAAACGGACATAACTCTGGCAAAAATTGTCGGATCAAACCCTGATCTGACTTGACCTGCATTTTATGTTGATACACCTACACAACAAATTTTATTTAATTCTGTCAATTACAGCTCAAGTTATTGGTTGGAAACTAAAAAAAAGGAGTTTTCAAAGTTGAAAAAGTGTGACACTGGAATCACCTACCAGGACTACATGCAGGCTCGAAGGGAAGTTATGGAATTGAATTCCGCCAATAAGTCGTATCGATTGACCAATACTTACAGTGCTCAAAGAATAAAATATTCGTCCAATTATTGAAAAACTCCGATAAGGTGCTTAATGTATAAAAGTATTTTTTCATGTGCTAAATGCTATGTTTTGGATCATGAATAAACTCATGTTGTGTCAGAAACCTACCTTGTATTATTTTTTTTTTTGGTGGTGAGTTGACCCGTAGCGACTTGACCCGGTGGCGAGTTGACCCAGTGGCGGGTTGACCCGTTCCCAAAAATTTGATGCTCGATTGTGCCTTGTGTGTGTTGCCATACTTCACTTTCGTTGAGAATTTCCATGCAACGACTGATAAAATAATTTTCTAGAGAAAAATTTTATGTTCACACTTCTGTCATATTTTATTTGTGATTAGGAGGTCTAGTGGGGTGGATAGAAGGAAAAAATATTATTTTTCGCACTTTGAACAAGCGACTTACCAACGCATGTGACTTTCCGGTGACAACAACTTCGATCAACAAATACTTGTAGGCATGAGTCTAATAGCCCACAGATTATTCGAAATTATCGAAGATCTTTGTGGATTGCAAACACATTTAATGAAATACACCATTTACAATGATTCGCAATGTAAATCACACCAGATCGCAAAATTAGGAGCATTATTTCTGGAACTCACCGAAACCAGACCGAAACGGGACCGAATGACAGACCAATAAAATTAACCATCAATATTACATGACGAACAATAGTTCCCCCGATTTGCGATTAAAAGAAGTGAAAAAGCAACCAGTTTACGAATATTTCAACAACGAAAGAATACAACATTGTTTTCTAATTCCACTATATGTCACCGTTTTGTTAATTAAAGAAAATTCAAATTTTTGTTCTCTATTGGTAATTTTGGCGCATGAATACAAACTAATGGCAAGGTCGATCCATGTAAACAAATTTATTGCTTCGGTTGGTGAGGGAAGAATATTTACATAGAACAAACAATCAATGCAATTTGCCCCTATAAGTGTGCTTCCCTTGAGATGTATCGACAATCAGAATTTCAGCAGTGGCATTGTCATGAGAATTTACGGAACATATGGCGAGATCTTTTGTCGCAATGTTGCCTACAACCTTCAGTGTTTTGAATTTCCCACCGTAAACATGGCGGACACTTTTGTGACTGAAACGACCCAGGTTGACAACGTGCTTAGTCCTATCTTCGGAGTGTTGTATTAAAAATTAAGACTCAACTGCTGCAGTACATTATTGATAGTTCACGTTGGTTGTTCACTGGAAGGTGAGGCGTCTCGCTATTTTTTGAAATCTTGCCCACGCCATTTCCGACTTTTTGACAGTACAGATTTTCTAATGTCTCCAAATGACTCGTAAATTTGTTAAATGCATATTTTGCGGGTCCCATCACGTTCTATGTGACATGACCATTCCCCCAACCCTGGTATCCAAGGGCAAGGCTGTTTCGTTGCCAAGTTATTGTTTAATGAAATGTTCACATTTTTCTGTGTTTCTGGCTTCCATGTTGGCAGCCATGACTTTAGAATCACCTTAATCCCGCATTTTTTGTCTGTCAAACCTGAAATCTTTCGAGACTAACTCACCTCAAAGTGTGTGCTGGCATCCATATATCGACCATTCAGTAGAACAAGCGTCGTCTGCAATGTTAAGTATTGCAGATGGAGCCCTGTTGCACTCGGTGGACAAATTATGAATAGAGTTGCATGTCGTTCATCTAAACAGGATTTCCACGAAAACAAAAAGCAACATCCCACGCACAATCTCGCATTAGCGAGATCGTTCGTTAGTTGTTGCTATTCATTTTGGCGGAAATTCTGTTAAAGCGAAAACAGTGTGGTTGGCGTGGTAAAACAGAACAGCATCATTGCACTATTTCCGATAGGTTGCAACCATGTTACAAAAAGGTAATCTGATTACGGGTTATGCTATAATCATTTTATTTGCAGGCCTTTTAATTGCTAATCACCTTTTCTGTTGATTTTTAAGTACAATAAATTATGCACTTCGGATTTCACTGATGATAAAACTTATATGGTTTCCGATTTAATGGCAATTACTTTATCTACTTGGGAAAGTGGTGACGTAAGAGTTAGGGCACAGGGCATCAAACTGAAAGGTCATCGGTTCGATCCTGACCGGTGGTAATTGCGTTATGTTCTTGGGCAAGGAACTTAAACCCCATTGCCCACGTGGGGGCACCCTGGGGCCACGTACGAAGGCGTACTGCACGTCGATGGTGGACTTGCCTTCAACAAATGCTAACCCTGCTTGTGCAGAGCTAGTACGTCGGGGGTCTAACAGCTGCTCGCAGCTGCTGAGTGACTCTCTCCGGATACTTCGGTTTCCTCGGCTCGTAAAACCGTCAGTCAGAAGGTGGCGATGGCTGTCGAAAGTGCCCTTGAACCCTAATAAATAATGCGGAAATTTCACAACCATATCATAATTGTTCAGAATATTATTATCCCTGGTGGGTGAGGGTGTCCACAGTTACTGGAAGTTGTGGCTGCAACCACTTTTTTCACAGATAACAATGAATGTACCACATAAATAAATAAAGTCTACCCCCATTTATACACCTCAGTAGTGTTGCTTATTTCGTTCTCTCAGGTTATTTGACTTTGGAAATGCGCCGCAATCTAGGGGTGGTGCCCAACATTCCCCCGATGTAGGCGTATGACCCCCACCCCGGGTGGGGGTGGCGGTCTAGACAATTTATTTATTTATTGGTGTTTAAGGTCACATATTTTTGCACAATGGCTAATCATGCCCACAACATGAGTATCAACTCAACACCAGGGGTGAGCGTTAATAAGCCATGTTGCCCATTTTAAAGAGGGTTTGCACCTCCCAAGCACTGGTGGCTGGGTCCTATTTTACCAGTAAAACAGAGCCTGTTTACCGCAGTGAACAGGCACTGCTTCACTTCCCGGATACAGGGGTCTGGAAATCCCCGGGCCGACCATGGTTTGGCCAGATGTGTATAATTTTTGTTTTAATTGGGAAAAAGTCACAATAGGCTTATCCATGAATCTAGAGGCAAGAAAGCCAATAACTGCGAGCAGCCAAGTTAACATAAACTACAGACTCTGAAGATATCTTCCAATAATATAACGATACCATGAGTTTGGAGGGCCTTGCGGTTTATTACCGACCCGAGAGGAATGAATAAAAGCCCGAGGGTTTATTACCGGACCGAGAGTCGAGGGCCGTTAATAAGGCAGAGGGTTGTTGATCTTCATCCACCAAGCGCCGCATCTGAAAGTCTGTGCCTATAAGCCCCCCCCCCCCCTCCCATTCACCCCCAGCTTCTAGTTTTACGTTTCACTCACCTTTCAAGTAACAGGTAATTTTTGATGTAGCCAGTTCAAGTTTGGCAAATGAGGAGGAAGAACGTTTGCACCAGCAAGTACAAGGGATCAAGGGGAATTTCGTTTTTATACAGTCCATGAGATCACTCGCACCCCTCCCTGTCTGTCATATAGGCCTATAGCCTAGATCTAATACCCTTTCCGCCCGCCAATACATGTTCCTTTCACTGTCTTAAATTAACCACCAGTTTTTTTTTTATTAAAGTTCGGACAAGTTGGTTGTGCCTTGACAATAAATTGAGCTCGAGGACAGGGGTGCAACAATTGTTTTGCAGGGAAGACTCTGTACATTATAGCCCACATCCATTCTTCTGTTCTGTCGTCTGCAGCACAAGAACAACGCAGTGCGTAGTTTCGTTTCCGGGTTAACTTTTGTACAACCTAGCAACGAAATGTCACGCCATCATTGTTTTTCCAATGGCGTCGAGTCGCGGGCAAAAAAGTCGAACGGAGAGTTTTTGATCAAATAAAAAAGCCGTAGTATGACGATTTGATTATTAATTTATGATAAACATGAAGTTAAATACCTTGTGGATAGCTGTACAAGAAAACTGTGTTGATGAATCTTGGTTCAATGAACGAATTCACAAATGAACTGGGAAGGAGTATCGGTCAGGGCAAAATAGGCTTTCGTTACTTGTCTATATTATATAGACTACTGTATGTGTAACACGGGTCAGGACTGACGTCGTGCATTCGTTGTTGTCGGTGAAAAACGTGGTTGCAGCCACAACTTCCAGTGACTGTGGGGTGTGAGATGAGGAAATCACTCCCGAGGGCAAGATATTTGCGCGAGACACGAGGCCGGCCGAGTGTCTGAACCGAATATCTTGTCCCGATGGTGAGATTTCCCCATCTCACACCCACCCCCGCCAGGGATAATATCCCCCCCCCCCCCCCCCCACCAAAACACTCTGACGACATCAAAAGTAAGCCAGGGGCACGTTCAGCTATATCGAACAATTTTGTTGTCCATTTCTGAAAAAAAAAAATGATTTGCTTATTGCAAAGAGCGTACAAAAGTTCTGGAAACAACAGGTAAATATCGCGAAATTAAATCCCGGTAAGACAGGGATTAAAGATTTGTAGTGAAATGAACATTGACACATGATAAGGTTCACCCCAAAAATCAAATAAAAGAGGCAAGCTTCCTTTGGTTTTGCGGTCTGTGTTTTTATTTCTATTTTCTTCGACAAATGTTCGTCTGCTAATATTTCCGAAACGTGACGTCATGTTGTTTGTTTGTGGAAGAACGTGCGATGACTAAATAGTCCGTGCGCTCATTAAATATGCTAATAAGCCGGTCACGTGGGGCATGTGAGTTGAATATCTATCTCACATGGACTTTTCACATGAGATACGCATATCTTGCACAGGAAGTGGGGGAAAATGCATCTTCCGCAAGTCATGAGTGGAAATACAGCTACGAACTTGAATTCTGTATAAAGACTTGAGAATCACCAGCAAAAGAGGCGTAAA
Organism: Pictodentalium vernedei; assembly: GCA_031216915.1. Classification (NCBI taxonomy): domain Eukaryota; kingdom Metazoa; phylum Mollusca; class Scaphopoda; order Dentaliida; family Dentaliidae; genus Pictodentalium; species Pictodentalium vernedei. Next base: position 406,170,087 of record CM062293.1, on the reverse strand, counting down.
TTTGTTACGACTTAATGGAGAGGGAGGATGGCCTGAGGTGTCAGGGCCGGCGTGGGGGTGGGGGGGGGGGGCTCGGGAGGGTCTGCCTCTCAAAATATTTTTACTACACACATGTGTCATGATTACACGATGAGTTTCATAAGAGAATTATTTGCAAATGTGTCAATATAGAGACTATCGCAAAGTGAGTTATTCTTGGTCTACATACCTCCGGATGATATGTGTGGTATTGTAAACATTACGACTCGATTTGATAGCACATTTTCAAATAAGAAAATCCCGGGATTTCCTCCATCAACCCACCCCAAGCGGAGTGGGTTGCTAGAGGTAGGGAGTCCCGGTGTGTTCTCCTCTTGGAAACAGAAACGGACTAGCCGTGTGGTCCATCGGGAAAAATCCCGGTGGGCCCCTATTGGATTCCCGCAGTGGTGCCAAAAATGATGCAGCCCAACACCTATTGGTGTCTAAATTTCGTGAAAATGACCAAAAGGCAAAATGGATCTGATTACAAAGATATCGATATGTTTTCTATGTGGACTGCCATTGGCAGTCCACAAAGAGGTTTTTGCCGAATGAGCGATGAAGATGATACAAAAAATGCCATCAAAATTTCCTTTGCTTGGACTGCCACTGATCGCTCAGATTCAAGAAAGCCGAGTTCGTTCAGTTCGAAAATCAAAATTTTCTCTGGATCTGGGGCCCCCTTGGTGCATTTCCCGGTAACTTTTCTTGACCCAATCCACCCTGCTTGGAAAAATGTGCATGGAAATCAATATGGCATGACGATCAACATCGCCTTTTACACGGCACATCACACAGAGCCACGGCATGTCTGTTCACAACTTTGTCGGTGTAATTGTGACAGAAGATTACACACGTAGTTTTAGGCTTTCCATGAGTATGATCGTAGTTTTGACAAAATTAATTGTTCATTAGCATCACAATGTAAACCAACACCAGAATTCCGCATACCAACCGGAAGTAATTCAAATTAGTCTCTACACCAAAGAAGAGTTCGTGGAATCAGGTGGAGATAACCTATTTATCGACAGAGCCTAAACAGGTCATTTTGTACTATATTATCAACAAAAATATTAAGGTTCCGCTCCACCTTTCGTACTTGTGCACAGTTTCCTTGTCTTTGTTACAAAGGTTCAAATGTTGACTATAAGGCAAAAATTTTGGAGTGTATGTTGGCAGATGAGCAAGACAGTTTTTTGTGATTATTACTAAAACAGGGAAGTATGTTTTGTATTGCTGCATCAGATTAAAAAAATACTTGTTCAGATGAAAAAGTTTTGTGTGCTCGAGTGATTTCTAAAAAAACTCTTCTCCTTGTTCTGGCTGCTAATTTCTGCTTGAAAAGGTTTTTGTCATTACCTGGCAAATGGCTTTTCAGTGTTAACTTTTACACATTTTTTGTACTGTTCGCATAAAATGAACAAAACACGTGTACTGTTTTATGGGCCTGCCAATATGCACCAAATGTTCTTTGACAGTTTTTTTGAAGCTGGGAGCTTGCATCACAGGCTACAGACTGAATGTTTATTATCTTTGAGGTCTCAATTTTGTTGAGTTTACTTTTTGCCAATTTTGATTCACCTGATGCAATAGTCTTCATTACTGAATGTTTTTGGGCATTTCCTATTTGTGTGACTACATTTGTGCTTTGAACAAAACTTGTTTGCTGTTGAATGTGTTAAAGATAGTTGTTCAGAGCTATTTAACTCTGTAAATACAGATACAGACTGTGTAGCTGCCTCACATTCTGCTTGTTGGCGGTTATTGAAGGCTGTGTCTAGATCTGTATCAGCATTATCTTATCCACCTAACATAGCAACCTCCAAAATGAAAGTTGATTTTTTTTATTATTGGCTGGTTGTTTATTTCTTCTATTCTGTCGGAAAAATCATTGAGCCATGGATAAAGCAGTGACTGTGATGGGGGTTTAATATTAAGGCATGATAAAATAAATGTCAGGTCAGAAGGGCCTGCTTTGGTCTTTACTACTGAGAGTGCCAAGCCATCATTTAGGCTCCCATGTGCAGGGCCTCTTGCATTCGTTTTGGACTTTGAGAACAGTTCCCTTAAGTGATCTTGTGTGGAACAGTGTTTCCAACTTACTAGGACACTAATAAAAAGGCCTTGTGAGAACAGTTCCCTTACTTGACCTTGTATGGAACAGTGTTTGCAATTTACCAGTACACTAATGCAAAGGCCTTGTCTTCGATAAATTGATATGTTTGGTAATGGATTTTTACACCTAGAACACTTATTATGTGATTTCATGAAGGATGTCAGTGCCATTTAATTTACTTAGATTTATGATAATATTTTCATCTTTATCAGAGATGTAAGTGAAACACTCCTCAGTGAAATTTATTTATTTATTGGTGTTTAAGGTCACATATTTTTGCACAATGGCTAATCATGACCATAACATGAGTATCAACTCAAGACCAGGGGTGAGCGTTAATAAGCCATGTTGCCCATTTTAGATAGGGTTTGCACCTCCCAAGCATTGGTGACTGGGTTCTATTTTACCAGTAAAACAGAGCCTGTTTACCGCAGTGAACATGCACTGCTTCACTTCCCGGGGTTCCCACAGGGATCCTCAGTGGAATGTGATTTTTCTTCCTTTTCAGGTTGCAAACAGGAAGGTACTGTGCCCATATTGTTAATGGTTGAGAGTTTTGCTTCATGATACATTGGTCTTTGAAACCTATTGTCTGAAGAAGACACCCCGGGATAATCTGTATTAGGTGAGTGAGCGCAGGTATCAATATCTGTAGATAATTTTTCTAGATATTCATTCTTGACCCCCCCCCCCCCTTTCCCATACCCTGTTTAAATGTTTGAATGTATGTATCCTCCCTTCCCTTCTCACTTTTTGGGCCTTCCTATTCTCTTATTGTTCCAATTATCCATCTCTGATCTAGTGTCTTACGACACTTATCACTGTCTGTATGGGCGGGCAAAACAACAAAAACGACCCTCATTTGTGTTTTCAGTTAAAAGGGAATTCAATTAGCATTTAACAGATAATATTAGGATTTACCTCAATTGAAATGCATTAAAAATGATTCACAAATTCTAAAAACACCATTTTGTGAGGTGAAAACAACAAACTCTATCTCTTTACAAATTTGAAATACAGAGAAATGTTTTTGTGCATTCAACTGCAAATGGTCTCCAGATTCAAAAGCAGAAGACAGTTTCAAAGGGAGAGCACTCTTGCTAATATTCAAGGTTCTGCGCCACAATTTCGAACTTCTGCACGGGTGTGAATTTTTAAATAAAAGGCCTATCCTGAATCTGACCCCACATAAATTAAGTCTGTATTTTTAGTATTAGGTATTTGAAAGCATGAGACTACTTGTTGGCAAGTAGACTTCAATGTTTTGGTCATTGGATGGAAGCCTGATGCATAGTGTTATGACAACATGGGATTTCTGTGAAACAGTGGCTCAGAAAATGAGGCCAACTTTTCAGACGTCATTTTACACGGGATTGTCTACAGGTGTGTAGCCAAAAATGAGACGGAAACAGAATTTTTTTTTTCTTTTTAGTAATTGGAGATGATGTGCTCCAGGTCTAGGTAGGTGTTGAAGCTGGGAAAATTCTGCTTTTGTGGCTGCCAAGTGCTGAAAATGGCTGGTTTTGGCAATTTGTCATTCACATTTTCAGGTCAGGGCTTCATGTTGTACTGTAAGTTATGCCCCTCCCCCCCCCCCCCCCACACACACACACAATTATATGTATCTGGTTTTTTTTCTTATCAGGCTGTATTCACTAGTTTTAGACAATTTAGGAAATGTATACATGTCAGGGGTAATGCAAATGAGTTTGGCTTTATTGGCAGTGGAATAGAGCACATGGTACATCATTTTTGAAAATGCCTTGAAAACTGTGGGGCGGACCCTTATTTTTTTTTTTTTTTTAATTTTCGCAATCTTAATTGGCAATAGGGGACCAAAGCAAAGAGGTATTTGAGTGGCCTGCGTGATAAAGAAGTGCTTGGTTTTGAAGAGTACCTTGATGGCACCTGGGGGGGGGGGGGGGGTATTTATTTATTTATTTATTTATTTATTTATTTATTTATTTATTTATTTATTGGGGTTTAACGACACTTTCGACACCCAGTGTCAACTCGTGTCAGACAGTTTTACGCGTAGAGGAAGTCGGAGTACCCGGGGAGAACCACCGAGCAACGGCGAGCAACTGTCAGATTCCCCAACGTACTAACTCCACACAAGCAAGATTAGCATTGGTTGAAGACAAGTGCACCATCGACGTGCAGTATGCCTTAGTACACAACACCACCCTGACCCCACACTGGCAGTTGGGATTAAGAGTAACTGCTGTTCCTGCTGGGGTCGCTGGAGCTGGAGCTTAGGCGAAACGTTGAGAAAAATAGTGAAAAGGAATTCCAAATGTGTAATTAAGGCGTAGTGGAGACTCTGGAACACTTTATATCAGAATGGCCAAAATACCAGTCTAACAGAATACGATTCACTGGGAATTTTATGAGAAAGTGGGATGGGAGAATGAAGGGCATTTGGTTAGTGGGTGACACAAAGGAGAGGGTTAGTATATTTATCGGAGAAATTGGGAAGAATAGGGTACAGGATGTCATCAAGCAGTTCGCCTCCGAATGTTGGGAGGAGTGAAGAGGCGTGGGGGATAGGGGCCGGACTATGGTGGAGCCCGTGCGACTTGGATATATGGATATATGTGTTTATAGTCTGATCACTCTGGAGGAATAGGGGACGAACCATGGTGGGGCCCGTGCGACTTGGATATATGTGCTGATAGTCTGATCACTCTGGTGGAGAAATATGCAAAACGTAATTCTATATAAATTTGTTGCCGTTTCCAGGCATTCATACTGCGAGGAAAGGTCAGATTTAATGTTAATATTATAAAACATCAAACAGTGATTTGTCTCGGTATTTATATATAATCTAAATAGGTGTACACTGTACATATGGGAATTATAGTGATCGTTAATCAGGTTATATTCGATGAGACGGTAAAAAGCATTAAAAATGATGTATTCAGTCTGAGGGTTATATTGTGTTGTCACTATATCGGTACTTGTCTGGCAGCTGGGTGGCCTGAACACAGTACTGTCGTCGAGACAAAGTTTTATTAGCACCTTGAACCCGAAAGGCCCTTTTTGCCCTTTACCTGACATGAAAAGCAGACGACACTTGCAAAAACCATTCTTGAATAATTAATTTTTTTTAATTTTTTGTCTCAAAAACATAAGTTATGACCCCTTATTGGAACGAGCTCGACGAGCTCGTTCCAAAGAGGGGTTATAACCTATGTTTTTGAGACTAAAATGAAAAAATAATGAAAATTAATTGGCGATTTTTGAGAATAGCGCTGGCCGGTTTTGTTCGTTACGTTGAGTAAAGGGTTAACGGACCTGGAACATGATACGTTATAATTTCTTGAAGTAGGATTTCTGCTAAGTGCATGTGTGTGGTAGACTAATCAGCCCTAGGGCTGCACGTTGAAAATATCAATTGGACTACCCCAGATACTGAATATGAGCTCTTCCAGTTGCTGTCATTGAATTGACATGGATGATACCACCATGGTTCAAAGGTTCAAGTCTTGAAAGCATGTGGGAGTCATTCATGTTCGAGATTTTGAAAGAAAATTAGAGCTCACTCGTGGCTAACAAATGTCGTCATTTGACAAGATTTACGGGAAAATTAGCTCCCCTTAATTTCCTGAAGCTGTCTGTGAATTTAACAAGAAGGGCAATGGGATTTCATATAAAAAATGAAATTTCAAAATGTGAACGAATTTGCATCATCGATGTGCGCATCATTGCATAAACTTCAGACATTTCCCTGTAGTGTCGGGGAAGTATAAAAAATACAGTCGCTGACTTATTACAATTTATTTCCCAATCAGTTTGAACGTTTGACTATTATTCTCTGTTGAAACCCATTTAAAAATAAGAAAACTGCGTTTTCGCCATCTTTTGATGTTCAGTAACTTTTTACTGTTTATTATAGCAACAGTGTACACATCGTAACATATAATACAGACACTGTCCTTTCCATTAGAATAAAAGTTTATGAGCTGGAATTTGCTCGTTTTTCTTCCTGGGAAGAATACAAACTTGCCAATTACTGTAAAACACATTCGCTAAATAAAGAGTCAAAGTGGAAGGTAATGTTGGTAGGTGTAATACTGATCGATATCCTTAATGAAGGATTATCTTTGAACTAATTGCTTCTAATTGGCTTGCCATAGGGAACCAAGTTTCCCTGTGTTACTTTTAATAAACGAAAACAACAGACAGCTCTGTAGGCAGTTATTAAGGGAACACCTATGACATCCGTAGAAAATAAAGTCTTCCTCCTTTAATAAACAAAAACAATAGACAGCTCCGAGAGCTGTCTGTTTTTGTTTATTAAAGGAGCAAAGGAAAACTTGGCTTTATTATCTACGGATGTCATAGGTGTTTACTTAATAATTGCTTGAATTTTAATTGGACCTTCCTCCCTCATCTAATAATTTATAGGGAGATAACTTTATCGAAAATCGATTTCCATGACTATATATGTCAGGGGTGCACCAAGTGAGTTCACGAAATTATTAAAGGTATGGCTTGCTTTAGTTTGAATTTTTTGTTCACTCATAATATACTGCAAACACAAGTCCGGATGCATACAGAGCCTTGTTTTTGAATACATACTCGGCAAAATTGTCAAACTTGTCATTCCACACACATCTGCTGGCTTGATTAGATGATGCATCTTTGACAGACCCCATAGTGACAGTAACGACAACCTTGTACCGAATCTTTCCCATATTTTTCACTTTTTGTTTAATTTTATCAGTCAGCACTTTACAAAGAATATTGCATTCTACTGGATCGTACTGTTTGTCTTTCAGTTCTGTGTCAAATACTTCCTTTATAGCCTCTCTGGCTTTGTGACTCTGGAAACGGTAATCGTCGTCAGGTCCAAGTTTGTAGCTGTTCTCTTGTCTGAAACAGAACGAAATGGGTTTAATGCTGTACAAGAACATTGTACCAGAAAAGGAATATGTGTGGAATAGGGCCCCCGAAAAGGTTCGATTTGATGCAGACATCGATGGACTGATTCGGGATCGACATTTCTAAGATCGATTTTCTAATTCGTATGTTCCTGAATCCGGTAAATCTGGCTTTTTCCCGAAGGAATGACCACAAATAAATGTCTTCTATTGATGGAGTCACACTGCCTCACAGGTATCACATAAATATTTTCCCATAGACGGCCATTATAACGTTCAGGCGACATATGATAGCATCACTTTAATTTGGGCATGCAAAAATCTTTGTCAAGTATAGCCCTTCAGACAGCTTTTTCGGACCCCAAAACAAGGGGTCAAGCAACAAATAAGAGGGAAATACTGACAGGAAGGGAAGTACCGGTCATGCGCACATATTTTTCAGGGAATTCCCAACAAAAACACACCAATAGTCAATTGTATTTTTTAGGTCCAAAAATTCATCAAATCACCCTCTTTATCTGTCTGGAATATTAAACATTAAAGAAATATGTCAGTATAGAATGCTTCAAATGTTTATTGAAATAATACATTTTCCCAAGGCTGCTTAGTTTTGGAGATTGCATCACTTTCAAGGCGGGTAACTCTAATTCAAATATTTACTGCAGTAAGTTACATTGTTGCAACGACACGTTTCAAGTGGAAAGCACCAATCCTTACTTTGTGTTAAAAGTTTAACCCTTTAACTAACGAATCGACAGCATCCGCCAGTGTAATATGCAAATTTAGCAGTTGAAAAAATATTATTTTTCAAAATAATTTCAAGAAAACCATATCATATGACCCCTCATTGGAACTGTAACGAAGTGCCTATGAATCTATGATCGTAGACTAGGACTAGTTGTTGTGTAACTGACAGAACCGCAAAGTCCTACCAGCCCGTGACTTTCGGATTTCTTACAGACGAACCTTGAACACAGGTTTCAGACAATGTTCAGTTTTCCCTAACCTCACAAATCTTGTCGTGTATCAAAATGATTTTAACGTAACGAACTGTTCAAACTATTATCTATAATTTTAATAAGAAACTATGGACTAACCGTCGTTATCTCTGGCTATTATACAAAGGTACAGAATTTAAAGTTCATACCTCGTAGAAACAGTGGCGGCATCCATCTTACGTCTTGTGTGTAGGTATATTGCAGGTAATGAGCCAGGAGACAACATGGCTCGATCATCCAGAAAATGGTGATTATATACACCAATTTTCGGATGCAACACCAAATCACGCGACTACTAGTCAGTGGAAAATTGAGGGAAACTCCCCTGACGTGGCAGTCGCCATTGTTGGACTCTTTTTCTGCCATGCAGACTGCCGGTCAATCAGTATACAGTCCATGGAATCTTTACATACAAATAGTATTCTGCCTGGTACCTGTTAACCGGCCGAATGTCCCAGTGGAATGCACAATCTGCAATTCAGCATCACCTGATATCTGGTGATGTTCCACTAGGTGCATGTTATGATTTGGTGACAGTTCGAACAATACCATCCCAGTAACTACTGCAGAATGCTCTTGTACTATCCATCAACAAATCCTACAATATTTAAATTAGTTGACAATATTGACCTGCAAAGTTATGCCTAATATTGTCAACAGAACATCTGGCGTCCACTCCTATGTGGGAACTCAAATTACTTCTGTACTCTGATCGCCAGTTAATACATGTAATTCAGCTGCTATTATTTTCTGTTAATAAATTCGAGTCCAGTTTGCCAAATAGAAATTGTCAATGAAAACTATCATGACCCTAACAGTTCCCCTTAACGCTTAATGGACATTAGAAGAGCTGTAGCTCTCCTCCCGAGCTTGATTAACCCCTAGGGACAGAACGAGCTCATCGAGCTCATTCCAATGAGGGGGTCAGATGATAAGGTTTTTGTTGATTTTTTTTTAAATTGAAAAAATAATATTTAAAATAATAAATAGAGGATATCTAGAGTTTTTGAGTGGATACCGAAAATTATCTCATGAGTGACCGAGACAAATGTTTATTTTTCGTGAGCGCTTGTGCGAGCGAAAATAATCATTTGTCTCGGTCAAAAGTGAGATCATTTTCGGCATCCACTCAAAAACACTAGATTTTCTTTTTATTATGCGCTTTTTACAATAATCTGATAATTCCACTCCTTTCAACCTTGAATTGATGCATGAAAGTCAACAACGCATTTGAATCATTGATACGCGGAAGTGATTTGATTGATAATCGGAACAGACAGCGTCTTGCGATCTGATTCAGCTGGCGGGTTACTAGTCCAAACATGGCCTGAAAGTCCGTAATGTAAGTTTTTTGGTTTGGTACGTCCTTTGAAAGGACGTACCAATCCAAAAACTTGTATTACGGACTTTCAGGCCATGTATGGACTAGCAGGTTTCATGCATCAATTCAAGGTGAATACGTGTTGAATTATTGCTGGAAATGGTCGGTATCCACTCAAAGACACTAGGTTTTCTTTTCATTATACGTTTCTAGAACAAATTGATCATTTCCAGTGATAATTTGGCTCGCATTCACCTTGAAGTGATGCTTTGAAAGTCGCCATTTTGATTGATATCGCGAATGTGAAAATTTCTATATCTTCACAGTGGGTGATACGATTTCTATGTTTCCGCAATTTCTTCGATAATCTATCGTTTAGCGTATAATAAATTTTGATATCGTCTGCGTTGGGTAAAGGGGTAACCCTTTATCTAACGTAACTGAAAAAACGGCCAGCGCTTTTTACAAAATTGTCATTCAAATATTTTTATGTATTCATTTTTTTTTTGTCTCAAAAACATAGCTTGTGACCACTTATTGGAACAGGCCTATTGAGCGGCACAACTGCTTGGCTTTATAGATTCTGCAACAAAATCCATAATTTGTAAAATGGAAAATGTTAAACAGGAATTATTGTTTATCCTCGATTGTTACCTATCGAATTTGTTGAATAAAGTGTTAATTTTCATATTCAGACAGTAAAATATTTTCGGACTGACTTCTTTCTGAAAGCGGAAAAGGTGAATCTGTGTATCAGAAAGTAAAAAGTCCAGACTTATATTAAAGGTAGCTACGGAAGCGTATTGGGGACACGGGTGAAAAAAATGAGCCATTGAAAAGTTAAAATTTTGAATTAGAAAGTTAAAATTTTAACTTTTTGTCAAAATTTCAACTCTCCAAATCAAAATTTTGACTTTTACATTTTGAATTTGAAAGTTCAAATTTTAGCTTTGAAAGTTAAAATTTTGTTTTTGAAGGTTAAATTGTAACTTTAGAAGGACTCAATTTTTCACCCCTGTCTCTAATGCTCTTCCCTTAGTAGCCCGTTAATCGAGGAGTGGGATAGGTAATAAAGACAAATATATCAGAGACTGTGGGAATATTGATAATTGACTGTTATGGCATCCTGATCACTTGCTATACCTTTGTCTTGTCCAGAAGGAAAAAAATCATTCACCCAACATAACTTCAGACAGTCAGTAGTTATTTTCAAATCACTGGCCTTTTCAATTCGATGTCCTGAATGGTAAGGTTTGTTGCCTTATTGTGGACAGGCAAATGAACGAGTGTCTATTTCATATTTGTAGGGTCGGGACCAGCAATAATTAGAGGGCTGTAAGATTAAATTATCACTTATCTTCCGTTTCAGTTTGGTATTCAGTCTGTCTGAACAAAGACGGCCAACTTGTTCTTTGCGCACAAAATTACGCATGAATATTTTTATTGTTTCTTACAACTATAACTTAAGCCTAAAATAAATGCATCTTTGATGACATGTGCCAGCCTCTGGAAAATTGAACGACCCCGTGCTCTGACCAATTAAACTAATATTCTGACCAGAAGGTTAGGGTGGGAGACGCACGACTAACTTCATTAGTACAAGTATAAGGTCATTAATCACTTTCGCTGCCATCGTGACCAATAGATAGCACTGTTATCAAGTGGCGGATTATTCAATAGGTTAACTACAAGCTAAGCCCTGAGCTCAGAAGGGTCCTCAAAATTTGCTGAAACAATGTTATTTACAAAAGGGTCTCCAAAAAAAACAACTCCCAATTGAGTTCATATTCACTTTGACCCAGGTGATTTGGGTTGATTTTTAACCTAACTGATTTTAGAGTGCAAGTAACTGTCAACTCTTTAACTTGCTGAGCCGACAAAGCTTGACATCGACTGAAGATATGCGTTCCATCGACGTGCATATGCCTTGGCTTACGTCACCACTGTGCTTTCACTTCAACGACGTGGACTACGTGTCTTGTCCAAAGGCACACTACAGATGATGTTCTTAGAAACAACCCAGCGTCATTTTAGTCTGAAGCGCATTGCACTTACCAGTAAGCCACCGCAAGTTGGAGGTCCATAAAGACACAGAAAGACACACGTGCGTGTCGTTCTGTGTTTATTACATGCCTTCGCGTCTGTAAAAACAATATTAGAAGGACACTCAGCAATTTAGTTGACAACTATCAAGAAAAAGAATTTGAAATCTTCCTGTCTTTGTGTATTCGTTTTTTAAACTGTAGATTCAATTACTCATATCTTGTGAGTTCATTCATTAGCTGAATCAGTCGTGTTTGTGTACGCGCCATTAATCCTTCATTCATACGATGTATTCATTCATTCTCGGACTCATATTTTATGCATATATCCACTCATTGAATCCTAATCTGTGTACTCAATCACTCATATTTTCGTATTCATTCGTTTGTTGAATCAGTTATGTTGCTGTGGCCATTCATACTTTGCATTCATTTTTAGCTCAACTTTGACGAAGTCAAATTTGAGCTATTGTCATGGCCCGTCTGTCCGTCTGTCCGTACGTCAACAATTGGCTATGGCTCGGGCTAGAGGTCGTATTTATGAACCGATCTTTACGAAACTTCTTGTGTACCTTTGTTATGACCCTGGGACGGGAACGATTGTTTGTAGGTGTGGTCCGAAATTCAAGATGGCTGCCAACGGCCATTTTGTACCGATGATGCAAAAATCAGTTTTTTGTACAGAACTTCTGTATGAAAGTTCTGATTTGAATAAAGTTTTGTATAAATGTTTAGTACCATGGGATACATCACATATAATACGGGTTTTTTTCTCGTGCGTAAATTATGCAAATTAGACTGACTTTGATTTATTTAGTGTTACTTTCAGAGCTGTAAGTGCCAAGCTGCTATGGCTCGGGCTAGAGGCTGTATTTATGAACCAATCTTTACGAAACTTCTTGGGTACCTTTGTTATGACCGTGGAATGAGAACGAGTGTTTTTGGGTGCAGTCCGGAATTCAAGATGGCTGGCAGCAGCCATTTTGTACCAATGATGCAGAAATTTGTTTTTTGTACAGAACTTCCATATGAAAGCTCTGATTTGAATAATTTTTCGTATGAATGTTTAGTACCATGAGATACATTACATATCATATGGGTTTTTTTCTCGTGCTTATATTATGCAAATTAGACTAACTTTGATTTATTTAGTGTTACTTTCAGCACTGTAAGTGCAAATCCCTATACGGCTCGGGCTAGAGGCCGTATTTATGAACCGATCTTTACGAAACATCATGGGTACCTTTGTTATCACTGTGAGACGAGAACGATTGTTTTGGGGTCTGGTCGGAAATTCAAGATGGCCGCTGGCAGCCATTTTGTACAAAATTAGGGGCAATCAGATTTTTGCACAGAACTTCCATATGAAAGCTCTGATTTGAATAATTTTTTTTGTGTGAATGTTTAGTACCATGGGATACATCACATATAATACAGGTTTTTTTCTCGTGCAAAAATTATGCAAATTAGATGAACTTTGATTTTTTTCAGTGCTACTTACACACAGTAAGTACACATGTCAATACGGCTCGGGCTAGAGTCTGTATTTATGAACCGATCTTCACGAAACGTCTTGGGTACCTTTGTTATCACCTTGGGACGAGAACGAGTGTTTCTGGGTGCGGTCCAAAATTCAAGATGGCTGCCAGTGGCCATTTTGTACCGAAATTAGGTCTAATCAGTTTTTTGTACACAACTTCTATATACGGCTCAGGCTAGAGGCCGTATTTATGAACCGATCTTTACAAAACTTCTTTGGTACCTTTGTTATCATCGTGGGATGAGAAAGAGTGTTTTTGGGTGTGGTCCAAAATTCAAGATGGCCACCAGCAGCCATTTTGTACCAAAATTAGTGCAATCAGTCTTTTGTGCAGAACTTCTGTATGAAAGTTCTGATTTGAATATATTTTTGTATGAATGTTTAGTAACATGGAATACATCACATATAGTACGGGTTTTTTTCTCGTGCAGACATTATGCAAATTAGATGAACTTTGATTTATTCAGTGCTACTTATACACTGTAAGTGCACATGTCAATACGGTTTGGGCTAGAGGCTGTATTTATGAACCGATCTTCACAAAACTTCTTGGGTACCTTTGTTATCTCCTTGGGACGAGAACGAGTGTTTTGGAGTGCAGTCCAGAATTCAAGATGGCTGCCAGTGGCCATTTTGTACCGAAATTAGGTCCAATCAGTTTTTTGTCACAACTTCAACACAGCTTATATTTGTGAACTGATCTTCACGAAACTTCTTGGGTACCTTTGTTTTCACCTTGGGACAGAAATGAGTGTGTTTTGGGTGCCTTTGTTATCACTGTGCTATAAGAACAAATATTTTGGGGTTCAGTCAGACCCACTCTGGGACTCAAAGATTTTTTTCTAGTTTAGCATCTGACTGTCACCCACCTTTACAATACTTTACCTATACATTTGTTACAGGCAACGGTCAGTATTTATGTACAGACCGTTACAATACTTTATATGTACCTTTGTTATCAGGTCATTACCTAGATGTTTGTCATTGCTGTGTCACATACTATACATGTACATGTCTTTGTCTTGACAAGTTGAGCTACAGTGTCATTGACACTTTCATTTCTCTGAGGTCTTTCTATACTCTGTGCATTAAGATTTTCCAAATTTTCATATATTCTCTATTGACTCACTTATTCGTAACTCAAGCATCAATTCACACACATTATGCGCATACATTCACCTATGTTTTGTGGATTCATTCATTGATTCATTCAACATATTATGAGCAGGTGAAGTATGTGAATCTGAGCAAGGGAATGAATGTATGAATCGACAAATCAATAACTAATTCTTCGTAAGTTATAATAATTTAATCATTTGCCCCGCCTCTGTGTTTGATTGGTTGAAAGCATACAGCGTGAAAGTCGTCAAAATCGTATAAACCAAATCACGTAATCATTTGGCATGTCTACACGTTCGCACATCCGATCCAACTTTGTCGACTCTGGAAGCCCCGCCCACTCATTCCAGTTGTCACCGTGAGGGCGTGACGGCAGACTGATAGATGGATAACAAGCGTGTAAACAAAGATCAATGATCGATTTTTCATCGACTCCAGTCAGCGAGAATATAATGATAATTTCTCGGGAACAATTGAATTTAATAAAATATACCGAAGTGGGAGAAGAATAAAAGATCATACATCCAAACATGATTTTGGGGGAACTTTAAAAAAAATGTTTTTAATGATATTATTACGTGACTTGCTAAATATCTGTCGTCTGCGATCGAAAATCAAAACAACAAACAATTTGACGATGACTGACATGACCTGTTTGTGGCACACTTTCCTGGGTTTGACTGTTGTCTTTTACGAAAATTAAAAGTTTTTCGTTCACGTACACATAGTTTTTATATTTTAATATGACAGCCGGATTAAATTTTAAGAAATAACTGTTGTTTTCCTTCGGTTTATGTGATATAAACCGAAGGAAAACAACAGTTATTTCTTAAATAATTTGCAACTGTAAATATCACTCCATCGAGTTACACTCTCTTGCTGCTTATACTTTCTAATTATTATTTCTGTTCTGCATACAGTTGCAAACCCTTCTGTACATTTGTCTGTCTGTTATGTCCATTCCCACACATCAGAAAAAATCCTAAACTACTAACTGAAAATAACTTCACAAGGAAACAGATTAAAATTTCGACATCAGATCATGGAGATGCTAACTGAGAAAATTAAAGAAATTTTTTATTTTCTGACCATGAGTCATGGCGACTGATATAACGAGCTACCGCTTCTCGGTGGGCATTTTCTGCAACGATTTGTGCTCTAAAGCAAAATTAGTAGTTCATAGTAACATACACTTCCACGCTGAGACTATTTTCAGAGTCACTGTAGCCGTATTAAGTCCACTGGTAGTCGATTTGTTTTTTATAACATTATTAATAATACTTGGGAGAGATGTTCAACTCAACCCAGGCCTTTCCAAACTAAACTCTCAAACCGAAGCTTCATATATTTCCATATAAATAAAACATTGAAATGCAATATTATAAGCATTCGAAAGAAAATACAAAAATTATTTGATATTGTAGAAGAGTATGATGTTTTATGTTTCACCGAAACACACTTCGATCAATCATACAATGACAATAACTTGTGCATCCCAAACTTTTCCGGGCCTTTTAGACACGACAGAAGTCAATATGGTGGGGAAATAACTGTGTACGTTTCAGAAAATGTTTATTGTAAATCGATACCCGAGCTTTGTTTTGATGAGGACATATTGTGGTTTGAAATTGGTTCAAAATCACAGTTTTTGTTATGTGTAACTTACAGATCTATCAGAGAATGCATAACCGATTACTGACAAAGACTTGATGAAAAGATAGAATTAGCTCTGACCAGAAATCCGTCCGTCATTATTGCCGGTGACCTCAACTGTGGCTTATTTCAGACATCTGGCCCTCTACAACAAATTATTACAAAATTCAATCTGACCAATACTATCACCGAGGCAACAAGAATAACCCGTACCACTCAAACATTAATCGACCCAATAATTGTTAGCGACTCAATATGTGTTATAAATTCAGGAACATTAGATATGACAGGTCTGTCTGACCATAATGCAACATTCTCCTATATCTCTCATATCAGAGCAAATAATACACCATCATAAATTCAGTTGATATTCTTTTATATGGTGACGTGCAGCTCCCAAACCATGCGAATATACTCATATTTAAGGTTGTTCAAAAATATATCCATGCAACTCGTTGATTTGATTGATGTCAAGTATTCCGGAGCAGCAACAGGGTGAGCAACATGATCATTTGCGGCCGTCACGCGTAGTATGGACCCCAAAGATGGTTTTCCTGGCGCCTGATATTGATGTGGGCTTTGTGGCGAAGGACAAATTCATAATTATTTCCTTCCTCACGATCACTATTATTATTATTATTATTATTATTATTATTATTATTATTATTATTATTATTATTATTCGACTGAGCCAAAATTAATATGGAATGGACATGACAGACAGCACCCCCCCCCCCTCCCCCCCCCCCCTCCTCCTGCTTTCCTTTCCTTTCTTCTTTCTGCTTTCTGTAAAAATAACTACTCAATTCTAGTTTTTTTGTATTATGTTTCTTTAAATTACAGGACTGCTGTCATGTGATATATATATTTGTTAAATAATATGTTACAGGAGAGGAGAGTTACCTAAGTGGCATGCACTTGTTCTCCAATCCTTTTTATACCCTTTTTGAGGCAAATAAAATATGTTTAATCTAGCAAAAAGAACACATTTTATCGCCAAACAAATTTGCGAGGGGAACCCGTGTTACTATTACATACCATGACTTTCAATGTGTTCCAAAGACATTTTCCGAAGTGATGCGCTCCCCAGTCATCTGTCAAACAAAAGACGTACATAGATGGCCAAAAGTCAATGGAAACGCTGTTTTTAAACATTTTAGCATGATTGCACTGGAGAAAACAGTACATTAAATAAATGACAGGGGAACAAAACTCAGATGATAAACTGGCAACATTCAACAGTCACTATAAAAAAATACATATAACTTTCAGATGCCATGCGCTCCCATAATGTAACTTCTGAACATTTTATTTAATCTTGAGAACTGTAAAACTTTCCCATCTCCGTAATGCTAATTTCCAACCCCCAAAACGACAATTTCAGGGGTGGGTGGGTGGGGGGGGGGGGGGGGGGGGGAGGGGGGGTTGAGTAACCAGACCATTTTCCCACTAATTTGAAGATAAAAGCTGGCCATGCCCCGGACCTTCATTTGTATGACCGACTGAGTATGTGACACAAGTCCAAGTATCAAATTTAGTCTTTAACTGGTTGAGTGCTGGAAGCCCA
This sequence comes from Pictodentalium vernedei, assembly GCA_031216915.1. NCBI lineage: Eukaryota > Metazoa > Mollusca > Scaphopoda > Dentaliida > Dentaliidae > Pictodentalium > Pictodentalium vernedei. The sequence continues at coordinate 406,152,824 of CM062293.1, read as the reverse complement.
TATTTAGGCTTTACTCTAATGTTCCGGTACTCTAAATCAGAGGCTTCAAACTCTGTAGGAGTCCTTCATATTATCTTCAAATCTAAATTATTTGGTCTGTACGGATTTTCCTTGTTACAATTTATGTGAGAGTGCCTATAGGCACTCTCACATAAATTGTAACAAGGCAAAGACTTGCGAACAAATTTTGATGATTAAAAATAATCTAGCACTCTTCCAGTTAAAGAAAGTACATTATTACTAGCAAGAGAGAACTGATATCTTAGATTCCAGTCCTAACGAAAATGCCCGGACTTAAAAAATTATTAGTTGTGTCACTCAGCCTCAGGGCCGGGGAGAGGAAATTCGGGCCCCTGGATATATATATGGATAAACAGTCTATTAACCCTTTGCTCAACGTAATGGCCAAAACCGACCAATCTATTCACAGAAACTGGAATTCGATTTTCATTATTTGTTAATTTTTTTGCTTGAAAAGCATAGCAAATGACCCTACATTGGAACGAGCTCGTTGAGCTCGTTCCAATAAGGGGTAATAAACTATATTTTTTGAGGCAAAAAATGAAAAAAAATTAGATATTCAATAATTTTGTAAGTGTCGTCTGCTTTTTGAGTCAAGTAAAGGGTTAACAGATTGAGCTTCTTCGCGGGGCACTCCCATTCTTTCTTTACATGAGTGGCAAATAGCATTCCAATACGACGGGCAACTTATCTTGTTCATTCTCGATCGGGGTTGTGGGGGGGGGGGGGGGCAGGCTTGGCACAGGATTCAGAACTTTGAGGGACCAAGGCCTGATCAAAGAGTCCTTACTACCCCCCAGCCCCCCCCCCCCCCCCGGCCATGTACTCCCCTAAACCTCCTTAGTAACGCCCACCGTTCACTGGTTGGAGCGGAATGTAGTTTCCCCTTTCCCACCCCTCTTTGTGTGAATATTAGTCTTTTTGTCCGTAATTTTCATGCGTTACTTCTTCAAAAATCCAAGTCTATACCTCTAATAGCGACTGCGCTTAGCATGTTTTTAGACCCCGAGAATATCCTTTCATATTGTGCAACAAAAAAAATTAAATTTTGAAATCCTGAAATGTTTAGCATTCGCGCCACTTAAAATATTCGACGTATGAGGGCAGGTGAGTGCAACCGAAGTTACTTTTGTGTGCCCCACATACAGTTGAATCGTCATGACTGTATTAAAACTGTTTAAAAGTCCCAACGGTACATGTGCCTATTATAACTTCTTTTCAAAAAGACAATATGCTCGGAAATGAGACTCTTGTGAAGGCTTTGTCAGAGTGCAGCTTTTGTATAGGTTTGATAATTTGATAATGATTATCAGACCAAGGGTATCAGTTACATTCAATTTGGTAAAATCAATACCGACATTAAAAAGAGAAGCGTAATGTCAAAAGAAACATTATTTACCCCAACCTTGTGACTAAGGTTTAACCCTTTACCTAACATGAAAAGCAGACGACACTTGCAAACAAATTTCTTGAATAACTAATTTTTTTCATCTTTTGTCTCAAAAACGGGTTGTGACACCTCATTGGAACGAGGGTCATCACGTATGTTTTTGAGATAAAAAAATAAAAAAAATAATGAAATCTTTTGTGAATAGCGCTGTCCGATTTTCACCATTTTTGGGGGGAAAGGGTTAATACCGGGAATGGGATTTTCACAGCTCTGCGGATGCAGGTTCTGACAATTAATCATGACACCGTGGAAATCCATAGACCATGATATCAATGACTACGTATTATAGTTTATAGACTACGGCGAATATCTTCCGAGACCAGCATCGCCGTAGGAGTTATGGTTTAATCTCACGAACGGGAATTTCCCGGTTATCTGTTCTAAAAATTAGTGCTAATACTCGTGAAATTCATAGACTAGAATCGCGAGTCAATGTTTGCGGAACGCAACCTTTGATTCTCGGTTCTGTCATTTGAATTTCCCGGGTATCGGGACTGATATTTAGAAAAAGACAACAGAAAATTCCCGGTGTCGTGACTGGTTTTCAAATATTTATTATTTATTTTTTGGTGTTTAAGATCATATACTTATGCACAATGGCTAATCATGACCGTGACAGTTTTACGGGTGGAGGAAGCCGGACTACCCGGAGAGAACCACCGAGCAACAACGAGCAGCTGCCAGCTCCCCAACATCGTAATTCCGCACTGCAGCACAGGCAGGGTCAGATTGGTTGAAGACATGTTTACCATCGACGTGCAGTACACGGAGTCATCGTGCCCCCATGTGGACAATCGGGGTTTAGTGTCTTGCCCAAGGACACATCGCAGGAGTCCGAATTGATCGCTCAGACGGTCACCCATCCAATGATAAACTGGGCTCGACGTTGCTCAACTTCGGTGATCTGACAAGAACGACTGGCTTTCAAAAACGAGAACTAGAAACGTTTCCGGGATAAAACCCTACTTTTGACAAATGTGGCGGTCAGCGATATTCACAAAAATAGTTTTTCAAATCATGGGTGACAATTTTCGTCAATGGAAGCGATTTACAGGAAAGTAAGATCTCCCTTATTTTCCGAAAGCTGTCAGTAAATTTAACACTAAGAGTATGGGGATTTCATATAAAAATTGAAGTTTCGAAATGTTTGATACTTTGTGTCATCGATATGTGAATCATTTCATAAACTTCAGACATTTTCCTATAGATTAGCAGAAGAATAAAGAAGCTTGCTTTTTACGATTTTTTCCCAATAAGTTGGAATGTTTAACTATTGTTCTCGGTAGAAACGCATTAAGAAATAAGAAAACTGCGTTTTCACCATCTTTTGATGTTCTGTAACTTTTCTCTGTTCATTATATCAACAGTGTGCGCATAGTGACAAATACTACGTACACTGTCCTTTCCATTAATATAAAAGTCTGGCTTGAGATTTGCTATTTATTTTCCTGGGAAGAATAAAAACTTGCAAATTACTGTAAAAATAGATTCGCTCAACAAAGAGCAAATGTGGTCACTTAGTGTTGGTAGGCGTGATACTGATAAATATTCATAATGGAGGATTAGAGCTGTCCGTTGTTTTTGTTTGTTAACCCTTTATCCAACGTAACGGCCAAATAGGCCAGCGGTATTCTCAAAAATCGTTAATTAATTTTTCATAATTTTTTCATTTTTTGTCTCAGAAACATTCGTTATGACCGCTCGTTGGAACGATCTCGTCGAGCTCTTTCTAATGAGGGGTCAAAACCTATATTTTTGAGACAAGAAATGAAAAAAATTAATTATTCAAGAATTTTGTTTGCAAGTGTCGTCTGCTTTTCTGGTTAGGCAAAGGGCTAAGCCCTGTATACAGTAAAGTGTTAAAAGTAAGAAAATGAAGGTTTGCTTTATTTTCTACTGATTTCATAATTGTTTTCTTTATTTGCTTCTTTTTTTTTTAAACAGTAATTTTATTTCCTTCAAATATGAAATAGGGTTTGGCGAACAGGCTAAGCCTATTTAAACGCCTCCCCCTTACAACAATATTCAATTCTGATACAAAAACATTCAAACGGGTGCAGGTGCTGGTGAGGAGTTACACTTTGACTTAGATGATATTACAAATCATTGCACTCTAAAGTTGTCATACAATAATAGTAAGTGTGTGAAACTCAACTTCTTGATAAATTGTATGTCTGGACAGAAACTGGCTCCAACTTGTTTATATAGTGAATGGTGGGCACTATGGTATCTGGCAAGATTTTCGAGCAAGTAAACATGCCTATTATTCCAATTTTAGATAGCCTGTTACGTAGGGAAGGTCACCATGTACAAAAAGATAAGTGGGACTGACGGATTCAGTAGTATCCAGCGGGATGTGTGAGCAGTTGGTGACTGCTCACACTCACCACCAGCGACTATTGAATCTCCCAGTGTCGATTATATATTGCTGGAAAGCCACAAAAACAAACTATTAGCCTCATCTGAATACTGGGGATCGCCAAAGAGAAGAGTATTTAGAGATACATTAACATTGTTTAATTTGTTTAAAAGGGTCTGTCTCTGGATCATGAAGAGAGGGCAATTAAAGATATAGTGTTCCGTGCTTTCATACCCGAAACCACAATCACATTTTGGATCATCCACAATAAATCTGTCAAATTTATGACCATTAAGATTACTACACCCCATGCGTATTTATTTGCTTCTTAACCCTTTGAACGCTAGCGGCCGTTTTTCTGGCCAGCAACATGATACGTGATAACGTCATTAAATAGGATGGCTGTTCAGTAAATGTGTGGGGTAGACCAATCAGTATTTTCAACGTGCAGCCCCGAGGCTGCACGTTGAAAATATTGATTGGTCTGCCCCAAATAATGAATATGGACTCTTCTAATTGCTGCCACTGAACTGACATGGAAGATACCACTAGAGTTCAAAGGGTTAATCAGACCTTCCACGCTCGTGTAATAATTTCAAGGGATGTTCATGACGATATAAGTCAGGGATGGTTATTATTTTTTAATGTTTGCCTCGAATACATAAATAGCTTCCGAAGAATCAGTGTCGCACATACTATTACAAGTGGAAAATAATTTTTCTGGCGATTTTCACACCAGATTCGACTGGCATGAATAGTTCGTTCCAATGAGGAGTCATTAAGCTATTTTTCTGAGACAAAAATTGAAAAAGTAATTGGTACCCTTCCCCAGGGCTGGGGCCAATTACTTCCAAATGTAATTAATCACAATTACAATTCTTTGCAAATATTCTAATTACAATTACTCCACAGTTTAAAATTAATGATAATTACAATTTCTTTCAAATGTAATTTGTTACAATTACAGTTACTTTGGGGATTTACTTGAAAAAATGGACAAAAAAAGGACACAACGCGGGAGCCGAATCGATCGCTCAGACGGTCACCCATCCAAGGACTAACCGGGCTCGACGTTGCTTAACTTCAATCATCTGACGAGAACCGGTTACCGCAACGCCACCGCGTCCCCGAGAATCGGTTACCGCAACGTCACCGCGCCCCACATAAACTATTTATTTATTGGTGTTTAAGGTCACATATTTCTGCACAATGGCTAATCATGACCATGACAGTTTTACGGGTGGAGGAAGCCGGAGTACCCGGAGAGAACCACCGAGCAACGGCGAGCAACTGTCAGCTCCCCAACATACCAACTCCACACATGCAGGGTTAGCATTGCTTGAAGTCAAGTGCATCATCGACGTGCGGTGCGCCATAGTACACAGCGCCACCGTGCCCCCACGTGGGCAATGGGGGGCCCCACATAAACTGAATAATCTAATGTGTAAATATATGTTTTCATAACACCAATATTCCAAACAATGAGATTAAATGGTACCAGGGCATTTAGGCTTCACGTTGAAAATATTAATTGGTTTACCCCTAAATAATAAATACTGACTCTTCCTATTTCTGCCATTGAACTGACATGGAAGATACCACCAGTGTTCGAAGGGTTAAAAAGACTTTCAAGGGGCGCTGAGGATGGAGGATTTCTCAAATATATTCCTATCAGTGCCGCCAAGGAAAGTAACTTTACAATGAGAGGGATTATTATTAAACTGCTAAACACAGTGGCATAGATTTTCTATCCGATAAAAGTCCATTTATTCATAAAAAGTACAGAAAAGAACAATGGAGAAAGCTCTCAGCTAATGGACAACTGGAAACAAGTTGACAATTTTGCAAGTTTTTTTCGAGCATTTTTTATTAATTATAAATCGGACGTGTTCAGTAAGAGACCCCCCCCCCCCCCACTCTCCCCTCCAACACACACACACACACCCTTATGCCTTGTACTGTGTCCAAACAAAATTCATTCAGATTCCATTGCTTTCAATAAACTGATAGCTGTGGGAGTGTGTGCCACAATCTCTTCACAAATACAATATAGAGTCGCTCATTTCACTTTGAACAGAAAACGAAGCAAAGTGAAGAAGTCAATGCCATTCAGGGCGTCAGGGTTCAAAGGGTTACTGAAGCCCAGGTACAGGATTCCAGCATTGTGCCAAATAAATTAGTAAAACGAGGTATTTATACTCACTTCATGGGTCTTTGTCCTTGTGAAGACGTCATTATCAAAGCAGGTGCCTGGAGCTGGGCTGCTATGGCACTTGGTGCGAGTGAAACTCGTCTGGAACTTCCAGTATACATCGATTGACGACGTGTTGCCATTATCAGGAACTTAAGTATCTTATAAGATGTGAACAACAACACGAATTGATTTTAAACTCATATACCAGTACTTATGAAAAGAAACAATTAACCTTGTATGCAAATTATTGGTGTGTCCTTATTACCATGATTTCGTTGTGTTGGTAAGATAGTTGGTCGCTATTGATCTCTTTTAAGGCACACTGCACGTATTGTACGAAGTCACGAGGCAGTAATTGATCCGACAAGGGCTTAACACGAGAAGTATTCAAATGTTCTCTAACTCTTTATGTGCCGACAACTGTTTCAGTTACTTACTAATTAATTTATTTATTTATTAACGACACTTTCGACAGCTAAGATCATATCGTGTCAAATAGTTTTATGGGTGGAGGAAGCCGGAGAACCCGGAAGAACGACCGAGCAGCGGCGAGTAACTGTCAGATGCCCCAATTTACACTCCACTATCTGTTGGGTTAAAAATCAATACAAATCAACTGGGTTGACTGAATCAACCCAGATGATTTCGGTTAATTTTTTATACAATTCATTTTAGAGTGTACACCTCTAGCGGCGATTGAAGGCGTGCGTTCCATCCACGTGAAGTACACCTGTGCCACCGTATCCCAAGCGGGATTAAGTGCCTTGCCCAAGGACACATCGCAGATGTCGCTGGTCCGTAGCGATTAACGACCTTTCGATCTGAAGTCCAGTGCTCTAATCAGTGAGCCCCTATATGTCCATGTTTCAGTAGCTTGATATCGAAGTTCACATGAGAGTTTTTTTGTAGCAAACATACACACTAAAAACTAAAGTGTTAAAACTGACACTTTCAATGTGTTAAACCCATTCTAACTCTTAGGGTTTGATTTTAACACCCTAAAAAAGTGCAATGCTTTAAGCACTTAGACATTACAATCGTCAGATATTTGAAACTTGAATGGATGGCACTTCCCATGTGTCTAGCATTGGTGGTTCTTCCAGAATCGTCCATAATTTGATTTGCGCTCGGTGGGTACATAATTAAAAGGACACAACGCAGATGACGTGGATCAGGCTCGAGAGTTCGAGCCTGATCCGCGTCATCTGCGTTGTTTCCTTTTAAGTGTCGCGACATTACACTTGTCAAGTGGTATTATTGTCAACACCTGTCAGGTTCTGGGATATCTACTCTTGAACAAAGTGCTAGTTCAGCACTTAGTAAGTGTTAAATACAGCACTTCAAGTGTACTTTTTAAAACTTTAGTTTTTAGCGTGTATCTGAGCAATAACATGCTATTTATAACTGGAACGATCAAAAGAGATTTCTATGCTAAAATAATAGGTAATTATGGATATCCCGTGACATATAGGCCAGATTGGCCGGGTGCATCTTATAATATATATCTAATTGTTCTACCTATGTGGGCACATGCCACGTTAATAAAGAATCACTTACTTGCTTACTTACTTTCTTACTTCTATGTATCGTTAATCCACTGAAAGTTCTGAAATGGTGCTGAGCGGCCAAGATTACGATATAGCGGTAAAAGCAAGCATCCGACACTCGACAATGCGATACTACTGGATTTAGAAAAACAATGGTATACCGTCAACGTTGTATTATATAGTCGCCGAACGATATAAGCAGCGCCATGAAGGGGCGGAGGAGCGGGGTAGTAACTGCGGGGACCGGCGTTGTCGGGCAGCTCGTGCCCCCTCCCCTCATACAGTGAGGGTACATGCTTGTGAAGTATACATTTAGTCTAAAATGAAAATCCACAAATTTGATATTGTCCAATCGAGGAATTCGCGATGGGAAAGCAAGGAAACCTCGTCATTTGCATTTGACACCTAAAGAATTTTCCCGAATATCGCCCCCCACCCCCCCCCCCACCCCCGATCGTGTCGTTTCGATGCTCGGATGATGCGTTTCGGGGCCCAATATTCCTCTCAACGTCACCATATATTAGAAATCCAAAGTAGACAATGCTATAGCTTTAGAAAGACTCTACACCTCCGATGCCTACCTAGGCTAGAGAAAGCCCAAGTAGGCATTGGCGGGATAAACTTTTTCAACTATCGACCCTTTCAACAACGAGTTCCTGGTTGGGATTGACGTGTGTTATACTAGCTGTAGCGATAGAGCGAATTAGATTTCTGTTTGGCGGGAGATCCAATAGTTATCTAATCCAACAGCCCTACACGGCTGTTGTTTTATATTATTACCGAGCCTCCCTAACCATTTGTTGTTCAAATGTTGTTGGCGTTTTTTTATGCAACATTTTATGCGCACCGCGTTGATAGGGTTAAAAATGCTGCATACAGTTTGTCGAGCATCGGACTTACAGTGCGACCAAGCTCTGTAATGTTTTTTTCGAAAGTTTGTTCTGAATGATTTATGTATTTATTGAAGTTTAACGATGCTTTCGACAGCCAGGGTCACCTGAACAAATTAATACACATGTAGTAATCGTGACGCAACTTCATAATCTGCTAACAAGTATCGTGCCGGTACTCCAATTGGTCATGCTACCCCCCCCCCCCTCCCTTTCACCTCCAAACAACATGAATCGGGTACTACGGACCTCATTTCTATGACCAACTGTGCGTGTGATACAAATCCATGTATCAAATGTAGTCTTTTAACCATTTACCTAACATGAAAAGCAGACGACACTTGCAAACAAAATTCTTGAATAACTAATTTTTTTTTATTTTCTGTCTCAAAAACATAGGTTATGACCCTTCCGAGCTCGTTCCAAGGAGGGGTCCTAACCTATGTTTTTGAGACAAAAAAATGAAAATATAATGAAAATTAATTGACGATTTTTGAGAATGGCGCTGCCGGTTTTGGCCGTTACGTTGGGTAAAGGGTTAAGACAGTGCAGGATTCGTAACATGAGATATTTGATATCTTGGTCTCCAGTCTTGACGAAGATGAAAATGCCCCGACTAGAAAATTATTGGGGGTGACACCCAGCCCTTCACCCCCACCCTCTAGTTATGCACCCCTGATTACTGGTGGCTATAAGTTTCTTAAATATGTTGTCAGTCGTTTTCCCCAGAGGAATAATATCAAAGGCATTCAAATGTCGCCCCTGACGATCGTATTTGGTATGGAAAATTCTCTGCTTCTATCTATATATGCAATAGTTTTCATCAACCTGACCATGCTCGTTTGTTCTGGAGTATACTCCAGTAGCGTAGAAGAGCCTATTAACTGGAACAGCTTTGCTTATTATTATTTTACTATTTTGGGCTTTTTGGTCTGTTCTTGTTAGTTCTGACCCTATTCCGAGTACCCTTGTTGTTTCATTTATCTAGATCATTTATATAAATTATAACTAACCAATCAGATTGCTTGATTTCCCATAACCTATATGCAGAGTTATCTCCCTTATTACAACGAAGTCGTATTCGATTCTCATCACCTCTATATCCATTGGCCAAATCCCATGGAATTCCATTTTTTGGGAAACACCCGTGGCTATGGAATCCCTTTTTTGTCGTATGAGGCCATAAGGGCTATGTAAAAGCCCCCCAATGAGGCCTCATTTATTATCCCTCATAGCCTCATTTTCTGTAGAGGAATATGAAAAATCCCTCAATGAGATATAATGTACTACGACTCTTAGCCTCATTTCGGTATTTAACAGGTATATCCCATGAAATCCCATTTTGGAAAACGCCTGTGACTGTGGAATCCCTTTTTAGTCGTATGAGGCCATGAGGGTTATGTAAAAGACCTCAACGAGGCCTCATTTACTATCTCTCATACCCTCATTGAATTTTGAGGTCATGGGGGTCGTGAAAAATCCCTCAATGAGGTATAATTTACTATCCCTCTTAGCCTCATCTCGGCATTTAACAGCCATATCCCATGGAATCCCATTTTGGGGGAAACACCTGTGGCTATGGAATCCCTTTTTGTCGTATGAGGCCATGAGGACTATGTAAAAGCCCTCAATGAGGCCTCATTTACTATCCCTTATACCCTCATTGAATTTTGAGGTTATGAGGGTCATGAAAAAATCCCTCAGTGAGATCTAATTTACCATCCCTCTTAGCGTCATCTCGGTATTCGAGAATATCTGACATTGTATTATTGGGGGATACTTGTTGGACTTTACATCCGGGTACTTCATGCTACATCCGGGGAAGGGGGTAGTAGATAAAAAACAAACAACAATATATCTAACATTTCATTTGTATTCAAGTATACAATTCAATGTCTCAAGGCAGCATGTTTGTCTTTGTAGTTCTTCTCGCATGGGCTAACCATTTCATCTTCTTGTGGGTTGGAGCTTCTTCCCATTGCATGGCTAGGTTCTTGATAAACACATTCTCTCATTGACTGCTGGTAACTTGGCTTTGTTGGTTACTTTAATTTCCTGTCTGGCATCTTTGGGTTCCTCTTTCTTGTCTTTTAGCTGTTTCATTGTAGTGGCTTCAGTCTTCTGAACAGACTTCTTAGTTTCAGTAGTAACTTCATTTGTGGTTTGAGTGGAAACATCGTTCTTAGTTTTAGTAGAAACTTCAGGCTTCTTCGTAGTGGTAACTTCGTTCACAATAGAAACTTCAGGCTTCTTCGTAACTTCTTTTGCAGTAGAAACTTCAGGCTTCTTCGTAACTTCTTTCGCAGTAGAAACTTCGTTCTTAGTGGAAACTTCTTTCACAGTAGAAATTTCAGGCTTCTTCGTAACTTCGTTCTTAGTGAAAACATCTTTCTTTGTAACAGTAAAACTTGTCGTTTTTTTTTATGGTAATTCGTGATACTCCGAACATACCCCTGTCTTGTTGTAGGCCTTTGGGTAACATAGCAACCACGTGCTACCATAGAAACCGAGATGACGGCCTCCAGTATACAAAATGGACTACGGAAACACGTATCACCCTAACAACACGCGCTGCGCATGCGCACTAACACCATGTATCACTATGGAGGTGATGTCACAAGATGGCTACTCACGCGGGTTACCATGACAACACAACATGGCGCCACTAGGTCACGTGACATGACGTCACTTCCGGGGTCCGGCACCGGGGTCCGGCAACTAGTCCGTGAAAACCACATTACATACTACTCACTGAGAATTTGAGCAGTGCGTATTTACGTTTGTAAACAAGTTCTGTTTTACTGTTGAAATATGACTCGTTAATTATAGTTTGGGGTGTGTGCTCTAAATTGAGCATGAAAGGTAAGAATGGTTTGATAAACTTGACATTGCACTTGATATAGCCACAGAGACTGAAAGCAGCTTTAAAACCAATGAATTTATGTAAATTTGAAAATGCACAATCACCAGAAAGCACGCAACACCCCCCCCCCCCCCCGAGTCCCCAGTGCCAATGACTGAGTTTTTCCCTAGCCCCTCAATCACTATTTTAACCTGCTGAGAGTTTTGTGATTCCGAAAAGGTGAAGGACTGTCAGACACAACCAGTAGTACAGCACGTAAGAATCGGGCCCGGTTCCCGGAACTTTGGCAGAGAAACTTGTGTTAAATTGCCACAGGAACCGGAGCTTTTGCCAGAGCAACTCTTTCCTGTGCAAAACGTCGGCCCCCATGCGTCTTGATATGCAAGTTGTGTACGTGCTGCATATACAGTATGCTAAAAATGTGTAGTGATATATGTACACACAGGACTGTGGGTATATAGTAGGAGTATGTGATGGAATATCGATGGGGAAAGGTGAATGTTCCTGCAAGTTTTCTCCGCGAAACGGTTGACGTTGTTATTGACGACGTGACGTCACGATGGGCGTGCGCGACATCATAGAAACGTTAACTGCCTGTGTTGTCCAATGTACAATCTGACAATGTTTTTCGAGCCTGGGGGTGTCGAGTTTCTCGAACTAGCCTGGTGTAATAGTAGCGGTATATACCCCTGCAAATCCCCTGTCAGCCTTTGGTACTGCTAATCGACTGAATGCTTTGTACGATCCTATGACTGGTCTAGGTAGTACGTAATGCTAGTCCAGACAGTATTATGGGGCGAGTGGGGGTAATACATGGTCGTCTAGTGTGGTATTTAGAGGTAGTGCTTGGTCGTTTAGAAATGTAGTATAGTATGGGAGTTATATATGCCATGTAGGTCCCCTTTCAGTCCTTGGTACTACTAATCGACTTAAAGCTTCACAGTTTTTCTGTAACTGGTATAGGTAGTGCGTAATGCTAGTCTATAGTGTGTGTGTGTGGGCTGGGGGGTGGGGGGGGGGGGGGTAATGCATGTTGTGCATGCTACCGATTTTATAGGGAGTACGTTATTCTAGGTCAAGCAGTATTTTGACGTGCGGGTGGGGGTAATGCAGGCTTGTCTAGTGTGGCAGTATATGCTGTACGCTACGTACCCCTATTGGTCTACTGTTATCACTTTATATCACTATCCGTCCAAGGCTTTATATTATCATATAACTGGTATAGGTGGTACATAATGCTTGGTCAAGCAGTATTGTGAGGGGGGGGGGGGGGGGGGGCTAGTGCATGGGTGTCTAGTGTGGTAGTATAAGATGTAAGGTATGTACTCCCGCTGAGTCAGTGGTGGTCCATGACACTATACATCCACCTTAGCATTATACTGTCCTTAGTAGGTATGAATAGTACGTAATGTTAAGTCCCGTAGTGTTATGCTTGGTTGTCTGGTAGAGTAGTAGAGGAGAAACTGTGTATACCATAGGTGTACTATTAGCCCTTAGCAATGATTTTTCAGTAACTACTCGATCGCTTATTAAAAGAAATTGGAATAGGTATGAAAACGTTGTTCGAGCAAGCAAACGTGGAATGGTAGTGGCATGAACTGCAACCCGTGGCTGCAGCAGTGTAATGATAGACACTATGATCTGCAGTAGTACCATAACTTGGTATTGGTTGTAACACAGTGCAGAATAGCAGTAGCCGATAGTGATAGCATGAGGAAGTAATGGTCCACAACTATGAGGGTGATAGAAGACTATAGTATTGGGTGACTACAATAGTATTGAATCAAAGGACAGATGGTGGTGACTATGAACAAGTTGTGGCCTTGAAGCTACGAAGGTCTCGGCGTGGCTAAGAAGGCTGGGCCAAACGGGTACTAGGAGTCATAACTATCTCAGATATACTGCAAAAGATATCCTATAAAGGATATCCTCAAATGGATAGAAAGGTACCCTCAAAAGGTATCCTCAAAAACAATATATTACCATGTCAAAAGTTTCCTCATATACACGTGCAC
>CM062293.1:405851384-406139385 GCA_031216915.1 Pictodentalium vernedei | reverse complement strand
TGCTCAGACTAGCGTTACGTACTACCTATACAAGTTACAGAAATATGTCAACCATTCGTCGATTAATAATACCAAGGATTAACAGGAAACATACAGGGGTACATAACACCCATACTACACTACCGTTCTAAAGCAATCAAGAACTACCTCACCGTACCACACTAGATGGTCATGCATTACCTCCACTCACCCCCCCCCCCCTCACCCCCCCCCCCCCCCACACACACACACACAATACCGCCTGCACTGGCATTATGTACTACCTATACCAATTAATCAAAGGAAACCACAAAGCATTTGGCCGATTAGTAGTACCAAGGGCTAACATGGGATCTGCAGGGGGCAAAAACAGATTCTACCATTTCAGGCAAATTCGAGAAGCCCGACACCCCCCTGACTCGAAGAACGAAAGCGGTCAACTTTTCTATGAAGTCGTGTGCGCATCATGGCGTTGCGACCTCAATAGTAACATCAACAGTTTCGCGGGGAAAACTTTTAAGTAAACTCACCATCCCCATCAATATTCCATCACATACCTTTACTATATACCCATAGCCCTGTGTGTACATATATCACTGTACATAGCTTAGCATACGAAATATGCAGCATGTACACAAATTGCCGGATCAAGGTGGATGATGCCGAAGTTTCGCACAGGAAAGAGTTGCTCCGGCAAAAGCTCCGGTTCCTACGAGAATTTAACACTAACTGCTCCGACAAAGTCCCCTGTTAATCCTTAGTATTCGCCGATCACAGACCTGGAAGATGTCAGCACCTCGGCCGAGATATCGAAAGAAATTGGATGGGTAAAGGGTCAATCTAAAAAACAAAAGTATTGCACTTAGGATTGTATACTGTGCGGTTGAGGGAAGCAAACCCGAGTAGAATGACTCAATATACTCAACATTAACCCTTTACCTAAACTGAAAAGCAGACGACACTTGCAAAAATAATTCTTGAATAACTATTTTTTTTTCATTTTTTGTCTCAAAAACATAGGTTATGACCCCTCGTTGGAACGAGCTCGACGAGCTCGTTCCAACGAGGGGGTCATAACCTATGTTTTTTGCGACAAAAAATGAAAAAAATAATGAAAATTAATTGGGCGATTTTTGAGAATCGCGCTGGCCGGTTTTGACGGTACGTTGGGTAAAGTGTTAAGGTCCAATATCACGGAACTAGAAAACAGGAGGCTCGGTATAAGTTTGATGGGAGAGTTTAATGGACACATAGGTGAAAAAAGGCATAGAGTCGGGGATAAGAAAGTCAACAGGAATGGAAGACAGGAATGGAAGACAGCTGTTGGACTTCACAAATGAACTCGACCTGAAAACTCTGAAAAGGGGCGCGAGGTGTAAGAAGAAATGTACGTGGGAGAGGAACGACTGAAGATCAATAATCGACTATATTCTTACACATTATAAGTTATGGGGTTTTCAGTGGACGGATATAGTGTGATATTAGGGGAGATGAGATCAATATTAGGCGAGGCCGAAGGCCGAGCCTAATATTGATCTTGCTGAGCCTTATATCACACTATATCCGCCCACTGAAAGCCCCATAACGTATTTATTATGCCAGTCCTTTGAAAGAAACACAATCATAAGTGTACCCAGATTCCTAGCGCAAATGTTCTGTTATCACTATCAGGGAAAAGGTATTATAGTTGTACGTTGCTCAACAGACACACACGCAAAATTATTTGTTGTTCGTTGAACACGCGAAATTAGGAAAAACATCGAAGCGAGTGTTGGATGTCAAAAACAAAATGTCGGAACTGACCGTATATAAGCTCTATATCCGGTCAGCTCGATGGTACACAGTCTCAAATACGGTCACTAGATATTGAAGCTGATTGGTCAATAACAATTACTGGCATAATAAATTAATTTGTGGAGGGAGGTAATAGGGGTAGAAGTGGACGATGAAGGTAAAAGGGAGTTGGATAGTGATGACAACTTGATTACAGTGACGATCAGGGCCAAAAAACTAGTAAGAAGCAAAGGAAGCTTTAAGGAGATTTGGGAACTCAAAAAGGATGCTGACTGGGCGAAGTTCGAAGAAAAATTGAAACCAAAGCTTGCAACTGTATAGAAGGGGGAAGGATGTATAGAAAATGACCGACGCCATAGTAGCGAGCCTAGTGGAGGCAGGCCAGGAAAGTGTAGAAAAGATTATGGTGCCAACACAACACGGGAACTTGGGTTCAGAGTGCACGAAGAACTGAAAAGGGCCATAAAGGGCAGAAAAGTTAAATGTGCCGCATACAGGAGATGCAGAAAACGGACGGACGAAAGAAACTGGGCCATGGCAACAAAGGAAGAATACCAACAAGAGCGAAATAAAGTAAATAAGATTAAAGCTATTTGATTACGTCACTAATCCCCTGGTGTGGTGTCTGTCTCATTAAAAGATCATTGCCGCTAGTTTTAATGACTGTAATCACACACAAGGACGCCGGAGACGGGGGTGTGGGTGGGGCTATGAGGTCTTAACCCCCCCCCCCCCCTAATTTTTCGCCGAGTATGTTCCTTTGAATCGATCTGTACAGTGTCTCTTTTGCCAATTAACAACACTTGTTTGGGGTAATCCTTGTAGCAAAGTAATAAATTATGGCAAACTTGAATTATTGTTCGGCTTTGTATGATCTCGTTAGACATGCTTAATCGCCAGATACCCAATTTAAATTATCGGGCTCCTGGTGACGTTCTCGATCTAGAATTTGAAACTTTCTGCCGACGAGGAAGCCGTGTTTCTGCGTTAAAATGATACTGAAATGCAAGGAAATTGAGTGTTTTGGGTCTAATTTATCAACCTTTTCTTCCCGCGGGGCGAACCATGGTCGTCCCGTGGGAGCTTGGCCTCTCCAACCAGGCTTTTTTTAGCGCCCCCCCCCCCCCCCCCCCCCCACATACACACACTTCGAATTAGGCTGCAGCGACCCTGACACACCTTCTGATTACATTAGAGAGCCGCCTTGAAAATTTTTAAATGTTTTTTTTGCGCTGCTTCTCTGAACTTGAGCTATTGTCTGGGTGGAATTTACACTCGATGGGTGTTTCCAAATCAGTCCACTATCCATGCACTGTTTCTGTGTTTGCACCACGCTACTTGACAATCTCAAGCAAAATATAAGTTGTCCACGCAAAAAAGATCATGTTTGGTTTAATTTATTAGAATGGGTCGATATGCATAGGAGCGAAATATTGAGAAACAAATTGATTATTCGACTTCCCATGCACGAGTTTGAAGTTTGTCAAAATATTGCCTTCGTGAAAAACACTCACGCTTCCTAGCATATTCTTTCAAACGTTTTTGTGGTTTCTATATGTATATATTTTTCCATAAATCTCGATTGATCGCTGCTCGATCAGAATCAATCATTTTTACTGATCACTGGCGGAACTGTGGGGGGTGGGGGGGGGGGGATGTCCATCGGATCCTATTCTCCTATACCACCCCCCCCCCCCCACACACTTTTGCAAATGATGGGCTTTCTTTTTAAACAATATTTAATTATCTTAACCCCACAACCAGTGTAAAACTGCAATCGCCTGTGGTTATTATTATTATTATTATTATTTATTAAGATGTTACGATACTTTAACAGCCAAGGTCATATCGTGTCGGTGACAGTTTTACGGGTGGAGGAAGCCGGAGAGAACCACCTAGCAACGACGAGCAGCTGCCAGCTCTCCAACAATGTAACTCCGCACTGCAGCACAGGCAGGGTTAGATTGGTTGAAGACAAGCGCACCAAGACGTGCAGTACGCCTCAGTACACGGCGCCATCGTTCCCCCATGTGGACAATCGGGGTTAAGTGCCTTGCCCAAGGACACAACGCGGGAGTCCGAGTCGATCGCTCAGACGGTCACCCATCCAAGCACTAACCGGGCTCGACGTTGCTTTCGGTGATCTGGCGAGGACCGGTTACCGCAACGCCCCCCCCCCCCCCCACTCCCCCCATGCAATCGTGTAAAGATAATTTTCTGCAATGGAGCCTGCGTGTAGGCTTACTGCAAAAAATCATTTTGAACAACGAAAACATAGCTTATGGGCCGTATTTGGAACTATAGCTTGTACAGTGAGGAATGACAGCCGTTATTTCTTTAGAAATGAAGTAGGAAAATAATTAAATTTGACAGGCGATGGGGGAGGGGGGGGGGGTGTATGACAGATGTAGACCAAATAGTAAGAATGAATCTTATTAAATGCGAATTGCCCACAGGCCATATCTTTCTCAAAATCTAGCACGTTCTCGTGTTTACTTTCAACTGAAACTCCAGCCAAAGCGAACATATTGAAGTTTGTTGGATTGGGAGGGGGGGGGGGGGGGCGTCAAACTTTTCTCTAGTTGTACATCAATCACAAAGGGCATAAAAAGATCATATAAATTTTCTGTAAATGAAAGGAGGATAGATCACGATCACAGCATTAACTCACGTCGATGGTTTGGAACATCAGACTACGTGGGCCTTTTCAAGTCAAACCTCTGCATGTCTGTCGTGGTATTTTTATTTTCGATTTAAAGTGAAATTAAAAATTATACGAGAATACTGGCTGAACATTCTCATTTCATCACAAGTTTGAGGTGGAATAATAACGCATTTAAAAGAGTGTTTTAAAAGTCTCAGACCATTTCTATTAAATGTTGATGAGATCTGGAGCGGCAGCGTGTCAAGACCACTAATCTGTGGTCGAACTTCGAAACTGAATTCCACAAGCAATCGAGTAAAACTACAAAACAATTAAAAAATGGATTTCTCAATGCTTCAAGATGAAATATATAGATATATGAAGGCCTATCGTGTATTTGCGTTTCCCATTCCATTTACAAACGATCGGTAAACGAGCTTATCGTTGATCGTTTTTAGTTCGATCCAGAAACATACCTCGCGTTTATTAGGCCCTATATCAATTATGACAGCTCATAAAACTGCGAGGTAATTGCGGTTTTGCTAAAACTACTTCCGACATGTAGTGCACGTGTATATGAGGAAACTTTTGACATGGTAATGTATTGTTTTTGAGGATACCTTTTGAGGATACCTTTATATCCATTTGAGGATATCCTTTATAGGATATCTTTTGCAGGATATCTGAGATAGTTATGACTTCTAGTACCCGTATGGCCCAGCCTTCGTACCCACCCCGAGACCTTCGTAGCTTCAAGGCCACTACTTGTCCATAGTCACCACCATCTGTCCTTTGATTCAATACTATTGTAGTAACCCAATACTACAGTTTTCTATCACCCTCATAGTTGTGGACCATTACTGCCTCATGCTATTGCTATTCTGCACTGTGTTTCAACCAATACTAAGTTATTGGTACTACTGTAGCTTATAGTGTCTATCGTTACACTGCTACAGCCACGGGTTTCAGTTCATACCACTATCATTCCACGTTTGCTTGCTCAAACAACGTTTTCATACCTATTCCAATTTTTTTTAATAAGCGATCGAGTAGTTACTGAAAAATCATTGCTAAGGGCTAATAGTACACCTATGGTATACACAGTTTCTCCTCTACTACTCTGCCAGACAACCAAGCATAACACTACGGGACTTAACATTACGTACTATCCATACCAACTAAGGACAGTATAATGCTAAGGTGGATGTATAGTGTCATGGACCACCACTGACTCAGCGGGAGTACATACCTTACATCTTATACTACCACACTAGACAGCCATGCATTACCCCCTCCCCAGAATACTGCTTGACCAAGCATTATGTACCACCTATATCCGTTATATTATAATATAAAGCCTTGGGCGAATAGTGATATAAAGTGATGATAACAGTAGACCAACAGGGTTACATAGCGTACAGCATATAACGCCACACTAGACAAGCCTGCAACGGAAACATGGGCCATGTTTCCGTAGTCCATTCCAGAATACATGGTTTATTCCGGGCACGCGCAGACAACTCGGATTACCAATCTGGTTGTTTTCTTTGCAAACCGTCATTCTGGAATATCATTCCGAATCATTCTGAGGAAACCACCTCGCGAGCAGGTGTAGATGGTTTACCTTTTATTCTTGACATGCACAATTATCAACAAATAGTGGAAAATATTTCCCTGTTCGTTGTATTCTCCAAAACGTTTGAGTGATCAAGACAATAACAAATATGTTAGGTACATGGAATTCAGCAAAATATTTAAACATAGTATACCCACAAATATTTGATGAAAATAAAGAGAAAGAACTATGGAGTTAATTCAATTAAACAACAGGGCCGTTGATCCACCCCCCCCCCCCCCCAAATTGAATAAATGATTTTTTTTAACCCTGGAATTAATGTTTTTGCGAAGCGACCACTCTTGACCGCTCATAACTGACTCATTTAATTCCCCTTGACCCGAAACCCTGATTATTGTGACAGAACATTACATCTGGATGTGAAATCCTAAAATGATGAACGTTGAAGGGGGGGGGGGGGGGGGGGGCGGGGGGGTACAACCAACTTGGTTACAAGGCTCAAATCCTACAGACGCCAAAACTCTGAAAACTGAAGATCTGGAAATCTTTGTCCACCCGCCCCCACCAGTTAGAAATTTGAGGGGTGTGACCACACCCCGCCCCATTTTAACGCTCCAGCCAAGCTGTGTGGGTTTGCTTCCCCCACCTTCTCCCCGGTGAGATCGAATATTGTTACTGAACCTTAACAACGCGGCGGTGCATTCATGACCTTCTTGTTCACGGGAACTCTGTGGTGAGAGTGCACAGACAGGCTTTGCTGGTTCTCAGTATGCTCATAACCAACAAATAGTGGACACCAAATACTGAATTTTTTTTTCTAATTCACACTCAAATAACGTCAACGAGCAGAGTTGAATGGACACAATGGCGAGAATCTGTCCCCAATCTCCCGGCGTGTGGGCCAGTGGGGGAGCTGGGGGGGGATGGTGGTCTGGAGGCTCAGGTCAACCTAAAGCTTTAGCACCCCCCCCCCCCCCCCCCCCCACCTAAATATAAAAAAAATATTGACCCAAATGCTCTCCAATATAGGGCTACACAGGCTACAATTGCCTCATATTCGATCTTGGAGTACTAAATTTTGCAAAATTTTCTCGGAGAAGGCCTTGTCCAAACTAGGCCCCTCTGGTCGTCACCCGCCTCTTCCCAGGTCCTTGTACTAACTGGGCCCCCGGTCGTTACCCCCCCTCCTCCCACTTCCATGAAGGGAAGTGGGGGAGGGGTAACGACGTGAGGGTGCTAGCTTGGACTAGGCACGAACCCCCGAAACCCCACAACACTACAAATATCATGGTATGCCCCCGCCCCCGCCCCCACAAAAGAAATGGCTACCCCCCCCCCCCCCTCAATTATAGAATCCTGGCTACGCCCCTGAACAAATGGGAGTCAAAATAATGCTAAAACTCAAGTGCTCTGTCCAGCGTTTCTTTGTAAATTTTTTCACGGTTTCTTTTTAACCTGGTCATATTGACCTACCTATCCATAGGAAAGCTATGCTGTTTTATACAGATGCGGCACATCGATGAGCAAAAACAGCATATATGTTGTCATTGACAACATCATCAACAAAAATTGCGAGCGCCACTTCCTCAAATTCCATTCTGGTTTACATTTAAAGTGCAATTTGCTGTTTCCTCGCAATTACTATTCTGTATCTTCACTGTGCATGTCATACTATTCCATGTAATCGGGAATAGACTACGGAAACATAAGCAAAGTTCACGAATTTTTGTATCTTAATTGTAACACCTTTTAAGTGGTCAAATATCCTTATTTCATCGTTGATATCTCTCAGAAGTTGTCACCGATCAGGAGTATTGTTATTTGATTATTTGCAAACACATAAGAAGTCATTGTTATCGTCTCCACGTCAAACATTATTTTAAAATGTGCACGTTACTGGTTAATTGCTGTCCCGACAGGTATAAAATGCAGCAAGATGCGTAAAAGGTTGCTGTCTCTAAACAACTGCATAGCAGACGATCAAGAGCGTTTAACTAAAGCATCAGCTGCAGCATTCTGTGACCAAAGATTTTGTGTAAAATTCTAAACTATCAAAGAAAAATGACTACTGCTACTTTGAAATCAGCGGCGATAATCGAAGGTGTAACAAAAAGTTCTCAGTAATAATTTAACCACCAGATCTGTTATTCAGTGCTCCAGATCTGTCGCCCATTAGAACCTCAAAAAGGCCTCTTCTACTTTTTTTTTACTTTGAACGCAATGAACTTAGTTTGAAGTGGGTGAACATGTATTTCTATGTTTATTTGGTGCCTCGGTAGAGTGGAGTTTCTCCCCTGGACTTATTTTGCGCCATCGAGATACAGAATAATTGTCACAGTCCCAATATTAATATATAATTTCCCTGTGAATATTTAATTGAACGTCACGACAGATCTGGTGACGATTGACAATTACACTAACAGTCATTTGAGTCAAACGTCAAGAACGCTCCACTCCAGATCTGGAAGCATGGATGTCAGTCACTCCAGGCATGGGGATGTCGATTTGAAACTCTCAGTCATACATTCATACATGTAGTACAAATGTAATGGACATAACTCACATATTTTATCACCAAGAATCATCCAAAGTTTATTATAATATGAAGTTGTTTCTATTTTGAATGAAAAGTATTTTTAATACTTTTCGTTTAGTTTAAGCAATATTTATTCATTAAGTATGCAAAATGTTACAATACTGAACACCAAGAAAACTGACAGTATATATAGAGAACATCAAGAATATAACATATACTAACAAAATACCATTTTAGTATGTATTGGGAGATCTGACAGAAAGCTGGGAGCTTATGTTAGTTATCTCCCGGGGTCATTCATAAATTTACACAAAAAGGTGGTATAATATAGTAGATGGACTCATATATCGCCCCTGCAACCCATGGACTGTGGTCGGTCGCCAGCTTGATCATCAGCCACGTGGCAAGCCGGGGCACCGCATCCATGCATACAGTGAGAGCTGCCTGTAGGCCCTAAGAATGTAGACCTGGGAGCAAATATCCGAGAGATCATTCAGATTTGCTTTGTCAGCATCGTTGTCGACACTAGCAGGTGAATGCAAGGAGACGACACCCAGGCCAGGGACAAAACCGGTGAGAAAGTTGGTGGTAATTTTAGTCGAAGAAAGGTAAGCACAGGGAGTCAAACTACCAGGCGGCGACACATGATATTGTTTAAACCTTGCTTGTGAATGAAGGAAAAGGTGAAAAGAAAGTACAAAGAAAAGGAGCAACAGAAAACAGGGGATGTCAGCTTGAAAGCACACTACATTGCCCTCGCAAGTAGGCAGCAGAAGCATCGTTAGTGAGAAGTGAGACGGAAGCAGCCTTGATGGTGATCCATGCGAAGAAAACGGAAAGGAAAGCAGAATTATCGGATTGGCGGTAAATTCGTCATATAGTAGTAGTCGTACGTGGTGGTTTGATCCTTAGCAGTCATAGAAACGCCCACTTGACAAAATGAAGTCATGCACCACTTCAAAAACAAGATGGTTTTCCCGACTATTCAAAAATTCAGATCCAAAAAGAAGTGTCGATATGTTTACAGTAAATGACAGAAGGTTGATAGTACTATTACGGACATTTGAGTACATTGGACAGTGTAGAAGAAAATGCTCGGGTGTCTCGCACATCCCGCACTGATAGAATGGGGTAGGTGACAGATGATTGTCATATAAGTGAGAATTAAGGTTACTACAATGCAGTCGCAACCTGCAGTGATATATTTGGGCTACGCGTGATTTCGCGCCACTGTAAAACACAGGTGGTCGCTGATTTCCAGCATTTAAGAAAGTCTTGAAATTGATCAGTGAGGAGCTCTCGCGGACAGATAAAGGCAGTTTGTTCCATTGATCAGTGACACTCGGGATAAAAGACGACTGATACAATTGAGTCCGACAAAATGGAACTCTATGGTTATGACATGACCGGAGATTAAGCGATAGATTTGACGATGAGACGACTGGGGGAACTTTATTGGCAATATATAAGGGCGACATGCGGTGATTCATTTTGAAACACTGCAACAGCTTATGTTTGCGACGTCTGTCTTGTCGAGCGTCCCGACGTGTTTCGGAATAAAGCAGAGACTTGATACAACTGACAGTTGCCCCGGTAAGATCCTTACGGCTGCGATCTGTATTTTCTCCATCTCGGCGACTTGAGCTGCTGAACAATTATCCCAGACAGCATCAGCGTATTCTACTAGGAGCCTAACGAAGGCAAAGTATATTTTTTCAAGGACGCTCCGATCGAGATTGAATTTCTGCTTCCTCAGTTGGTCTTAGCGAGACCAGACTTTAGAGCAGATATGATCAACGTGGTCGTTCCATCAACATGTGCTATTTAATATAACTCCTAAATATTTATGATTTGACTTCGGATATCCGTGAATCACCTGAGAATAGAGGTGGGGGGGGGGGGGGCAGTAGGGTTGCATTTACGTGATATGAGCATACTCTCAGTTTTACTGGGATTAAACTCAACTAACCACGTCTTAACCGAACGTTCTGTTGTCTCAAGGTCATGGTTGATTAATCTCGAGGCTTGCTCCGGATTCTCTACAATTAGATACAGGGGAGTATCATGTACAAATAGGCATATGCTACTGCGTAGGTTTTCGGTTATATCATTAATATATATAAGGAACAATAAAGGTCCAAGTATCGAACCTTGTGGAACACCAGCATTAATGGTTCTCCAAGTAGATGCATCCGACCCTAGAACAACTCGTTGCGACCTATCCGATAGGTACGATTTTAAGAACAACAGAAGTTCACCTGAGACACCAATTTTCACCAGCTCACGGATACCAGCTCATGGATAAGACCAACATGCCATACCTTGTCGAAAGCCTTACTGACATCCCAGAAGACCACTCTATCTTCCTTGTCTTCATCAAGAGCTCGACAAAATTCATCGTACATGTCAGTCAGTTGGAGGACAGTTGAATCACAGGTGTAAAACCGGATTGGAATTGAGTAAGGACATTGTTGTCAATCAGAAATTGCCACAAACGTTTGAAAACACATTTTTCAAATATCTTACCTACACAACTAATCAATGATATCGGGCGATAATTAGTAAATGAATTTGAGGGCTGTTTTTTCAAAATTGGGAAGGCATTTGCTTGTTTCCACAGTGAGGGAAAGTAAGAGTTGTTCAAGAGCACATTAAATAAGATTAGAAGAGGCTCACACAGGAAAGATTTACATTCCTTGAGAAGGCGTGGACTTACAAGGTCGGGACCAGACGCTTTAGACACCTTTATCGACTTCATTGCTTCATATACTTCACTACATTGGAGAGTGATACTATCAATAACTCGTGAAGCCTGGGGTACTGAATCAGGAAGGGAGGCTTTCGAATCATCAACTGTTGAGATAGAACAGGAGTATTCATTGAACACCTCTGCTTTCTCAACACTTCAGGAATATACTTTATTTAAATGGATAATAGTTGGAATACCTACCACTTTACTACTACTGATAAGTGTTTATAGAGTCTTTCACCACAAGGAAGAGGGGGTTTTATTGCTATTTAGTGTGGTCTGAACTTTAGATAGATACGATGCTTTGGCCTTCCTAATAGCCGTAACAACTTCGTTCCGTTTACGTTTATATTTTGCCGATGCATTCGGAAGACCGGTGCGTTTGGCTATGCGATACAGACGCTTCTTCTGTCTCATTAGTAGTCTAATTTCATTGTGCATCGATTTCGGCTGGCCCATTTGCAAAGTAATAATTATGTTTGGAATATATTTAGATGCTGTATCGAGTAATTTGTCGGTGAAATTGGAGACAATAGTATCAAGACATGGGTTATCAAAAAGAGAATTTCAGTCAACGTTAGAGAGGGCCTCATTGAGTGCTCCATAATTACCCTGTGAATAGAGCCATACACTTCTCTTAAAGGAGAGAGGAGATGGTTTAGAAAATTCGACATCAATTGAAACTGGACAGTGATAGCGAATCATGTCTGGGATAATCGGTTCTGGAACCTCGCAGACATTCACATTAACTGTGTCACTCACGGCAAAAAGATCTAGTAGAGTGGCTGACGACTCAGTAAAACAAGTTGCTTCACCCACAAGCTGCCTCAAATTAAAAAGATTGCATATTGCAGCAAAACCGACCTCGAGGGAACCAGCTGGTTGTCATTAAAATCGCCTGTAACAATTAAATCGACAAGTGACGTGTCTCTGGCTTTTCAATGGATGCTGATATGGAATCCCATATATCCTGGGAACTGTTAGGTGGACGGTAAAAAGCTCCTAGCCCATACACACTCCGTATTCAGCACATCAAGGTCCGGTCGATGTCGAAAAGAGATATTATTTTTAATGTTGATGGCAATCTCACCTCCCCTTGTCGGCCGGTCGCAGTGCAATGGTTCGTGAAACCCATGGAGTAAGACATCAGATGTCGGATCGTTGTTGTGCAGCCATGTCTCGGTTAAAGCCAAAATATCATTTGATGAGGATTCGCATTGATGTGTATCTAATTTGGGTTTTAAGCTTTGGATATTAAGATGCAAAATCTTCAAAGTATTCTGGTTGGGGTTTGAGTTGATAGAGCTTAGTCCGGGATTGGGTTCGATGTCACCTGACAACATCAATGAAATTGTACCCATGTAAAGAAAAATCGACATGGCAGGGAAAATAGAGATTAGTAATGTCAAGATGGCCAAAATTTTTGAGACGGCACTCGCTTGAAAAGATGCGAGCTTACTTCAGCAGACTCAGTCACACACGTGGAGCTGATTCATTGACGTTTCTGTGGAAAAGAGCAGCCATGGCAGTGAAGCTTCTATGGAGTTCAACCCCACCAAGGCGCAGGAGTAGGTAAATTAGGATGCAAACTGATTGATGCTTCAACAGTTTCTGCTCTAGGATGCGAGCATAAAGTGTAATATTGAAAGTACCTATCCGAGCATGGTATAATTCAATATGACACATTATGTAATATGTTGTGCAAAATGTCAACGATAGCGTAAACGTAGTGCACGGGTGTAAGTACTAATCATGATTGCAGGTAACAGAATGATATTGTCTGGAAAGCAAATTGGATTCAAGCTGACTTGGAAGAGAATGTTGTAGTGGGAGATAGTTAATGTAGAATAATTAGGCATGAAGATGGAGGAAACATAAAATACTATGAAAAGGTGAAGGGAAGTAGTATGTACAAGGTAACTGTGTAGCATCTATATGGAAATAGATATATTCTGCTTAACAGAAGTAATAAATTATCAATTTATGGAAGTGGATAATCCGTATTAGAGTATGGAACTAACTAGTTCATGCAGAAGCGTGACAACATCAAGTAATATTATGACAAGGTTAAATTGAAAAGGGGCAGATAAGGCTTAAAAGTTGTGTCGTGACAGGTTGAAAACTTCATGAGCTGGAGATAGGAGAGAAAGATTCAACCAGGACAGAGGAGAAAAATTATATACTGCAACACCAACTGTATGTACACAGTATGAAGGTTGTTGGAACCCAACAAGATCCATGATATATATATATTGTTCATGGAGGGCGTACCATAATAAAGTCCCCCACATCATGAGGATTCCACTCAAGCAATAATTGCAAATTTATTGCAAAGCATTGCATAACAATCACAAGCAAAGTTCCAGCCAACGGACCTCCGGGTTCAACTTGGAGGTACATTGGTTGAAACACTGCTTGTGTTTTTAAACATATGTACAGAATTTGAAAGTGATCCTTTGGGTGATGACCTCATTCCACAGACGACCCAACCCACACTCCACACACCGCATATGGCTGCTGTGTTGCAGACATTTCTAAACTTTATTTATTTATAAACTTTCTATAATGGTAGACTGAGACGTTTCTTTTCTCATTCCAAGCAGGAGATGGGAGAAGAAATGTATACTTGAGCACCAAATTATATGTACAAAATACTATATATATTATATACTACGTGGAGAGTTTACCATCACAAAATTAATCCCCGAATATTGGACATTCCACCCAAGCAATAATTGCAAATTTGTTGCAAAGCACTAACAATGTATATAATACGTGAAGAGGTGAAGAGTTTACCATCACAAAATTAATCTCCGCGGGTTGGACATTCCACCCGAGCAATAATTGCAAATTTGTTGCAAAGCACTAACAAACTCAAACAATAATTTTAATACTTTTCATAAGTTTTTAATTTTCCTTAGAACCACATGTGGATAAATAACCCAGAAAGCCAAAATTACCACTGCCCTAATTTTAACCAGGCATAAGCTGTGCACTTGTTAATGATATGGCACTGAGTAAGAAAACCCTGATACTGGAACTGAGAGAGGTCCCAGTACAGTATCCATAAGGCCCAACCTTATGATGATTCTGAGGATCTCAAAGAGTATTTATCGCAATTTGAAATAATGGATGATATTAATAAATAGAGTTACACTATCTCTAAATCTCTGTCTTTAGCAGTTACCTTGAAAGCGGTGCTCGTACATTGCTCATTGAGCTATCTCTAGAGCAAAGACGAGACTACAATTGTCTAGTACATGCCTTAACCCTTTACCTAACCTGAAAAGCAGACGACACTTGCAAAAATAATTCTTGAATAACTAATTTTTTTCATTTTTGTCTCAAAAACATAGGTTTTGACCCCTCGTTCCAACGAGGGGTCATAACCTATGTTTTTGAGACAAAAAAAAAGAAAAAAATAATGAAAATTAATTGGCGATTTTTGAGAATAGCGCTGGCCGGTTTTGGCCGTTACGTTAGGTAAAGGGTTAAATTCTAGATATGATTTTTTAAATCGAGCAGATTTGTACAGAGCTGAACTCCAATTTAGAGTTAGAAACAAGGAGGAGAAATTACCAGATTTAGCTCAGTCTATAAAGAAGCCTCTACTTCTCTGACTAATGTTTTAGCATTAGATCACTTTATTGCTGGTATCCCTGATGGTGATATGAGACCTCGCTTTCAGGGGTCCAGATCTAAGAATATTAATGAGGCTAAAAAATAGCTGTAAGTTTAGAAACACACAGACTGGCTGACTGCCAAAAGAGGTAAAGCGGTCAGAAGTGTGAACCCAGATCAGTCATGCTTAGGCAATCGTGTGAAAACTGATCCCTTGGGAATAAATAATGAAAGCAGCAAAACCCAGTCTCAGCTCAGTGAGTTTGGTAACAGTATTGATATCTTTGCCAAGGATATAAAGAGAATGATTACAAACAAAAGTGATCATCCAGATTTCTAAAGGAAATCTAGCTGTGACTACAGGTTTGATAATAAAATGAAGTGGCAAAATAAACAAAGAGAAAAGTTTTATAATAATCC
Organism: Pictodentalium vernedei; assembly: GCA_031216915.1. Lineage (NCBI taxonomy): Eukaryota > Metazoa > Mollusca > Scaphopoda > Dentaliida > Dentaliidae > Pictodentalium > Pictodentalium vernedei. The sequence goes on along the minus strand of CM062293.1, from coordinate 406,124,066 downwards.
AAAGTCATATAACAAATCAAAATGGGAAACTGTCCAGAGGGATAGAAAACCCCAACCTGGTATACAACCCATTCAAAATTGTATGAAAGGCAATGCCAAAGAATGGAAAAGCCAGTCCGCCTCCAAGTATAATGGAGAGGGATATGAATGGAAGTAGACCTCATGGGCCAGATATAAAAAAAAAAGAATAGCCCACAATAGAGTTCAATAATTTACACGAGTAAAATGGTGAGGGATATTTTGTGGCATCCAAAGTTCAAGATACACCCATTGCATGGTTGGTGGACACGGATACAAATGCCACCATCCTTAGCAACAAGTTTTGATGCACTTTTCTCTTTGTCACACCCCTATGTCAAACCTATCAAGGTGAATTTAATTACAGCTACTGGTGAAACTTCATCATTTGTAGGTCAGACTAATATTACAATTACATTAGCTTAGCTGACCAAAGCTATGAATGAAATTCACCACAATGGCCGTGGTATAATAGAACTAGCAACAAATTGTGTTGAGAAAAACAACATTTAGTTGCTAAGACTTCTGTCACACTTGGAACTGAGATTACACCAGTTATGTTGTTGAATGTGAATCAGGTACCTCTGACTATTCATAATAATACAGCTGTAGGTGTAATGAACCTATCTGAGGTAATACATAATCTGGATGGCAATGCTGAGAATATAAGTATAAACAGTAGAATGTGATCAACTTTAAAAAATGCAAGATCACTGAACTGATCTCTTTGAAAGGAGCTCTCGACATTTAAACGAGCAACAAAGAGTCTGTCTTGATCAGAAATCAGAATGTATTTTTTAAGAATTCACATGACCTGGGCAGGACATCAGTTGTGGAACACAGAATAGACATAGGTTCTGTGTGTCTTATTAAACAACCCTCAGGAGAATATCTCTCTCGAAGATTGATGAAGTTGAAAAAGAAATGAGAAACATGGCCGAAGAGGGAGTTATTGAACCCTCTGAGAGTCCGTGGTGCTCGCCTGTAGTTCTGGTAACCAAAAAAGATGACAGCACAAGAATTGGTGTTGACTACCGTAAATTGAATAATGTGACATTCAAGGACTCTCATCCTTTACCTATAATTGATGACAATAGATGCATTGTCGGACCCAAAGTGGTTACGAATACGGATCATAAGAGTGGGTTTTGGCAACTGAGAGTGGATAAAAGAGACCGTCAAAAACGGCCTTCTCTATTCCAGGGAGTGGCCTCTGGCAATTTTCTGTCATGCCAATGGGTCTCACGAATGGGCCTGTCTCCTGTGAGAGGCTGATGGGAAAAGTATTAACAAGTTTATCTTGGAAAAAAGTGTCTTCTCTATTTGGATGATATAGTTTGTTACTCTAAAACTTTCTCCAAACAAATAGAAAATTTGTAAAAACTTTACTCGGACTGCAACAGGCAGGTTTTTTTCTGGGGCATATAGTGAGTGATCAGTGTGTTTCCACTGATTCTGAGAAAGTTAAAGCTCAGAAGGATTGGCCTAAACCTCGAAATATCAAAGACATTAGAAGTTTCCTGGGTTTGTGCTTGTATTATCGAAAGTTTGTCAGTCATTTTGCTGAAATAGCAAGACTGCTACACAAACTCACAGAACTCAATGCTAAATTTATCTGGACAGATGCCTCTCAAAAAGCTTTTGATAAACTGAAACAATCCCTCACACCAACGCCTATACTAGGATACCCAAATAGGGATGGAATGTTCCTTCTTGACACAGATTGCAGTGGTTTAGCACTGGGGTGTGTGTTATCACAAATACAAAATGGCATAGAAAAAGTCATAGGTTACTACAGCAAGTCTTTGAGTAAATCTGAACTATGATACTGTGTAACCAGACAAGAACTATTCGCTATTGTGAGTTCAGATCGCCACTTCCACATTATCTTTATGGCTGATAACTGATCATGGGGCCTTACAATCACTTTTATATTTCAAAAAGCCAGATGGACAAACAGCCCAATGGTTGAAAACATTGGAGCATATGATTTTGAAATAGAGCACGGGGCTTGAAGCGTGCATTCCAATGCCGATGCCCTGTCTTGCAGGCCTTGTCATAAAAATGAATGTGCTCACCGTACCAGAGCGGAAGAGCAGGACAAACTCTCAAATTGCAAGATTTGGAACCTGGAAATGTAGACTTGAAAGGGTGCCAAAATGCCCAAGTGACCGGTAACAGAAATACTTCCATAAAAGTGTGTTCCTGTCAATTAGACGATAGGTCTCCAAATGGACAGATCTGTGTTCTGGTGTTGACAAAAACAAGCATAGTTTCCTGTGAATCGAGAGTCAGTATTTTCTGTAATGTTGTGCACATCCTCAAAATTAAACTGAAAGAGGTGAGTGAAGATCCAGGTACTGCTGAAACAACTCCCCTATGCACTGACATGTTGACTAAAGCACAACGTAGTGATCCAAATATACATAAAATTATTGAATGAAAACTGAAAGGTTAAAAGCCAGAGTGGGCTGAAATTTCTGCCAGTAATACCACGCTGAAATATTACTGATCCCAGTAGGATTCTTTAGAAATGCACCAAAATGTTCTCCAAAGAAAATTTGTGTCAACCAAAGGTAACTCTTTGCAATGGCAAATTGTTTTGCCGACTGGTCATAAATTAAAAAAGTTGGTTCTTCATCGACTTCATAATGATAGAACAGGAGGCCATTTGGGTGTGAGAAGAACCTTGGAGAAGGCAAGGAAAATGTTTTTCTGGCATAAGATGAGATGGGACGTGGAGAACTGGTGTAGACATGTGATACATGTTCTGCCAGGAAGCAGCCCATCTAAAAAACCCAGAGCACACATTAAGCAATATAATGTTGGTGTTAAATGGAGAGGATAGCAGTTGATATTATGGGTCCTCTTCCTTGGAGTAAAAAGAGAAACAAATATCTCATGGTTATTGGCGGCTACAGTGACGCCTACGTAATTGGATATCTCTGAATAACCCCATTAAGTGAATATAATTTCCCCAACACAAAACCATTTACCATACCTCCAGTACAAATTTGACTTGTTAACTGAATATAGGTTATAGAGTAAACTCCTGTCAATTGAATAAAAAATCCTGTAACTTGTCGAGACATTACCCTGACTCTCCCCAGTTTTCTTTTGTTTATAGATCTGTTTGACCTCAGCACATCCAATACAGGCATGTAATCTGTTATATCTTGTTGACATGGCACATGGAGCTCTGTGAAACAAGATATAATAGAATAAATGCTAAGTTTGTCTTTAGAATACAGGAAAGTGAAACAATCCATGTTAATTGAATACTCCTGTTATTTGAATAATTTCCATTGGCAAAGGGGCTATTAAGTTAAGAGGGTGCCACTGCACTTCACAAGATGGATAGATGCCATTCCAATAAGAGACAAAGAGGCAACCACCATGGCTTCGAATTTAATAGACAAATTTATATCAATCCATGGTGTACCCCTACAACTAAACTCAGACCAAGGAAGCAACTCTGAGTCAGCCATTTTCAAGTCAATGAGAGACATGTTGGGTATTGAGAAAACACAAAGATGGCTATGCGCCCTCAATCAGATGGCATGATTGAGCGAGCAAATAGGACAATTGAGAATATGATATCCTCGTTCATCAAAAGTAATCAGAATGAACGGGATAAGTATATTCCTCCGCTGATGATGGCATATAGGTCATCGGTACATGAAGCTACGGGTTTCTCCCAGAGCTGAAACAGTTAAAGAGTTTTCTTCATCGATTAATCAGATGGATTAACCTTGGTTAACCAATTAATCACTTGCCATAATAGGTAGCTGAATAACTGCGGTACCAGTGATGATTTATATCATTAAACATTTACTCAACGTAATAGACAAAACTGGCCAGCGCATATACAAAAATCTCCATTCAATCTTTTATTATGTTTTCAATTCTTTGTCTGAAAAACATAGCTTATTACCCCACATTGGAACGAGCTCGTCGAGCTCGTTCCAATGAAGGGTCATGAGCTATGTTTTTGAGACAAACATTGAAAATATTTAGTAATTCAATAATTTCTTATGCAAGTATCTTCTGCTACCCGCATTTGGTGAAGGGTTGAGAATGACCATTTCCATCTACTGATACAGTATAATGATCATGCAAATGAACAAGTAAGTCATCATGTAACTAGCATGCTTTACTCTGTTTCATATAATTGATGTGAGCCAGTGTGACAATGTTTGCCTGTTTTGGAACAAGTTGTTACTTTGTTAACCCATATAATACCGTAGTTCAAAGATATGGTTAACCGATCAATTACTTTTTTTGATCGATCAAGACATTGATCATTGGTTAATTGATTAATCGGTTAACCATTTCAGCCCTAGTTTCTCCCCCTGCCAAATGATTTTTGGAAGAGAAATAAATCTTCCAGTAGATTTGATTTTAGGGAAACCTGAAATAGAGCAGGAATACTCCACAGATTTTGCATGTGATTTGTCTTCTAGAATAAAATCTGTACATGAGATTGCTAGAGCTCATTTGAGTCTGAATAGTGAAAAAATGAAACGTCAGTATAACCATAATGTTAAACATAATGTCTTTACTATTGGGAACATATAAATAGGTACTAGGGCTGGTAATTAGATTTTAACCACGAGTAGGATAAAGGTTTTAACCACTCGGCTGTAGTGTGGTTAAAACCATTATCCTTCAAGTGGTTTAAATCTGATTACCGGCCCTAGTACCTATTTGTTTTATATATACCATGCTCTTAATAAATAATCGACTTTGTCACTTAAAATGGAGAAAAAACGACTCTTTCTGTCGCAAACACGCAGATTTGTTTTGTTCACATCTGCGCTGGTGGGCAGTACTACCAGGTGTACGGGAATGCTTGACTGGCAGCTTGACACATCGTCAAAGTTGATTGAATTCACCTTGCGTTTTTAGTCAAATTATCATTAACAATTCTTAAATTTTATTTTAAATATTTAATTGTAGGTATTTTAAACTTAGTAAGTCATTTACATATAGTAAATAGTACCGCAAAACGTTGTATGTTTGAAAGAAACATCGTGACGTGTGAATGTATTGAAGCTGGCAAATTGTGTCATGCCAAAGGTCAAGTTGGATGACCTTCCTACTATAGGTGTAGATTGTTTTAACCACAGTAGAAGCTTTACACTGGTAGTGGGGCTAAAAGTTAAAATTTGATGACATACAGACTTTTTCACAGGCAGTAACATAGACAAGCATGGTATAAACATGAATTACCAGTCACACATTCTTATCATTTCAGTTGAATAACATCATTATTCATTCTCTTCAACATATTCTTTATCATGAGAACGAACAGTTTGTAAATACAACTCCAATTTTAAATGTTGGAAATAGCAATTCGTCCGCTTCAATGAAAATTCATAGCTTCCATCACTCATTTCAATCGTTTCATTTTCATAGTACACGAATTCTTTGTCTTAATTGTAACGTGTTTCAAGAGGTCAAATGTCCTTATTTCATGGTGATATCTCTCAGAAGTTGTCACTCATCCACCCATCAGGAATATTGTTAGATGATTATTTGCAAACACAGAAGTCATTTTCATCGTCTCCATTATTGCACATTATTGTGTGACGTATCACTTCAATTTCAGAAGACAGATATAAAAAGCAGCGAGGTTCAGATTCAGATTCAGATAATTTATTCACAGTATACATAAATAATGGTTACCAATACATATATTTTACAAGTTTAATAAATAGTATACTGTAGGGGGTGACATAGCCAGATTGGCTGTCTACCTGTCACCCCCTGGAAGGAAGTGTAGTTGCAAACGGACTGTGACCAAATGGTTACGAGAAAAAAGTATGTATGTGACGCTAAGTTGGAACTGGTCTTCAATTTGTTTTCGTTGCTAAAATTTATTTACAGGATGTTTGCCGGCACAAAAGCCAGTAGGAGATCGGTGGTTAGAGATTGGTACATTGGTACAAGACTAGCCGCTCTTGGTGGCCACACCATTGCACGGTGCCAGGTCCCATCAAGCACTCGACACGTCGTTCGGAGAACGTTAAAGAAAGTAAATCTATGTAAATTGAGCGTCAATGTCGGACAGCGCATTCAGAGGGCATCATGTTTGGGGTGCTCTACGAAAGCGCCTGCAGACATGTCTCCCATCTTTATTGTGCTTGGATCACCTACTGAGCGCCAGCTGTGATGCACCTCATTTCTCTCCATGGACTTAGCCCATAGAGAATAATGGAATGCATCACCTCAGCGCTCAACAAGAGCTCTTCTATATTACTGGCAACAGATTCTTTTTGGGGCGTTGAACGTATTTTTTGGTGTACTTGTTGGGATGAGCAGCAAGTTTGACCAAGACGAGGGTTCCAGATAAAATTAGAGTACGTGTATTGTGTTATGAAACACCTGTTAGGGTTATTGTAGATCACAGGTTTACTAAGTGCAGTCAGGGCAGTAGGGATTGTCACAATTGACAAAAGTGGAATAAGATGAAAGAAATTTGGATGTCAAGTTATTCTTAAACTCGTTTCTGTGACTGATATTTCGAGTTGTGTCATCGACAGCATTCCAAAGTTTCGGAAAGGTATATAGAGGGAGTTTATCAAGAGATTTTGTGCGGGTTTTCTCTATATGTAGGAGGCCAGATTGTCTGGTAGTCCTACCAGATTGATTGTCCACTACCCTAAATATGTCATTAAAGGAGGCCGGTAATCTACCGTTTTTTCCAGTCAAAGACGAACAGCAAAGCTTGTAATTTAAACAAATCATCAACCTTAAGTAATCTATCTTTCTTGAATAAGGGGTCGGTATGGGCTTTGTATTTTCGGTTATTAATTATTCGTAGTGATCGCTTTTGCATGATCAAGAGTTTCTTAGTGGCCCTGGAACTACCCCCTATATGGACTCCGTATAACAGCTGGCTGTGTATTAAGGCGTAGTATAGTGTTTTCATGGCCCCTAGGGGGAGAATTCTCTTGACCTTGTTAAGACTATAATTCGCGAGTGCTATTTTTGAACATAATCGAGATATATGAGCCTTGTAAGTCAAATGTTATCAATGTTTATTCCAAAAACTTTAGGGATTTTACGGCTTCGGTGGTCCCAACCTTGTTTATTATTTGGTTGTTTATTTTTAGCTCTTGGCAAACAGTATTATTACTTCTTTCAGTAGGGTTCAACACAATGTACGTTGTTTTTGTCGCATTCAACATTAGCTGGTTAGCGGAGCACCATTCATATATTTTTTTAATTTCATCATTAAAATACGTTGTTATGGGATTATTATGTGAGCCTGAAACGTGTGCAGTAGTGTCATCGGCAAATGATAAAATATTGAGTGAGGTTGAGTTGCTAATATCGTTGATGTACAGAAGGAAGAGGACCGGTCCTAGAATTGAACCCTGTTGTACACCACAGCACTGGTTGGCAAGGTCTGATTTACATTCCCCATACATAACATACTGCGATCTGTTAGACAGGTAGCTCCTAAACCATCTGTTAGTGAGACCACGTATTCCATACTTTTCCAGTTTGCCTAATAGTATTTCATGATTTATCGTGTCAAATGCTTTAGAAAGGTCCAAGAATAATGCTAAGGTACTGTTCTTTTCCTGTTTGTTGTTTTCTATTTCGATGCTTTTTAGGAGCTGGAGAACTGGGTGGATAGTACTATGTTGCTTTCGAAATCCGTATTGATGAGGGTATAAAATATTAAACCTGTTTAGGAAGTTTACAAATCTCACCTCCATGAGCTTTTCCGTTATTTTTGAGAATACGGGAAGTATACTAATTGGTCTGTAATTTGTAAAACTATGCTCATCACCTGTTTTAAAAATAGATATCACCTTCGCAATTTTCATCCCGTCCGGTACTATGCCAGTAATGAATGAACTGTTAATAATATGTGCGAGAGGCTGGACTACTTCATTTACTGTTTGTTTCAGAAGACACGTGGTTATATCGTTACAATCTTTCGACGATTTTGGTTTTATTTTGTTTATCACATGGCGAACTTCTACTGGATTAGTAGGGGTTATAAAATAATTATTTGGAATGTCACCATTCATATAGTGCAGGTAAGAGTTATTTGACTTCGGGATATTTTCGGATATTGTTTTTCCGATGTTCACGAAGAAAGTATTGAATTCTTTTGCTATGTCGCGAGCATCGTTTATCTCTTTATCGTCGTGAACGAAAAAAGAGGGTAATTTAGCTTCACGTTTTCCCTTATTGATGGCTTCGTTTAAAATTTGCCATGTTTTTCGCGTGTTAGTTTTATTTTCGTTTAAGAGATCCCTATAATAGATTGCTTTGCATTGCTTTTTAACCTTAATGAAAATCCTATTGTAGTTTTTATAGTTTTGAATATTCTGTTCAGTAGGAGCTTTCAGTTTTTTGTGATAGAATTTTTGTTTATTGTTAGAGGATATAACAAGCCCCCTGGTCATCCATGGTTGTTTTTTGATAAACTTTTGGTTCTGCCAGACACGTTTGAAGGGAAATGCTTTTTCGAAGGCTTCAAGGTAAATGGTTACGAAGGTTTCGTAAGATGTGTTAGGACAATTTCCTCGCAGTACTGGGGAAAAATCACTTTGTGATAGCAGCATCTTGAATTCTGCAATACTATCTGGATTTATTGTTCTTTTCAAAGTAAAGCTTGGTGGATTCCTTAACTTAGGTGCCACTTCAATATAAAAAACACCGAAGTGATCTGAGACATCAGTTATAATTATTCCGGAACAGACTGTTTCTGAAAGACTATTAGCAAAGATATGGTCTACCAGGGTGGTGGAATGACTAGTTACTCTGGTTGGCCTTGTGATATAAGGTAAGAATCCCTGACTGAACATGAGATCGACATATTCTTCCGTCTTGGGGTGTGTGCTAGCTTTCAGAAGGTCCAGATTATGATCACCCATGATATAAACTTTTTTATTTTCGGAATTCAGAACATCAGTTATTTCATTTAGTTTTGATAGGAAAAGATTAACATCAGCTTTTGGTGGTGTGTTGGGCCTGTAAATGACACCGATAATTTTGGAATTATGTTTATCTTTGACTTCAATAAACAGAGATTCAAGAACATGAGGAATAAATACAGAGATATCACTTCTAACTCTGTAAGATATTCCTTCTTTAACATACAGACATACTCCTCCTCGACCATCATCATTCTCGGGTCTCATTTTATTGATAATTGGATGATAACCTTCCATGTTGTACGATGTGTTTGCGGGAATTTGGTATATTTCGGTAAGTCCGAGTATATCGAAAAAATTTTCTTCTGATTGCAAACTGAATATCATGTTTTGAAATGAGTCCCAGTGAGCTTTCAGACTTTGGCAGTTAATGTGGAATAAGGAGAATCCTACTTCTATTTTAGTGGTTTTCGATCGGAAGTCGTTGGGCAAGAAGTAACTGCAGTCGTTTACATGATGTTTGAATGGGGATTCGTCATTATCGGGCAAAGAACAGACTTTATTATTGTAGAGCCGCACAAAATCGTACTCTTCGTTTATCTGTACCTCGTCGAGTGTAACACTACCCGCCATCAATCATGAACAAACCACCAAAAATCTCCAGCTGGATGGGTGTGCAATATACTCCAAACTGCAATGGTTAGAAAATAGACCCTTCCGAGACTCGCAAGGAAGAATATCAAGATCAATGTTCCATTACAATGTAGATATGGATTGGGCGTCACTTTTGCAGCATTTTTGGTTACTGGTTGTTGCGATAATAATGTTTTACGTAATACAATTAGGAGGGTAAATGTTAAAAATATGAAGAGAAACATGTGGAAAAAAACAGAAAAAAAGAACAATAAAAAAACAAAACAAAACAACTTCAATGTACTTTCGTATGAAGTTGTGGAGGTGTCATAACCAGCAAAATATGTCGTGCAATATATTATAGACGAGGTCATAAGCGTCAAATAAGTAGGTTGATCATCTTTTATGTAGAGATTTATGGAGCATAATAAGATAGTGTGAAGACAAAGAATAAGGTGGGGAAAAATTTTCTATTTTTGTCCATTAAAAGGGTATAGTTTGCCATTGCACACATGCAATGTTGATAATGTTCAAGTCAGAAATAGTATTTTCCGCTGTCATGAGGGATTCTGATACATTATGAAAGAGTGCAAATGAAGGGCATTAAAATTAACTGACAGTCAAAAATTTTAGGCAATAAATGTTAAAACGTTTTCCTTTTGTGATAAAATGGCTGAAGATTTAACGAAAATGTACCTCTATTTAGAGTCATATTTGACAAGTTTACATGAAAGTGGTATTATGACCATCCTCATGCAAATTTACAGAAAAGGACTTCGTAATAAGCTGCAATAGCTAATGAGTTGGATTTTTCGTAATTTCGTTTATCCTTTATGACAAAATGGAGATTTAATCAAAATGTACCTCCACTTGGAGTCGAATTCTACAAATGTACACGAATCTGAGACAAAAGGCGATAACTACCATAATTTTCATCGGATATCGCTGGTCACGATACTTAACGGAGACTTTGTTGCTATAGAGACGTATCGTCGTGTGAGAACCAAAGGCTCTATCTTCTCTTGGATAATAAAATCTTACGGTTCTCACGTAGCGATTTTGCGAAAAAAGATGGAAATCCGTGTTACTATTGTTACAGTGATGCCAAAAACAAACATTACACGATATTTTTAAACAAAGGGCAATAACTTCCGTAATTTTCATCGGATATCGCTGGTCATCGTACTTGACGTGGTCCGTTAACTTTTGTTCAAGTTATGGCATAAAAAGGTGTTACGGAATATTTGGCAGCAGAGAGATAAAAACCAAAAAAGTTGATATTCGGTTACTAATGTCTAAGTTATTCCATAGGCAAGTATACACAACATTTTGTGACAAAAGGGCAAAACTGCCATAATTTTCATCGGATATCGCAGGTCACCATATTTGACGTAGTGTTTGTTGCTATAGAGACACATCGTCGTGTGACAACCACAAGGCTCTGTCTTCTATTGGAAAACAGAACCTTGTGGCTCTCGTGCGGCGAAATAGCGAAAAGAATTGAAATCCGGTTACCATTGTTGGAGTGATGACATAAACACACATCACACGATATTTTTAAATGAAGGACAATAGCTTCCGTAATTTTCATCGGATATACCTGGTCATCGTACTTAACGTAGTCCATTTACTATTGTTCAAGTTATGACATAAACAACAAAAGCAAGTTTTACGGGATATTTTGTAGCAAAGGACCCTAACTCCCTCAATTTCCAAGAGATATCGTGTCCATCGAAATCGACATAGACATTTTTGCTATAGAGACATATACAAAAAAGAAATAAAATCCAATAACTATGGTTCAAATAGTGTCATATACAAAGTTCAGAAAACATCGGTGTCCATCGAAATTGGCGTAGACATTTTTGCTACAGAGTCATATACAAAAAAAAGAAATAAAATCCAATAACTAAGTTATGTCATAACCAAAGTTCAGACGAACGGACAAACAGACAGGCGGATGAACGAACCGACGTCATCGTTATATCTCTCCCTTTCGGTGGTGGGGAGGGGGGGGGGACAAAAAGGAACTCTCGGACGCATATCATTGAACTATTGTTCTAGTTATGTCATAAACAAAGTTCACACAGACGGACAAACAGACAGGTGGATAAACGAACCGACGTCGTCGTTATATTTCTCCCTTTCGGTGGGGGGGGGGGGGGGGGGTGATAAAAAGGAATTCTCGGACGCATATCATGCTTATTCCTTCTCGGGATTCTGAGTGAGAATGAATTCAATGTGCACCAGACGAAACTCTGCAAACTGATCCACCAGCAAGGACTATACATCTTCTAAATGGGTGCTAGGCGTACTTTTTATGGTTATATACACGAAACTCTATAAAACGATCCACCCGTTAAGACTATAAGCTTCTGCATGGCTTCTACAAATATCTTTATATATATATTTTGATTATTTAAAACACAGACAGTCAGGTAGGCAGACGGACGGACGGGCGGGCGGAGGGCGGACGTTCCAAAAACGGGAGTTGTGAGCTTAATTGTTTGCAGAAAAATGATAAAAATGAAGAGGGGGCAACGCTAACCCCAGCCGTGCATTGACCATAAACTTTAACAAAAACCCGGAAAAATTGCTACAACTCGATTCTTGCCTCTTAAATATCATATTTTGGCAATAAACCTCATAATATTTGTCTATAAGCTCATAATATGGAAGTAAGCTCATAATGGCTGTTTGGACCAAAAAAAAAAAAGTTTGTAAGTGACGTATTATTGTCCGGACGGACGGACCGACGGACGGACAGCGAACATTAAATTTAATATATAAATATGAAAAGTAATGATGGATATTAAAGTTACATATCTTCGTTAAAAACAACCCAGAATAATTTGACCCTTATCTCTGATTGCTGTGATTGCTATGAGGAGTGAGTACTGAGTCAATATCATCAAAAATGTCAAATTTCACCCGACGCCCTGTATGCAATGTCCCCCATACATATCCATTTCTATGGTAAGCATGCTCTATCTTGTCGTGCATTGTATAGTCTATTTATTAAATTTAGGTTCTCCTTGGTCAAATCATCTTTCACATTTAACTGTTTAATCTGTCCATTTCTCGTCTTGAATGTGAATTTCTTCTTATGAATAAACATTTTGTTTCTTGTGTCACTTCGATTAAATTTCACTATGCATGGTCGTGGATTTTCTTTATTTTTTGAGGGTAACCTAAGGGCGGCCAGTATGTCATCTCGTGTTATGATAAGTTCTTTCTGGCTATTGTTCACCACTTCACAGATTTTCTCCGTCAGATCGCCACCTTCACTTTCTTCGAAGTCAGTTATTCTAATGTTGCATTTTCGTGAATACTGCTCTGATTTATTTGCCGAGCTTTTGAGAAACGTAACATCGCCCTGAAGTGTTTTAACAACTTTTCCTATTCCATCGGCTTCGTTTTTATAGAATTCGACTTCCTCGCGTAGCAGACTCTTCTCGGTTTGTGCGGCCTCAATTTGTCTCCCCATTTCCTCTATTTTTGTATTTAAAGTTTTTATAATTTCGTCTCTCAGAAGATCCATTTTTGAATTTACAGTGTCATTGATTATGGTCTGCAGATCTTTTTTTGTGGCAAGTTCAGTCATATTTTCTAGAACTGTTTTGATTTGCCCAGAAAGATCGAAAACTGACGTATCTGCTAACTCGGAGACAGAAAGAGAAATCTCATCTGTGGAGCTGTCTTCTGGTCGTGGGCGCTTTACTGTTAAATCCTTGGCAGACTTTCGACTTTTAACCGATGCAGGCCTACTTCCCGATTGCTTCGGTGGCTTCCCCTGCTTTACAGCAGATGCTGATGACATACGCATTGCGAGAAGGGTTAATGGCAACCAAATGTCTTAAACGTTGTCAACCAACTGGTTGTCTATTATTCATTAACAGGTGAATCAGCAGAGATCAATAGAGATGGAAACAATATCCCCCGTGGCATCAATAACAGTCAGTAAATTGATTCTCAAGTACCGTTACCCCAAGCTGATTAGAAACTGACCGATAAAGTACCGTTTACATCGCAATAGTGATAGGCTCATTTGGAAATGACGTCATCTGGAGTGACCGGAAATTATTTTCCTTACTGAAAAATTCTTCAAAAAGTCTTTAAAATTCTCTTTCTACATCATTATCATCAGATATTTTTTCCATTATTCCTAACTACCATAAATATAAATGTAACTTAGTGTTTAATTGCGTCCTAAGACGACAAATCTTGGCATCTCAACTTTGACAAAAAATAAGTCCCCTATTTTCGTGCATAACAACGGAGTAAAATGAGTGTTCTCAGCTAAACTAAATTAGATAAAATCTGATACAACGGGTAGATATATTTACATAAATAGGGAAACCGTTATGTGTTACTCTATCTTTTCTTATCATCACTAACATTGCTTCATCATGTGTGTTTAATCATTGTGCTCCAGGGTCGCACTAGAGACGAAGGTAACCATCATAACCGCAGCTCCATACCAAGCGGTGACGGGTAAAAGTCCCTGTACATCAAATTATCTTGTCTATGTCTGCACCTCTGTCTATAATCATGCACAGTATATATCTACTCAAAATAAATGAATGAAAAATAAATAAATAAAATAAATAAATAAATAAATATCCGAAGTGAAATTGCCCAGCTTGTTGACTGAAGACAAGATGAATTTAATATGTATACTCCTCTCCACTCTTTTATTCGTGGTAGCCTTCAGTGGACCTGCTGACTACAGGTACTCACTCCCCAACAGTCTGGGAGTACATGCAAATGTCGTGTTTTCAAACAACACACACCACTCAAACAAGCTTGCAATAAGGCTAAGCCTTTGCATTAATCAAATCAGCCCAACGAGCATGATCCATAAAAAACTAAGCCTAAAATTACTTCCCAGAGACATATACTTTGTCTTCTCCTAGCAAATGCATCAGATATAGAATTGAATCCTGGACCAAAATACCCATGTGGTTCATGTTCCAGAAATGTAACTGATAAACCAGACTCAATACAATGTGACCAATGCAATGTGTGGTTTCATCGTAAATGCCTCAGAATGAGCAAAAAAATGTTCAATATATACAATGATTACCAATACCTTTCATGGAATTGCCTAGTTTGTGGCCTACCAAACCTCAGTAGCTCTACCTTCTTCCATTCTCCTACACACCTGACAAGCCCTGGCTCATCCACACTAAGTAGTGGTAAATCATGTAGCCCAGGCGAACCTATCGCCTCCTCTTCCCCACGTCTGTCCCCCAAAAAGAGTCAACCATTCAAACCGCTCAACTTGAGCTCAAGTGATATATCACACTCATCTCGTAGGAAAGTTGAGAGCCCACTTACGTTCCTTACTGTAAACTTTCAGTCCCTCAAGAATAAGAAACCTGACCTTGATCTGCTCATCAGTGTTGAGAAGCCGGATGTGATCTTCGGTACAGAGACATGGCTTGATAAGTCTATATCCTCATCGGAATTCTTCGACTGCGAAGACTTCTCAGTATATCGCAAAGATAGGCCAGTCAATAAAAAGACTTATCTTACGGAGGAGTCCTGCTTGCTATTTCAAACAAGCTCTCTTCCCATGAAGTTATCGAACTCCTGACAGACTGTGAAGTAGTCTGGGCAGAAGTCGATATCCCAAATTCCCAAAATCTCATCCTGGGAACATTCTACCGACCCCCCCCCCCCCCCCCATCTGATCCTGACAATATTGACCACCTGCAATCTTCACTCTCCCGTATTAGATCATCAACCAATTCTACCATTATCCTGAGTTGTGATTTCAATCTGGGATACATAGACTGGACCCTACTAGACATTATCCCAGGTGCGAAAGATGCAAGCCTCCATCAAAAACTCCTTGATGTAGTTTCTGACTTCCCTCTCTTCCAGATTGTTGGAAAGTGTACAAGATACAACAAAATCCTTGCTCTTGTATTAACAAACAAACCAGAACTTTTCATAGAGCATGATGTCCTTCCACCTATTGCAAAAGCCGATCACAACATTGTCGTGTCACATGCCGACGTTAGGGGTGCCAGTAACAACGTGACCCCCCCGGAAAATTATGCAATTTAGGAAAGCAAATTTTGATGCCATTGGTAGCGACCTCTTAGACTATTGGCACACGTTTGACAAAAACACCACATGTACAAACACCATTTGGAAATCTTTCAGGGAGTGCCTCCAAACATCTTGCAACAAAAACATACCAACGAAAACATTAAGGAAACAGGACAAACTGCCGTGGATTAACCACAAATTAAAAACCAAAATAAAGAAATTGAAACGTCATTACAAAAACATCAGTAACCCATCAAAATACAAAAAATTAAGGGCAGAAATCCAGAGAGAGTCGAGGCAAAACTACTGGAGATTTGTAAACGACATGATCCTAGACCTACCCATCCCAGATCCTGTTACCCCAAACGCCCAAGAGGCCAAACATAACTCTAAAAAGCTCTTCTCATTCCTGAAATCCAAGAAAGCTGAAAATAAATCCATCCCCCAACTCCTGAAAGACGGCACCCTGATCACTGACCCTCTAGAAAAAGCCAACCTGTTGAATTCACAGTTCCAAAAAGCCTTCTCCAAAGAACAAGATATACCTATTCCTGAAAAAGGCCCAATTCCACATCCAACCATGGATACAATTAAAATAAATGTAAAGGGAGTTGAAAAATTGTTGTCCAACATCAAACCACACAAAGCTATGGGGCCAGATGGTATACATGGGATGATTCTCAAAGAACTGAGCCACATTATAGCTCCAATCTTAACACACATTTTTACCATCTCCCTGGAAACAGACTCAGTCCCCGACGATTGGAGAATGGCCCATGTCTGTCCTGTATTCAAAAAAGGCGACAAGCGAAACCCCATCAATTATCGCCCAATATCTCTAACATGTATTTGCTGCAAACTTTTAGAACATATCATCTCACGCAACATCATGGACCATTTGGAACTAAATACCATTTTAGACGACAAGCAGCATGGCTTCCGGCGCAACCGTTCCTGTGAATCCCAACTTATTGACTTCACTCACGAAATAGCCGAAAACTTAAATAAAAATATCCAAACTGACGTCATCATCATGGACTTTGCAAAGGCCTTTGATAAAGTCCCACACAAACGACTATTGTATAAGTTGTCATATTACGGAATCGACCATTTGACCTTACAATGGATCTCACATTTCCTGTCAAATAGAACACAAACTGTCCTCCTTGACGGCATACAATCCTCATCGATACCTGTCTCTTCCGGGGTACCACAAGGCTCCGTCCTTGGCCCCATTCTCCTTCTCCTATATATAAACGACTTCCAACAATACTTAAACCACAGCACACTTCGTCTCTTTGCCGATGACAGTATCATCTACCGCACTATTAAATGTAAAGCCGATACAACCAAGCTTCAAGACGATCTAAACATGGCAACGAAGTGGGAAGAAGACTGGCTTATGTCCTTCCACCCTGACAAATGCAATCTCTTAAGTATCACGAGGAAAAAAAATCCCACAATTGCAACCTACCATCTGAAAGGCCACCCACTCGAAAAAGTCAACTCTGCGAAATACCTAAGTGTAACCATCCAGAGTGACCTAAAATGGTACAAACACATTGCAACCATTTCCTCCAAGTCAAATCGTACATTAGGCTTCCTCAAAAGAAATCTAAAAATTACAAACGAAACCATAAAAGAAAGAGCCTACCAGTCCATAGTTCGACCACAAATGGAATATACATCATCCATTTGGGACCCCCATCATGACCAACAAATTAAAAAACTTGAAAAAATGTACAGCGCAGGGCAGCTAGGTATGTCAAAAACCGATACCATAATACTAGCTCACCAACAGAAATGATTAACTCCCTGGATTGGCCAAGTCTACAGCAAAGGCGACTTAGAACTAGATTATCTGTCTTCCATAAAATCAAACACGGTGACATAGCCCTAAACCCTGAAAATATCCTCCATGAGGAAACTATTGCTACAAGACAAAACAAAGCAACAACATACCACACTATCTCTACCGTATCAGATACATACAAATATTCATTCTACCCACGGACAATAACCCAATACAACCTCCTACCTAAATCTGCTCTTCAGTCCAACAACCTGGACAATTTTAAAACCGAGCTCAAGCCTTCAGTACTTAACAACATACTGCTGGCCACAAAAAAAACACGAAATAAATAACTGTACCTGACTTGTATATAGTTTTAACTAAAATAAAAAGAAAAAAATAAATAAATAAAAAAACTCCATCTCTGTTAAATGTTCCTATGTCATTAACAACCATCATCTTTATTTTCTTCAAAGTCGGCTGACTAACACATGAGCTTACTTTCTTTAGTCCTCCAGACTGCCCTTAATCTTCAGAATTGACTGCAGGCAGAAATTGAGAAGAAGAAGAAGAAGAAGAAGGTGAGTTCTTTTCACCTATTTACGACTCATGTGATGGTTACAATATTGAATGCGTACTGCCACGAATCAAAGAAATCTATCTAAATCATCACAAAAATGACAATAACAACATCTCAGAATAGACCGCTTTTTACGAACTCATTTTCCAAAATGACAAGCCTCCACACTCCCTTGAAAGAATACACCGATCACATATTTAAACTACTTAAAAGAACAAATTAGTGCAAATGAGAAGAAAGAAAACACAACTTGGTTCTCCTGATCACGTGACACCATGCATAAACGATTGCTGTTTCTGAGCCTTTGTATAGCAGCCGATCAAGAGCATTTAGCTAAACTATCAGATGCAACATTCTGTAATCCCAGATCTGGAGTAAAATTATAAATAATCAAAGCAAAATGACTACTGCTACTTTGAAATCAGTGGTGGGAATGGTAGGTGCACCAAAAATTCTCAGTAATAATTTAACCACCAGATCTGTCATCAAGTGCTCCAGATCTGTCGCCCATCAGAACATCAATGTGGCCTCTTGGCTTTTGTTTTGTTGAACGCAATGAACTGAGTTTGAAGTAGGTAAAGATGTATTTCTAGGATTATTGGGTGTCTCAGTAGAGTGGATTTTCTACCCTGGACTTAGTCTGCTCCATCGAGATACAGAATAATTGTCATAGTCCCAATATTAATATTTAATTTCCCTGTGAATGTTTAATTGGTGTCGAATGACAATTACACCAACAGTCATTTGAGTCAAACGTAAAGAACGCCCCACTCCAGATCTGGTAGCATAGCTGTCAATCACTCAGATCTGCGGAAGTTGATTTGAAACTCCCAGTCATACATACATACATGTAGTACATATTTCATCCCCAAGAATCATCCAAAGTTCATTATAACATGAAGTTGTTTCTGTTTTGAATAAAATATATTTTTAATACTTTCCACAAGTGTTGTTGAACTACATAGTCTCAAAATCCTGATAATTTTCCAATCAAACCTAAATCTCAATCCAGGCGAACCCAATCTTATGTTGCGATAAGTTTTTACGAAGCTTTTTGCACGTTGAGATTGTGTGCTGTGTTGGACTGATATATCTGAATCGACCCCTGGCATACATACTCATCCTGCAAGTTATTGTTAAGTTGAGTTAACACTCAATTCTTTGGGGCACCCGCAACAATATGACCCACACCGTGGACCAATAATTAAATGCTAACTCTCTACAATGATCACAAGTTAATGACAGATCGACATTCCTTTATATGTGTAGCTGATTAGAGCCGATAGCGGTTTCAGACGGTGCTATACACAATCGATAGCGGGTGACGTCACTCATTCTGGATACCGATATAGAAATTAATGCTGAACACGCTTTTTAGTCCAATATGCCATGGATTATTTTCCCATGACATCTCTTTTTATGTGATGAATCACTCGACAATTCCAGAGCATGTTATTGAACTTAATCAAGCATGTCGTTATTCACAACGGGAGGAGCGCGGTGGCCCAATGGTAGAGTGCTGGACTTCTATGCAAGAGGTCCCGAGTTCGATCCCCGTCTGGGACGACCCACTTTGTGCCCCTGGGCAAGGCACTTTATCCCGGTTGCCTACATGGGGGCATGATGATGCCGTGTACTAAGGCGTACTACATGACGATGGTGCACATGTCTTCAACTGCTGTAAACCTGCTGGTGAGGAGCTTGAACAGAGTTAGAATGTTGAGGAGCTGACAGTTGCTCGTCGATGCTCGGTGGGTCTCTCTGGGTACTCTGGCTTCCTCCACCCGTAAAACTGTCACGGTCACGATTAGCCATTATGCATAAGTAAACACCAATAAATAAATTCACAACGGGACAAAATCCCCAACTTAATGGACAGATTATCATCAACTGATGATCGGTAGATTTCACAACTAACCGGACAGTGAGAGATCAGAGTGTCTGCACAGAGGGGCATATTATTTCACTCCGAGTGAGTTAATAACATTCATTGAAAGTTTGAAACTAATTATTGTTAGTGAATCGTGTATCGTCAAATACGCGTGTGTTAGGAAATGTACATAAACGACATTTGAAGCCGAATTTTCAAGGCAAAAAGCGGTTTCCGCAAAATGGCTCCATTGCTTTTTGGCCTCGCGTGATTCGGCCCCAATAATTTTCGTGTGCTATTCGGCCTCGTTTTGGGCCCAAAAGCGCAGCTTTCGAGGCCAAATGGCGTACCAAATAAATTATTTCATTTCAACTTTTTGACGGTTATTTATTTTGTCATGTTCAGTGATTATTTTCAGTTATGTTTTTATTTTTATATGCATTTGATGAATTTTTCACATCGTTAGTTTTTCTGTCTGTGCATTTCCCATTAAACTGTTTTCTGAAGATGAATGAACAGTTTCAGAGCGTCAGAAGCGCACAGGGATGATATGGGATTAAAATTCTCTGCGACCCAGATAACTTTATTTGTCTTATAACTTTATTTGCTTATGAATCCACGAGAGTCTAATAATAAATAATTTACAACTTAAAGTCAAAACTAAGTAATCATAAAGTAGTGCTTTAGTAGCAGAATTATTTTTTAATTATTTGCTGTAAAGCACCAATTTGGGTTTTCCAGTAAATAACTGCAAAATAATTTTATAGTTTCAAGTGATCCAGTCAGAGTGCTAATGCATACGTAATAATTGCTTCCCAGTATATAATTTACAACTTAAATTCACAGCTAAGTAATCACAAAGTAGTGCTTTAGTAGAAGAATTGTTTTTTTCTGAACAATATATTAGATAAATTGTTTTCCAAACAATGTGTGTATTCTTTGCAATTTCATTCACCTGCTTGTTTGAAATTCAATGGATGTCTAGATTGTTTGGAAAGCAATTCATCCTTAAGATTGTCCAAAATGCAATTTATTGCTCCTTCGTCATCTAGGCAGGCAAGTTAATCTGTCACACTATCAAATTATTATAAGCTCACAACAATGTTCACACCTCTTGGTAGTGAAATGTAATATCTGCGAAAATGTAATTAAGTACAATTTTGTAGATTCCATATGAAAATATAATAAAAAATTAAACTTGTAAAATATTTTTAGTTTGTTCTTTTCCATCAACATGGAAAAAACGTCTTTGAAAGAACCTGAATAATCCCCGAGGCCGAAAAGCGCCAAACCTCGAGGCCAAAAACCGTTGGGTTGAAAAGCGCAGGAACGAAATGCGCGAGGCCGAAAAAAGCGATGCCGAAAAGCAATGATCCCGACATAATGCTAAGTTGGGGGCGCTGGAAATGAAATCTTTAGCATATTTACTTGCGTCATGGGTACAGTGATGTCTGCATTTTGTGTTTTTGTATAGGTTTAAAGTTAAAAAAAAGCTCGTACAAATTGAACGTGCGATAAAACTAGCGTCTAAAAATAGAAATGCGTCGCTTCCTGTTTCGTCACTTCCGAAAAGGCTATCACTAAAAAGTGTAGACAGAGTCCGAGTCGGGAAAAAGTGTAGACAGGAATTTGAAAGTTCGATAAAAAGTTATTGCCGCCGTCCTTGTGGACCAAATTCTCAATATAAACTTTATGTTACTCATGTGTGTGGGAGATGAAAAAAAAATGAAATTATTTTGTTTTTTAGGGGATTTATTTTAGAAAAAATCGTTTAAAAACTTACTAAAAAGTGTGGACAGAAAGCCGAGTTCAGCTGTGTAGTCAGCCCTGAACTCAAGTAACACCTCAGAAATCCATTGAAAGCTTAGATTACTGGACAATCACATAGACAAAAGTCTCGCTTCGGTTTCGTGTAGATCACGACTTGTCTTCAATTCGTCGTGATTTGCTCTTAGAAACTAGGGCTCGACTCTAACAAATAAATAAATAAATAAATAAATAAATAAATAAATAAATAAAGTAAAAGGCTATTGTTAATATTTTCAAAATATTTTGATGATTATTATTTACTCACTGCTTATTCGCTCCAAATAAACTAGTAGCAAATAATTTATTATCCTTAAGGAGGATTATAAAACATCGTTTTGTCTTGTTGATGTTGTGTCCTCATTGTCATACTTTCTCCCGACTCGGACGAGTCAATAATGGAGAAAATGTGACAATGAGAACACGACATATTCGCATCTTTGCAGGATAGACTGAGTGGGCCACTAGACAGTTCCCTCCCAGTAAGGTGGTTTGTTCAGTTTATGCACAAACACGTTATACCGTTTGGCCGGTACTTGCTGAGTCTTTCGTTTCAGTTTCCGGCTTGCCACACAGCTTTATCCGGCATAAGGTCGTTTTAGACAGGCATGATACCGATTTGGAAAATTTAAGACTCTCGTTTCCCGACGAAACAGAATTGAAGGGCAAACTAGTGTAGGGTATTCCTAGTTATCATATAATAAACGCAGAGGTACCAGCTGCAACTCAGGTATATTCTAGAAGCTGAAGGCTACAAGGAACCTGACACTGAACAGTCTCATATACTTCTGCAATTTGCACCTCTTAACAGAATAGCACGGTTAAGTAGTCTGCAGACATCCATGCTTGAACAGTGTAATCGGCACCTTTTGCTTTCAATGGACGATAGAAAATGCCATTGTTTATAGTGAAAAAAGGATTCAACTGCAGAGTAATATGGAATATTACCGGAGATATTATTAGGGGTCTCGGATGGGGGTGGAAGGGGTGTCCACCTCTAAATTTCCAATTGCTCGCCTAATACAAGGTGGACGAAACTCCGACGTCCACAACATAATTTCCAACCCTTTTTATTTAATTTTCAAAAACAAAACATCAAGTTCATATCATTTTACCTCTCATTGGAACGAGCTCGTTCCTTTGAGAGGTCACATGACATAGTTTTGCTGAAATGTTTTGATTTCTTTTTCAAATGTTATATTTCTAAAACCGCGAAGGGATGTATGTAGTCCATTCAACGGGATATTCGTGGTGGACATATACTAAATAAAGTGACGGCGACCACCAATAACGGTCTTGTTTATCATGACGCACATTCAATAATTACTAGTAGTGATACGCAATTTCCAGGAATTTTTTCAGAGTTCCTCTTCGGGTCTGCCTTCTCCGACAGTCATCCCGTAAGTCGCTTGGTGTGTTGCTGTTGTTTTGGGTGGAGCAGATCTGGTTTCCTGTCTGTTGCTCAGTTTGATTTAACATTTGGTTCAAACTGGCCGTGGACCCTTGGAAATGGTTTTATATCATTGTTGGCGTTTGTATTCACTCTGTTGTTTATTCTCAGAATTGTAAAAAGCTCTTTTTGAAAACTAGAACCACTTAGACAGTACAAGAGGAAATTTAATGTATTGGCAACATATTGTAATATGTTAAGACACGCCCATGCGAGGGATACCCTAGCCTGTCCGTGTGGCGCCTCTGATAACCATCCTCGTTCACCACTAATGTATATGCTAATAGGTGTCGTAGTAATAAAGAATGCAGCATTAATTACAAGAAGCGTGATGGTCATAGATGAGGTTCGTTTCTTCTTTTCCTGAGACACATCTGTGCCATTTGGTGCGGCATCAGAATTAATTTTTTTAAAGGCTCGTCTGCTCTGGAATACTTTGATAATAATGGATGTATTAGCAATTATAAGAATAGTGAAAGGTACGATGCAGAACACGCATAGGTCGATCCAAGGCCACGTATTCCACTCAAAGTTGTAATACTGATCTGAGATAGCAACACAGACAGGGTTTTCTCCACCAATAAGATCTTCGCCTGGCTGCAGATATAACCCGTAAAAAAAGTGCCCGTTTATCCCAGTTAAAACACCAGCCATTATTAATAACATGATAAGTCTAACTTTCCTCGTACAACAGTATTTGGCTTTCTGAGGAAACCATATTGTAATTGCCCTCAATGTTGTCACAACCACTAAAGTCCAGACAGACAAATCAAGAGAGAAGTACACAATAAACGTGTGAAATTTACAGGAAAATGTACTGATTATCCTGATGTCTATGTCATAACTAATCAGGATCCATTGACGAAGAAGTCCAGAATACAAAACTACAATATCAGTAAGTGAAAGAATGATCAAGTAAGTTGCAACATTAGATCTGCGGATGTTCTTTCTTGCCAACACAATAACGGAAAGTATGTTACCAATAGTCCCAAGTACAATCAAAATGGGTGCTCCAACCTTCCACACCCAAAGACTAGCACTGTATTCTGGAAAATCATAATAGGTTAGTGCAGATTCTGTAGATTCTGAGTATAGCTCTGTGTGGTTCGGAGATAATTCCATTTTTAACGATATAAAAAGTTCATGAGTTCACGTTTTTCTGGCTTTTTTTAGCGGGTGTCTTTTGTATATTTTGTCCAAGTTTAAACTGGAACGGTTTAGTAATTTATTGACTCTGGGCAATGAACGGGGCAGATTACGATGCTAATATTCGAAGGAAAGTTGGTGAACAAATCCGTAGTATACAGACACAGAATCGGTGTAATTTTTCGAGCTGCTATTTCCAGAGTCTTCTACAAGAAAGATGTTCTGAAATGAAATGAACCACTTGTAAACAACATTTTTGAATAATATGTTTTTAACTATGTTTTTAATTTTTTGAGTAAAAAAACATAGCTTATGACCCCTCATTTGAAGGGGATGAAGGACTCTGAGATCGTAAGAGATTTTTATCAAAGGTGAAGGATTCCCATGGAGTTGATGTCATGAAAATACAATAAATTAAATGGATAGGGATTGTGAAGAAAAAAGTAATTTGAAAAAAAAAAACAAAATAAAAAATAAAAATAAGTCAAAACCGTTAAAAAGTTAAGTCCAAAATATAAGAAAAGAAAAGGAATTAAATTAATTAAATGAAATTAGAATAAAATGGAAATCAAAGATATATCGTGGAGCGAAAAGAAGACCAACAGATTGAATAATTTGTTATTTCCGAGAAACATAAGATGATTGATTGTGGGAATATACAGTTGCAGGAAATCGAATTTGTTGTTGAATCTATTGTTGTGAGCCGAGTGGTTGGATTACAATAGATTATTCGTGTTCAGCAAGAGTCTCTTTCAACCCGAATACAAATTATTGCGAGAAGCTCCAAACGAGAAATTATCGTGGGACTTCATAGAGAGTTTTCAATCATCAGGATGAGATAAACAAATTCGAGATGTCTCCTACAGCGTTTTTGCAACAGGCGTCAAAAGAACTTGGGTAATAATTTTAAATCGGACATGGAATGTAATTTTTATGAAAACACGGACGACGTGCCTGATTCTAAAGATTTGAATTCGGAGGATAAAAATCTGCCGATCTTTAACGATCTGTTGTTGGAGAAATAGAATCGAACTGACTCTTTTTAGGTTACAGGATGTCACAGAAACGTGGATTGTTTCTATTTGTCTCAAAATTATTTTAGATTACCCCAACAAACCATAACAGAGAATGCGAATTTCCTGTATCTTTTTCATGAAGATCCCAAGAATTTCAATCATATCGACGAAGATAACATGACCAGCGACATGATTAAAGAAGAATTCAGAAGATATGACAAGGTGGTGAGGGATCATGGACCGTACAGTTTTGTGTCCATCGATTTAACTAGTTACAAATACCACGGAAAATATAGAAACGGATTCGACGACATTCATATTCCGAAAAAATTAAAAATCTTTTTTTGCTCACAGTAATATATATAAAGAAAAAAAAATAATAATTAAAGTAGAGAAATCGAAAAATGTTACAAGAAATGTTGATAGAAAACATCGCCAAGAATACGGCAGTGAAAAGTTTCTTTTCAAATCATAGCGAGCGATAAAAAACCTGTTTCACCACGTTTAACCCACTAGAATTGAAAAAGGAGGAGAGATACGAAATAGCACTGGTGAATATCGGAACGTACTATTCTTTTCCCAACATAACAGAGATGAACGATCTGTTCAGACATTCTTCCGACAATGGAACGAGATTCGTATTCTGTTCAGCAGTTAAGACATGATTTCTTACAGATGAGAATAAAGATAAACGGTCACAGAGATCCATTAAAAATAACTGCCCATGCCAATACTTTACGAACGACACTAGACATGGGAGGTAGTTATCGAGTTGATTTCCTAGCGGATGGTACATTTGGAAGATTGTTGGGATTCGATCTGAATATTATCAAGGTCACGTGAACTAAAACGTGATCGAAATTCTCATTGTTAATAGCATTTAAGTGGACGTGATCGCCAGAAGTTTCGTAATTGTGGCGCACAACCCATGATCTATTTTTTCCAGACATTTCGGATCTTTGAGCAACCTGGAAGTGTAATCTATTTACCTCCGACATTAGACACGATACAGTTAAAATTAGAAGTCCTGTCAGGAACTGTGCGCTTACCTAGGCTTAATTGCGCGTAGGAATTGCGCGCAATTGTCATATTGAATTGCATCCAAAAGCACGGCCGGTTCTCCTGGCTACTCATGCAAACACAGGCAATGTTTTTGCCAATGGACCTCCGGGTCCATTGGCTGAAACATTGCTTGTGCACAGGCCATATGTACATAATTTGATAGCCTTACTGTGGTCATAACGCGCAGATCGACGTGCTATTTGTGCGCATTTCATGACAAGACTTCTAGTTTTAACTGTACGTGGTATTGAAATTATGTTGACGGGTCAAAATGAAAGTCACTAGATTTTAGAGGAGAATATGTGAAGATACGATTTCACATTAGGGGAATTTTTAAAAAATAAAAATTAGGAATTAATTCTTATATATATGTATAATCATCTAAGTGTTTTGGGCAGTAATAATTTAACCACCAGATCTGTCGTTCAGTGCTCCAGATCTGTCGCCCATTAGATCATCAATCTGACCTATTTGACATTTGTTTACTTTGACGCAAAGGACTGAGTTTGAAGTAGGTGAAGATATATTTCTACGAGTATTGGGTGTCTCAGAAGAGTGGATTCCCTCCCCCCCCCCCCACCCCATGGACTAAGTCTCCTCCATCGAGATACAGAATAACCGTCATAGTCTCAATTTTAATATTTAATGTCCCTGTGAATCTTTAATTGAGCGTCACGACACATATGGTGTCGATTGACAATTTCACCGACAGTCATTCGAGTCAAACGTCAAGAACGTCACACTGCCACCCTGGAAGCATACCTGTCAGTCACTCCAGATCTGGGGAAGTTGATTTGAAACTCTCAGTCATACATTCATACGTGTAGTACAAACGTAATAGACATAAAACTCACATATTTTATCACCAAGAATCATCCAAAGTTCATTATAAAAAGAAACACGTGTTTCTATTTTGAATAAAATGTATTTTTAATACTTTCCACAAGTGTTGTTGAACTACATAGTCACAAAATTCTGACAATTTTCCAATCAAAACTAAACCTCAATCCAGGCGAACCCAATATTATGTTGCGATAAGTTTTTACGAAGCTTTTTGCACGTTGAGATTGTGTGCTGTGGTGGACTGATATCTCTGAATCGAGCCCAAGCATACATACTTATCCTGCAAGTTATTGTTAAGTTGAGTTAACACTTAATTCCTGGGGGCACACACAACAATATGACCCACATCGTGCACCTATAATTAAATGCTAACTCTCTACAATGATCGTTAAGTTAATGTCAGATCGACATTCCTTTATAGGTGTAGGTAATTAGGGCCAATAGCAGGTTCAGACGGTGCTATACACAATCGATAGCGGGTGACGTCACTCATTCTGGATATCGATGTAGAAATTAGCGCAAAACACGCTTTTTAGTCCAATATGCCAAGGATTATCTTCCCATGGCACCTCTTTCTATGTGACGATGAATCACTCAACAATTCTAGAGCATGTTATTGGACTTAATCAAGCTTATCGACATTCACAGCGGGACAAAATCCTCCACTGAACGGACAGATAATCATCAACTGGTAATCAGTAGATTTCACAACTAACCGGACAGTGAGAAATCAGAGTATCTTCACAAAGGGACGTATTATTTCACACCGAGTGAGTTAATAACATTCATTGAAAGTTTGAAACTAATTATTGTTAGATAATCGTGTATTGTTAAATACGCGTATCATCTGAAACTTAAAACTGTTCTGAAAGGTACACAAACGACAACTGAAGCCGAATTGTCAGGGCAAAAAGCGGTTTCCATGGCAAACAGGGACGTTATTTTATGCATCCGAACCATACGAGGGACGTAATGCTACCTTGGTGGGGCTCGAAATGGAATATGTAGCAAATTTATTTCCGTCATGGGTACAGTGATGTCTGTATTTTGTGTTTTTGTAAAGGCTTACATTTAAAAAAGCTTGTTCGCCACTTATGACAAGTTGGGTTACAATTCTCTCTCTCTCTCTCTCTCTGTCTCTCTCTCTGTCTCTCTCTCTGTCTCTCTCTCTGTCTCTCTAGAATAGTTATCCATTAATTCCGCCACCTGCCCAGTCCATCAGTTTGGATATTATAATTCTAAATATTGTGGAACAGTGGTATGCTCCTATCGGCTGCCAGGGAGGCTTACCAAATAGTTAAGATAACAATGCCTCATCAAATCAATCCTTCCCGTGATCCTTATCTGCCCAAGCCCAACCCTGATAGCCCCCAGAGTTGTGACATTACTCCACCCTGTTATCCATATACCTGCATCGTTCTACCAAGTCTCTAAAACAACCAGTTGGTTTGGAGGAATCACTTTCGTACCATAAGCTATACTTTGAACACTTACCATTTTCCGAAAACGTTGACCTCACAAAAACATTATGGAAGCTATTTCTTCCTAACATTAAGAATTCACTTCCTTTCATACTCAGTTTATTCATGTGGTTCTGGTGGATGCCTCTTCCCGTGATATTTATATTTCCCTAAATACTCGTAGTCAGCTGTTTCTCCCACAATATGTAATTTGCCATTACCTCTCAGAATAGAGAATATGCCACTGTGAATATTCGATATTCGAAATGATATTCGATTCGACGGCAGTATTCGATTCGAATCCCATCCGGCAATCGGTCTCAAATTCTATCGAATATCTCCGATTAACCTTGCAAGCTGTCTGTCTGGTGGAAAGCACCGGATATCAACGGGAGAAAAGCGTGTTTTAAAAATAGGCACACATCAGCTTAAAAAGGGATTCGGTCTTACGTAGCTCCTCCACATTCAGTGCCGGCGACGGATTTATCAGTCGCTCGTACTTACTGTTTCCTGTGTCGACGACGGATATGCGCCCTTGCACATGAAATAGGGAGTACGTGCCAACATGGTTATGTTCCGGACAAAAACACGATGTTTTTTCCTTGCAGCACTACCGGTAACTATAGTATATTCGATTCGATATTCGATTCGATTCGCGAATAGTGAGCAGTATTCGATTCGCTATTCGATTCGGGCCCTAATAGATCCACAATCCAGTTTCGAGAAGGCTCCATTATAAGGCCATCGGTATTTACTTTTGTTTTCATTCATTTCGAGCCTGCGTTTGTTCCCATCACTCGCAACAATTACCAGCATTTTCTCTAGCCCCCACTTTGCTTTCTGACGCCTACTCCATATCATACCTCTACTTCTCTTTGTACATCTTTATGCAGTGCTTTAACCCTTTACCTAACGTAACGGCCAAAACCGGCCAGCGCTATTCTCAAAAATCGCTAATTAATTTTCATTATTTTTTTCATTTTTTGTCTCAAAAACATAGGTTATGACCCCTCGTTGGAACGAGATCGTCGAGCTCGTTCCAACAAGGGGTCATAACCTATGTTTTTGAGAAAAAAAATGAAAAAAATTAGTTATTCAAGAATTATTTTTGCAAGTGTCGTCTGCTTTTCAGGTTAGGTAAAGGGTTATAGATCTTAACAAACTCGCCTCCCAAGCCCCAAGTCTTCGCAACATTTCTTCCCTCCATAACCTAGCTTATATCGTTTTGACATCCAAAAACGCCAACAACCTTTTGCCTCCGTTGATTCTATGAGTTGAGATAGCGTTAAAAGATTGTTCGTGAGTCGTAACCTCTTGCCCTTCATGAAAGCATTTTGGATACCCCCTCCCTCCCCCCAAACAGCTCTTATCCCTGATCGCCTCCTCTAATCTCTCATACAGGACTTAACAGAACATCTTTCTAATATTGCCCATCTGATAATTATCCAAGACTTCCTTATCCCTCTTCGGTGTATAATTGTTACCTTGCTTTCTCTCTGCCCTTTGGGAACCACGTGTTTTTTATTGCCAAGTTGAATAACTGAATAACTCCCTTAGCTGTTTATTTAATTCCTTTCTCCACCTTTTCAAAAACTAGCTACGCAAAACCTCTGCACTTGCCACTTTTTCGCTCTGTCCCTTTAAGAGATCACTTCTTTTTCAGCTCCTGTATTTTTATTTCGTTGAATGCGATTTTTGATTAATTTCCCTCCATCTTTTGAACTCAAGTGGTCAGTGTTTACACTGCCCCGAAATGTCTGGGTGCCAAGTGGAATGTTTGTTCGGTGCCAAATGAATTTTGTTGGTGCCAAATGGAACATTTTAGTGCCTGATGAAAAACTGTAAATGAGAGCAAATTAACCACGTGTCGTCCTTTGGGTGCAACAAGATGCCAACTGCATTGCAGATAGCGCCTTGTTTCACCCAAAGTACAATGTCTCAATAAAGTATCACCTGGCTCTTTTACATATTTTAGTCGCAAAAACAACTCACAAATTATAAAATATAGGTAATCAAAAACTAAATGTAATAAATAAATAAATAAATAAATTAATTAATTAATTAATTAATTAATTAATTAATTAATTAATTAATTAATTAATTAATTAATTAATTAATTAATTAAGTGAAAGGCTGTTGTTAACATTTTCAAAATAATTTGATGATTTTTACACGTTATACCGTTTGGCCGGTATTTGCTGAGTCTTTGTTTCAGTTTCTGGCCGGGATAAGGTCGTTTCAGACAGGCATGATACCGATTTGGAAAATTTAGGACTCTCGTTTCCTGACGAGACAGAATTGAAAGGGAAAACTAGTGGGTATTAACGGGATATTCCTATTAATCATATAATAAATGCAGAGGTATCAGCTGCAACTCCGGTATATTCTGGAAGCTCGAGGCTACAAGGAATCTGACACTGAACAATCTCATATATTTCTGCAATTTGCACCCCTTAATAGAATATCAACTTTACCTAGACTGCAGACATCCATGCTTGGACACTGTGATTGGCACCTTTTGCTTTCAAGGGGCGATATAAAATGCCATTGTCTAAAGTGAAAAAAAGGATTCACCTGCAGCGTGATATGGAATATTATCGGAGATATTGTTAGGGGTCTAATATGGGGTGGAAGAGGTGTCCACCTCTAAATTTCCAATTACTCGCCTCATACAAGGAAGACAAAACTCCGACTTCCACAACATAATTTCCAACGTTTTTTATTTAATTTTCAAAAACAAAACATCAAAATCATATTTTACCCCTCATTGGAACGAGCTCGTTCATTGAGAAGTCACATGACATGGTTTTGCTGAAATGTTTTCATTTTTTTTTCAAATGGTGAATTTCTAAAACCGTGAAGGGATGTGGTCGATTCTATGGGATATTCGTGGTGGTCAGATTATAAATAAAGTGACAACGACCAACCAACAATGGCGTTCTAATTTATCATGAAGCCCTTTCAATAATTAATAGTATACACATTTTCCAGGAAATTTTTCAGAGTTCCTCTTCGGGTCTGCCTTCTCTCGTCAGTTGTTTTGTGTATTGCTGTTGTTTTGGGTGGAGCAGATCTGTTTTCCTGTCTATTGCTGGGTTAGAGAATTTTGATCCCAACTGGCTGTGAGCGATTGGAAATGGTTTTATAACATTCAGTCGGTTGTTTATTCCCAGCATTGCAAAAAGCTCTTTTCGAAACTTAGAACCACCTAGACAGTACAAGAAGAAATTTAATGTATTGGCAACATATTGTAATATGTTAACACATGCCCATGCGAGGAACACCCTAGCCTTTCCGTGTGGCGTCTCTGATAACCATTCTCGTTCACCACTAGTGTATATGCTAATAGGTGTCGTTGTAATAAAGAATGCAGCATTAATTACAAGAAGCATGATGGTCATAGATGAGGTTCGTTTCTTGTTCTTTTGAGACGCATCTGTGCCATTTGGTCCGGCATCAGAATTTATTTTTTTAAAGGCTCGTCTGCTCTGGAATACTTTGATAATAATGGATGTATTAGCAATTATAAGAATAGTAAAGGGTACGATGCAGAACACGCATAGGTCGATCCAAGGCCACGTATTCCACTCAAAGTATTCATACTGAGCTGAGACAGCATAACAGTCAGTCTTTCCTCCACCGATAAGTTCTTCGCCTGGCTGCAGATATAACCCGTAGAAAAAGTGCCCGTTTATCCCAGTTAAAACACCAGCCATTATTAATGACACGATAAGTCTAACTTTCCTCGTACAACAGTATTTCGCTTTATAAGGAAACCATATTGTAATTGCCCTCTCTGTTGTCACACCCACTAAAGTCCAGACAGACAAATCAAGAGAGAAGTACACCATAAAGGTGTGAAATTTACATGTAAATGTACTGATTAGCCTGATGTCTATGTCATAACTAATCAGGATCCATTGACGAAGAAGTCCACAATGCAAAACTACAATATCAGTTAGTGAAAGAATGATCAAGTGAGTTGCAACATTGGAGCTGCGGATGTTCTTTCTTGTCAACACAATAACGGAAAGTATGTTACCGATAGTCCCAAGTAAAATTAAAATGGGTGCTCCAACCTTCCACACCCAAAGACTAGCATTGTATTCCGGAAAATCATAATAGGTTAGTGCAGCTTCCGTAGATTCTGAGTATAGCTCTGTGTGGTTCGGAGACAATTCCATTTTTAACGACATAAAAAGTACCTGAGTTCAAAGTTGTTCTGACTTTTTCAAGCGGATGTCTTTTGAATATTTTATACAAGTCCAAACTGGAGCGGGTCAATCGTTTATTAACTCTGGGCAATGTACGGATCAGATTACGATGCTAATATCTGAAGGAGAGTTGGTGAACAAATCCGTAGTCTTCAGTCACAGAATTGGTGTAATTCTTCTAGCTGCAACTTCCAGAATCTTCTACAAGAACGATATTCTGAAATGAAATGAACCAAAACGTATTACCGGCACCTCAATTTTTTATCCCTTTACCTAATACGAAAGGTAGACGACACCTGTAAACAAATTTTTTGAATAACTATTTTTTTTCATTTTAGCGTCAAAACATTATAAGTTATTCCGTTTCAGTGTTGACAGGGGACATGAGCGCACGTTCCCTGCATGAAATTTATATTCAACCGAGGCGCTAGCCGAGGCTGAATATATGTTTCATGCAGGGAACGTGAGACCATGTCCCATGTCAACAAACAGAATAACGTACATGTCCCGTTCTTACACAAGTAAAACTGAATTGGAATTTGGAAAGTAGACGTTGTTTCGATAAGGTGTTAACTTTTATCATAACAGAGTGGAGTGATTTCCCTTTATTCAATGGTTTACGTACGCTATCAACAGGGCAAGAGGCTCTGGATTCGTTTCAGTTTATGTTACAGTAAATTAATGAAAAGAGACCTTATAATCTAATCGGTTTCATAAATAATTACTCATGTTTACATAACTAATCTATTTGTACGTAGTAACGATACTTTTGTGTGTATTTTACTTCAGTTAAATGTATTTGTCTCAGTTGATTTCAAGTGAAAAACACATTGCCATGGACCGTTGCTCATGGCAACGAGACGCTTTCCTTGACAGTAGACATAAGAATCGCTGACAGTAGACATTTGCGCGTGCCCGGCGACATAAAATTAAACCAACGAGGCATTGACCAATCACTGCAAGGTATTGAGCTTGGTATCGGGACATACATGTAGCTTATAATCCCTCTTAGAACGAGTTCAACTAGCTCGTTCCAATGAGGGGTCAAAAGCTATGTTTTTGAGACTACAAAAATGAAAAAAATAATGAGAATTGAATGGCGATTTTTTGTGAATAGCGCTGACAGGTTTTGGTCGTTACGTTGGGTAAAAGATTAAATTAATGTCAACGGATTCAGAAAGAGTGTTACAACCTCTCTTTCCATTCGAGGGAAAATTATTTTCGATGTTTCTCTGAAGGAAGAGTAGATGTCCACCTGAAGTCTGTAGTGGACAACTAATATATGTAGGTTATTACTATCGTAAGGATTTTTCCCACATGGTGGTACTAACCAATCTATCTTACAATATCCCCGCCCCCTTTCTTTTCTGTTCGTATAATGAAGGGATTGGGTACAGTTTTTAATGACGTCTGTTTTGACACGTATTCGGCGTCTATGAATTAGTTTTTATGAATGAAGATCATGACGTCATGATATTGCGTTGTTGTGCTGTGCATAACGTAATCCCCATACACTGTTCATATTCTACTACACCCGCTAAAGTTTATAGTAGAAGTTGTTATGATATGGGAGTTTGGCGCCTCTGACACAACTGCGGCGAATAAGAATTAGTGGCGCCGAAATCAATCGTGATGTGATGTTTTTTTCATAGCAATATCTGCGTACCTCGAAAATTCTCCCAAATCGTCCAGTTTTTCTCGCATTTCGGGTCCACTTAAAAATTAAGATACTTTTCTAATAATGTACACTAAAAAATAAAGAAAAATCTCATTTCTTCACCGCCGATGTGACGTGACAGATAGCTTCAATGGTTGCGAAGGTCGGAAAAAGACTAATAGACACCGGTAAAAAAACAACAAAACCGCGACAGAAACTGGCAAGAGAACTGCCAATTTAATTCATAATTTGATAGCGTCATCTAAACGAGTGGAGCTGGCTCTGAGATCGGAAGAGATTTTTTATCAAAGGTGAAGGATTCCCATGGTGTTGATGACATGAAAATACAATACATTAAATGGACAGGGAATGTGAAGAAAAAAGAAATTTGAAAAAAAAGAAATGTAAGTCCAAAACGTTAAAAAGGTAAGTCCAAATATAAAAAGCTAAGTCCAAAATATAAGAAAAGAAAAAGAATTAAATTAATTAAATGAAATTAGATAAAAATGGAAATCAAAGATGTATCGTGGAATGAAAAGAAGACAAAGAGGTCGAATCAATTATTGTTGCCGAGAAGCATATAAGAGGATTGATCGTGGGAAAACACAGTTTTTGTTGCTGAATCTATTGTCGCGACCCGAGTGGTTTGATTATAATAGATTATTCGTGTTTAGCAAGAGTCTCTTTCGACCCAAATACAAATTATCGCGACAAGCTCTGAACGAGAAATTATCGTGGCACTTCATTGGGAGTTTTCGATCATCAGGATGAGATAAACAAATTCGAGATTTCTCCCACAGCGTTTTTGCAACAGGCGTCAAGAGAACTTGGGAAATAATTTTAAATCGAACATGGACTGTAATTTTTATGAAAACACGGACGACGTGCCTGATTCTAGACATTGGAAATCGGAGGATAAAAATCTGCTGATCGTTGACGATCTGTTGTTGGAGAAATAGAATCGATCTGATTCTTATTACGTTAGAGGATGTCACAGAAACGTGGATTGTTTCTATTTGTCTCAAAATTATTTCAGATTACCCCGACAAACCTTAAGAGAGAATGCGAATTTTCTGTATCTTTTTCATGAAGATTCTGAGAATTTCAATCATATCTACGAAGATCACATGACCAACGATATGATTAAAGAAGAACTCAGACTATATTGCAAGGTGATGAATGAATGAAATGAATGAAATGAATGAAATGAATGAATGAATGAATGAATGAAAGGTTTTAGCGCGCCGAAGGCGCGCAGGGACGATGTGGCTTTACAAATCCCTTGCGACCCGGTTAACTTTATTTTATTTCACTTGGTTCACACAGGCCTAGCTTTCCTATTGCCTCAAATGGGGTCTGAGGGGGTATGCACGCGGTTAGAATTCCGGCAGTTTATTTTGGAGTGATGGATTGTCAATAATCAATCCCTCAACGTCATTGAGACTATTAGAGAGTGGGCTCTATTCGATTCCAGCTTGGCGATGGCAGAGGTTTGAGTCCCACCATGGTGGCGAGCCACAATATAATGTTGTGCGATGGCAAATTTAAGGGAAGAAGAGAAAAGAAAGCCAAACGGCAACGCCGGTTTGGTAGCGGCCCAGGTATATGACCATGTCGGTTCAAAACAGTTTTGAAAAACCGGGAGTCATCCATCAGGCCTTCTGGGAGATAGGATGCCGTATGTGATTATGAGGTATCTGGTTATCCTTCGGGAAATCCAAATGACCTCCCCCACCCCCACCCACCCTCCCCCCAATAAAAAACCCAAAAGCCTTAAAAGGGCTGTTTGCTGGCAGGATTGCTTCAATCCTTGCCTTGGTCTTGTTAGGTTTCCTGCACCTCTTTGCATGAGGATTGTTTCAATCCCTCATAGTTTGTCATTCAGTTTGGTCGTGCGTCTGATGAGATAGAGGAGGTAGAAAAGATAGAGAGCTGGAAATTAGAGCAATTCGGTTTTTAATTTACAACTGTTTCGTCCGTGACGACCAGTGACATGTGAATGGGGAAGCCAGCATTTTTTCCCCGAAATTTATACCTCGGGAAGGGGAGACCCGGCAGCAGGTGGAGATTTTCCTCGCTGTTTGCAACTCCCACTGGTAACAGAGGCAAGCTTTCGTGCGTATCATGTCACCCACAGCCAGTTCTGAATTTATGTCACAGAATGCCTAGCTCACCCCATCGCAATGATGTAATCTTTAACCCTTTCGATGGACACGCCCCAGATTATTTAGTTTTCCCATTGAGGACGCGATGCGCATTGAGTTCTATAATTAATTCCCTGTCTTAAAGTCTATTTAGAGTTTTGCTTTGAAGATCTTTTGAGCGCATTGCTATAGTGTCTATTTTTTCTATCTCGTGAAGTTGTTTTATCGATGTCCACGGAGCCACGCGCAAGGCATGATTTTGGATCCGTTGCAGTTTTTCAATGTTGGTTGTATTCAGGTCACTTTTTATTATGGCCCCATACTCTAGTACTGGGCGTATATATGATTTGTAAAGCTTGACGAGAACTTCTTTATTTGCTCCCCAATTTTTACCTCTAATCATTTTCAGGAAATTGATGCGTTTAGTGGCTTTGACAGTGGCTGAGTTTACGTTATTGTTTAGATTGAGACTGCTATCCAGGGTGAA
The DNA here is from genome assembly GCA_031216915.1 of Pictodentalium vernedei. NCBI lineage: Eukaryota > Metazoa > Mollusca > Scaphopoda > Dentaliida > Dentaliidae > Pictodentalium > Pictodentalium vernedei. The sequence continues at coordinate 406,086,928 of CM062293.1, read as the reverse complement.
TCCCAGAAACTTTGCCTCATGACTAGCTTCAAGTTTATGGTCGTAAAGCTTAAGCTCAATATTAGGGACAGGTTTTTCCTTTGCTTTTTATAGAATGCGATTCTTTGTGTTTTCGCGGCATTTAGCTTGATGCGCCACAGAGCGCACTAGTCTTGAAGGTCGCGGATGGTATCCTGCAGGCGGTTTTGTATTATGTTTCGAGACTTACTGGCCGTCCACATTCCTTTGTCGTCTGAGAATTGAGATAGTTCAACATGGTTCTTCCCTACTTTGTCAATGTCATTCACATATATTATAAATAGAAGCGGGCTAAAGACCGAACCCTGTGGAGTGCCCGCTTCGAGTTTTACCTCGTCTGACACCTCGCGGCTGACCGTCACTTTGATTTTTCGATCAGATAAAAATGATGATATGATCCTTAGAATTTTGGTAGGTAGATCCAATTTAGCTAGTTTGTATCTCATGCCATTGTGCCAGACAAAGTCAAACGCTTTTTCTACGTCGAGTAATAGCGCGGTTCCTATTTCATTTTGACTGAACGCCGTTTTCATATAATGATCCAGTCTATAAACATGCTCGATTCCCTCTCTTTGGCTTCTGTAGGCCCTTTGCCACTTATTGAAAAAGCTATTGCAAGGTGGTGACGGATCGTGGACCTAAAATCGCAAAGGTAAAAACACATGTGTATTCACTGAAAACCGAATTGCTTGAAAAGCCCTTTGTGGACATTTTCTATGAGTTAATTTTAAGCTATAAAAGCGAAATCAGTGACATTATACTTAACTCATTTGTTCAGTCCTCAAGAACAATAATTATAGTTTACTTTGAAAGAGGATAATAATTTATAAACTGTGCTAATCACATGTGAATAGGAAAAACAGTTCAACATTATCCTATTTTGAAAAGCTGTCAGTAACACCTCCAGAGTGAACATGTTTTGAATACGCTTAATAGCCAAACAATTAATGACAGCTATTGTTCAACTATTGTTTTCGTGCAAGCTTGACCTGCAGAACAAGTCGGCTTGGGTTTGACCAGAGAGTATATATATGTCCATCCTCCACTTGCACTTTACCTGTGGGTACTTCCCAAAATGCTGGAAAGTGGCCACAGGAGTAATGATACCTAAGCCCGACAAAGACCTTACCAACCCTTCTAACTATCGCCCAATCAGCTTGCTTAGCTGTGTTGGGAAAATATTTGAGCGGATTCTCACTACGAGACTTCGCAGCTATCTCGAATCAATCAACTTTTTCAACAAATGGCAAAGAGTGTATATGAGTCAGAAAGAGGGAATCGAACACGTATATAGACTGGTCGATTATATGAAAACAGCATTTAGTCAAAACGAAATCGGAAAAGCGCTTTTCTTGGATGTAGAAAAAGCGTTCGACTCGTTATGGCACAATGGCGTGAGATATAAACTAGCGAAAATGGGATTACCATCTAAAATTCTGAGGATCATATCATCATTTCTAACTGACCGAAAAATCAAGGTGAGGGTTAATCGCGAGGTGTCAGAGGAAGTAATATTCGAAGCGGGAACACCACAAGGGTCGGTTCTTAGCCCGCTTCTTTTCATAATATATATGTAAATGACATAGAAAAAGTAGGAGAAAACTGTGTTGAACTATCGCAGTTCTCAGACGACAAAGGCATTTGGACGGCCAGCAAGTCCCGAAACATAATTAAAAACCGTCTACAGGATACCACTCGCGATCTTGAGAGCTGGTGCACCCTGTGGCGCATGAAACGTAACGCCGCCAAACCTCAAAAGGTTACGTTCTTCAAGAAGCAAAGGAAAGAAAAAACAGTTCCCAGTATCGATCCTCAGTTATACGACCACAAATTAGAAGCAAGCAAAGAGGCCAAATTTTTGGGATTTATCCTAGATAGCAATCTCAGTCTAAACAGTCACGTAAACTCCATTACGGTTAGAGCTACTAAACGTATCAATTTTCTGAAGATGATCAGGGGCAGAAATTGGGGAGCAAACAAAGATGTGCTTCTCAAGCTCTACAAAGCATTTGTATGTCCGGTACTAGAATATGGTGCCATAATAATAAGTGACCTGAGCAAAACCAACATTCAGAAGCTACAGAGGGTTCAAAATTATTATGCCCTGTGTGTAGCACTATGCAACCCCAAATGGACACCGAAAGAGGAACTTCACGAGCTAGCAAAAATAGAAACTATCGATACGCGATTAAAAGACCTACAAAACAAAACCCTCAACAGACTTCAAGATAGTGAATTAATGAATGAGCTGAACGAACACCCTCAACAGAAAAACAAAATAAGTTTCCAGAAAAAAAAAATTAATTATACAATATAACTAAATTGCGTGGAGTCAGAGAGGATCGCCTCGCTACTCATTGAGAACTTTAGCATAGAGTCTGTGAGGACTGCCTCGCAACTCTGCTAAAGCGCGATTGAAATGCGCTTAATAAGACCTATATAACAAAACCCTCCACATGCTCCAGGATAGTGAATCAATGGTGAAGTTGAACGAACATCGAACCTTTAATAGAAAAACAAAATAAGCCACAGTAAATTAAAATTACTCTATAGAATTAAACTGCGTGGAGTCAGTGAGGATTACCTCGCTACTCATTGAGATCTTTAGAATTGAGTCTGTGAGGATTGCAACAATCACACAACAGTCACAATATATAATAGCGGATACCTATCTTTCTCTATACCTATACCTTTTCTAATCGAACATTCTCAAATTTTCTTGCAACACTCTTATCAAGAAGACGCATGGAAATGGTAGACTAAGCGTAGGAGGAATGGTGCAACCTACTTTTCTGTTAACATATACAGGAAACCACCAAACACCAGGCAAGGATTGAAACAAGCTTGTCTGGCTGGGGACGAGTGTACATTTTCTATACATAAACATTTGAATAAAGATTTAACAGCCCTTTTAAGGGCTTGAGGATGTGTGTCTGTGAGAGGGTGTGTGTGTATTTTCTTTTTCTCCAATCACCCCGTCATCTGTTCCCCCTGAAGGCAGACCAGATGGCCAATACTCAGCATCCACTCTCCCTTATAGGCTGATGGATGACACCCAGCTTTCAAAAACACATATTGATGGATTTTTTCCTTTTTGTATCCGTTAAGGACAATATGCTGGGGCTGCTCCCAAACCAGCGACTGTTTGGGTTTCTTTTTCTTTCTTCTAAAATAACCACCAAGCTGCGGTTTCAGTATTACCATAAATTTGCCCACTTCTCTTAGCAAACAGGGAGCAGAACTCTTGTAATTATGCAAATTCCTCGCCATTTTCCAACTCGAGGTTCTCGGGGATCTCAACCCACTACCCTACTGCCAGTCGCACACTCACACTTAATAAGATTATTGGCTCTCGTTCCCGGCTCTCGTGGATTTGTAAGCAAATAAAGCTATAAAGCAAATAAAGTTACAAGGGTCGCAAGGGATTTCAATCCCACATCGTCCCTGTGCGCCTTCGGCGCGCAGAAACTTTTCATTCATTCATTCAGGCACTATACTTCACTTCCCACATCGTCCCTGCGCGCCTTCGGCGCGCTAAAACCTTTCATTCACTTTACTTCACGTAAATGCTTGTTTAGAGTTTGGACAAAATAAATGCTATCCGAAAAATAACGCTCGCCTTCTTATTCTACAGGGTTCACACGTTGGCAACAATGATCTTTTCCCGGTCACCTACTGCAGCGAGTTAAATTCCCCATTCACCCGGTAGAGGCACAAAACAACCTGAGGAAATTAGATGACCACGAGCGGGTCATACTTACAGTTTTGTGGCCATCGATCTGACTAGTTGCAAATACCATGGGAAATATAGGAACAGATTCGACGATTGTTTAATTTCGATGTAATTAAAAATCTTTTTTGCTCATAATAATATATATAAATAAAAAATATAATAATAAATAATAATTAAAGTAGAAAAATCGAAAAATGTTACAAGAAATGTTGTTAGAAAACATCGACTACAATACGGCAGCGAAAGGTTCTTTCCAAATCATAGCGAGCGATAAAAAACCTGTTTCGCCATGAAGTTTAACCCACTAGAACTGAAAAAGGATCAGAGATACGAAATAGCAATGGTGAATATCGAAGCGAACTATTCTTTTCTGACATCACAGAAATGAACGATGTGGTCAGATATTCTTCCGACAATGGAACGAGATTTTTATTCTGATCGGCAGTTATGACATCGCCAATCTGAATAATTTCTTACAGATGAGAATGAAGATAAATGGTCATAGAGGTCCGTTAAAAATAACTGCCAATATCAATACTTTACGAGCGATACTAGTCATGGGAGGTAGTTATCGAGTTGATTTCCTTGTGGATGGTACTTTTGGAAGATTGTTTGGATTCGATCTGAACATTATCAAGGTCACGTGACCTAAAACGTGATCGAAATTCTCATTGTTAATAGCAATTTAGTGGACGTGATCGCCGGAAGTTTCGCCAATTGTAGCGCACAACCCATGATCTATTCTTTCCAGACCTTTCGGATCCAAGAGCAACCTGGAAGTGTATTTACCCCTGACGTTAGACATGATATGTGGTATCGAAATTATGTTGACGGGTCAAAAGAGCAAGTCATTAGATTTTAGAGGAGAATATGTGAAGATACGATTTTACATTAGAGGAATTTTTAAAAAATAAAAATTAGGAACTAATTCTTATATATGTATATTACTTTTATTGTAAGTTTTTTTTACTTCTTATATATATAAAAAGTAAAAAAAAAATAAAATTATTATTTTTAAGAAATAAAAAGGTTTTTTTTTACTTCTTATATATATAATCATCCAAGTGTTTTAATCAGTAATAATTTAACCACCAGATCTATCGTTCAGTGCTCCAGGTCTGTCGCCCATTAGAACATCTATGTGGACTATTCGACTTTTGTTTATTTTGAAGGCAATGAACTGAGCTTAAAGTAGGTGAAGATGTATTTCTAATATTATTCCGAGTCTCAGTAGAGTGGATTTTCTCCCCTGGACTGAGTCTCCTTCTTCGAGATACAGAATAACCGTCATAGTCTCAATATTAATATTTAATTTCCCTGTGAATGTTTAATTGAACGTCACGACACATTTAGTGTCGATTGACAATTATACCAAGAGTCATTTGAGTCAAACGTCAAGAATGCCCCACTCCAGACCTGGAGGCATACCTGTCAGTCACTCCAGATCTGCGGAAGTTGATTTGAAACTCCCAGTCACACATTCAAATTAAAAGTACAAATGTAATAGGCATAACTCATATTTTTTATCACCAAGAATCATCCAAAGTTCACTATAAAATGAAATTGTTTCTATTTTGAATAAAATATATTTTTAATACTTTCCATAAGTGTTGTTGAACTACACAGTCACAAAATTCTGACAATTTTCCAGTCAAACCTAAATTTCAATCCAGGCGAACCCAATCTTATGTTGCGATAAGTTTTTACGAAGCTTTTTGCAAGTTGAGATTGTGTGCTGTGGTGAACTGATATCTCTGAATCGAGCCCAAGCATACATACTTATCCTGCAAGTTATATTTAAGTTGAGTTAACACTTAATTCTTGGGGACACACGCAACAATATGACCCATACCTCCCACCAATAATTAAATGCTAACTCTCTACAATGATCACAAGTTAATGACAGATCGACAGTCCTTTATAGGTGTAGCTAATTAGGGCCGATAGCGGGTTCAGACTGTGCTATACACAATCTATAGCGGGTGACGTCACTCATTCTGGATACCGATATAAACCTTAACGCTAAACACGCTTTTTTTAGTCCAATATGCCAAGGATTATCTTCCCATGGCATCTCTTTCTATGTGATGATGAATCACTCAGAAATTCCAGAGCATGTTATTGGACTTAATCAAGCATGTCGATATTCACAACGGGACAAAATCCTCAACTGAACGGACAGATAATCATCAACTGATGATCGGTAGATTTCACAACTAACCGGACAGTCAGAGATCAGAGTGTTTTCACAAAGGGGCGTATTATTTCACTTCGAGTGAGTTATTAACGTTCATTGAAAGTTTGAAACTTATTATTGTTAGTTGATCGTGTATTGTCAAATACGCCTATTATCTGAAACTTAAAACAGTTCTGAAATATATAAAAACGACAATTGAGACAGAATTTTCGGGGCAAAAAGCGGTTTCCATGGCACAAAGGGACGTTATTTTATATATCTGAAACAAACAAGGGCCATAATGCTACGTTGGTGGCGCTGGAAATGAAATCTTTAGCATATTTACTTGCGTCATGGGTACAGTGATGTCTGTATTTTGTGTTTTTGTAAAGGCTTAAATTTTAAAAAGCTCGTACAAATTCAACGTGTGGTAAAACTAGCGTCTAACTAGAGGGGGGTATCAGTACCCCGTGGCTCACCAACAGGTGGCCAATGTAAAGGGGTGGCTGGAGTAAAAAAAAAAGTCCAAAATCTGCACACAAAAGTCCAAAATTAAAGTAAATAAGCAGCTAAAGGATTAAATAATATAATAATAGCCCCAAGAAGCATGCTAAAATAAAATGGGAACCATGGCAATATGCTACAAGGTAAGTCTCCTCTTTGAAGAAAAGAAAGACAAACCTCAAAACCTGCACATAAAAGTAAAACAAAAAGCATCACATTTGTTTCAATGGGTTAAAATTGAGAAAAATACCCAGATAATGTCACAGTAACCACCATCGCAATATGCCAGTAAGGTGAAACTCTACCTGAGAAATATCCACTTGGAAGAAAAGAAAGAAAAACCTCAAAACCTGCACCTAAAAGTAAAAAAAAAGTATCACATTTGTTTCAAAGGGTTAAAATACCCTGAAAATGTTAAAGTAACCACCATGGCAATATGCCAGTGAGGTAAAACTCCACTTAAAAAAATATCAAAACCTGTACACAAAAGTCAAAAACCTGCACACAAAAGTCGAAAATTAAGGTAAATAAGCAGCTAAAGGGTTAAATAATATAATAATAGCTCCAAGACGCATCCTAACATAAAATAGGAACCATGGCAATATGCTACAAGGTAAGTCGCCACTTGGAAGAAAAGAAAGACAAACCTCAAAGCCTGCACATAAAAGTAAAAATAAGTATCACATTTGTTTCAAAGGGTTAAAATTGAGAAAAATACCATGACATGTTAAGGTAACCACCATGGCAATATGCCAGTAAGGTAAAACTCCACTCGAAGACAAAATTTCAAAACCTGTACACAAAAGTCAAAAACCTGCACAGAAAAGTCAAAAACCTGTACACAAAAGTCCAAAATTCAAGTAACTAAGCATGGAAAGGGTTAAATAAAATATTACTATCCCTAAAAAGCATGCTGACATAAAAAAAAATCAAAATAAAAAAAAAATCAAAACCTGCACACAAAAGTTCAAAATGAATGAAAAAAATAATGAGCTAAAGAGTTAAATAATATAATAATAGCCCCAAGAAGCATGCAAACATAAAATAGGAATCATGGCAATATGCTACAATGTAAGTCTCCACTTTGAAGAAAAGAAAGACAAACCTCAAAACCTGCACATAAAAGTAAAAACAAAAAGTATCACATTTGTTTCAGTGGGTTAAAATTGAGAAAAATACCCGGATAATGTCACAGTAACTACCATGGCAATATGCCAGTAACCTCTGCCAGAAAAATATCCACTTGGAAGAAAAGAAAGAAAAACCTCAAAACCTGCACATAAAAGTCCAAAAAGTATCACATTTGTTTCAAAGGGTTAAAATTTAGAAAAATACCCTGAAATGTTACAGTAACCACCATTGCAATATGCCAGTGAGGTAAAAGTTCACTTAAAAAAAATATCAAAACCTGTACACAAAAGTCAAAAACCTGCACACAAAAGTCAAAAATTAAGGTAAATAAGCAGCTAAAGGGTTAAATAATATAATACTAGCCCCAAGAAGCATCCTAACATAAAATAGGAACCATGGCAATATGCTACAAGGTAAGTCGCCGTTTGGAAGAAAAGAAAGACAAACCTCAAAACCTGCACATAAAAGTAAAAAAAAGTATCACATTTGTTTCGAAGGGTTAAAATTGAGAAAAAATACCCTGCAAATGTCACAGTAACCACAATGGCAATATGCCAGTAAGGTGAAACTCTACTTGAAAAATATCCACTTGGAAGAAAAGAAAGACAAACCTCAAAACCTGCTCATAAAAGTAAAAAAAAAGTATCACATTTGTTTCAAAGGGTTAAAATTGAGAAAAATACCCTGACATGTTAAGGTAACCACCATGGCAATATGCCAGTAAAGTAAAACTCCACTTGAAGGCAAAATTTCAAAACCTGTACACAAAAGTCAAAAACCTGCACAAAAATGTCAAAAACCTGTACACAAAAGTCCAAAATTCAAGTAACTAAGCATGGAAAGGGTTTAATAAAATATTACTATCCCTGAAAAGCATGCTGACATTAAAAAAAAAAAAAACCTGCGCACAAAATTTCAAAATGAATGAATCCGGACGCCGACATGAGGGCTATGCCATAGGCTCACACAACTGTCGTTGGTGAGCCAAAAATAGAAATGCGTCACTTCCTGCTTCGCCACTTCCGAAAAGTTCAGTTACAATCCCTTCTCCCCCCACCCCTCTCTCTCTCTCTCTCTCTCTCTCTCTCTCTCTCTCTCTCTCTCTCTCGTACGTTCTTCAAAGTCTGAGATTTCTGAAGAATAGTTATCCATAAATTCCGCCATCTGCCCAGTCCATCATGTTTGGATATTATAATTCTAAATATTCTGGAACGTTGGTTTACCACCATCGGCTGCCAGGGAGGCTTACTAAATAGTTAAAATAACAATGTCTCATCAAATCAATTCTTTCCTTAACCCTTTACCTAACATGAAAAGCAGACGACACTTGCAAAAAAAATTCTTGAATGACTATTTTTTTTCATTTTTCGTCTCAAAAACATAGGTTATGACCCCTCGTTGGAACGAGCTCGACGAGCTCGTTCCAATGGGGGGTCATAACCTATGTTTTTGAGACGAAAAATGAAAAAAATAATGAAAATTAATTGGCGATTTTTGAGAATAGCGCTGGCCGGTTTTGGCCGTTACTGCCTCCAGAGTTGTGACATTACTCCACCCTGTTATCCATGTACCTGCATCGTTCTAAAGAGTCTCTAAAACAACCAGTTGGTTTGGGGGAATCACTTTCGTACCATAAGCTATACTTTGAACACCTACCATTTTCCAAAAAGGTTGACCTCACAAAAACATTATGGAAGCTATTTCTTCCTAACATTAACAATTCACTTCCCTTCATACTCCGTTTATTCATGTGGTTCTGGTGGATGCCTCTTCCCGTGATATTTATATTTCCTTAAATACTCGTAGTCAGCTGTTTCTCCCACAATATGTAATTTGCCATTACCTCTCAGAATAGAGAATATGGCACTGCGAATATTCGATATTCGAAATGATATTCTATTCGACGGCAGTATTCGATTCGAATCCCATCCGGCAATCGGTGTCAATATCTCGAATCTCCGATTGTCCTTGCAACCGTTCTCTCTGGTGGAATGCACCGGATATCAGCGTGAGAAAAGCGTGTTTTAAAAATAGGCACACATCAGGTTAAAAACGGATTCGATCTTACGCAACTCCTCCACATTCAGTGCCGGCGACGGATTTATCCGTCGCTCGTACTTACTATTTCATGCTTCGGCGACGGATATGCGTCGCTAGGACATGGAATGGAAGGTACGTGCCAACATGGTTATGTTCCGGACAAAAACACGATGTTTTTTTTCCCTTGTAGCACTACCGGTAACTATAGTATATTCGATTCGATATTCGATTCGATATTCGATTCGATTCGCGAATAGTGAGCAGTATTCGATTCGGTATTCGCTTCGATCGCATTCGAATATTCGCAGGGCCTTAAGAGATCCACAATCCAGTTTCGAGAAGGCTCCATTTTAAGGCCATCGTTATTATCTTGACTTTGGTTTTCATTCCTTTTGAGCCTCCGTTTGTTCCCATCACTCGTAACAATTACCAGCCTTTTCTCTAGCCCCCACTTTGCTTTCTGACGCCTACTCCATATCATACCTCGACTTCTCTTTGTACATCTTTATGTAATGCTTTAAAGACAAACTCGCCTTCCAAGCCCCAAGTCTCAAGTTTTCGTAACATTTCTTTCCTAGATAACATCGTTTTGACATCCAAAACCGCCATATAAACAACGTTTGCCTCCGTTGATTCTATGAGTTGAGATAGCGTTAAAAGATGGTTCGTGATTCACAACGCTCCTGCCCTTCATGAAATCATTCTGGATCACACCTCCCCCCCCACCCCCCCCCCCCACCCCAAAAAAACAAAACATCTCTTATCCCTGATCAGCTCCTCTAATCTCTCATACTGGACTTTACAGAACATCTTTTTAATATTTCCCACCCGACAATTATCCAATACTTCCTTATCTCTCTTTGGTGCATCATTGTTGCGTTGTTTTCTCTCTGCTCTTTGGGAACCACGTGTTTTTTTATTGCCAAGTTGAATAACTCCCTTAGCTGTTTATTTAATTCCTTTCTTCACCTTTTCAAGAACTCGCTGCACAAAACCTCTGCACCTGCCTCTTTTTCGTTCTGTCATTTTAAGAGATCTCTTCTTTTTTAGCTCCTATATTTTTAGTTCGTTGAATGCGATTTTTGATTAATTTTCCTCCACCTCTTTTGAACTCAAGTGGTAAGTGTTTACGCTGACCCGAAATGTCTGGGTGCCAAGTGGAATGTTTATTCGGTGCCAAATGAATTTTTTTGGTGCCAAAGGGAACATTTTAGTGCCTGGTGGAAAACTGTAAACTGCATTACAGATGGCACCTTGTTTCACCCAAAGTACAATGTCTTAATTAGGTATCATCTGGCTCAACTCACAAATGATAAAATATAGGTAATAAAAACTAAACTTAATAAGTAATAAATAAATAACTAGCTAACTAAATAAATAAATAAAGTGAAAGACTATTGTTAACATTTTCAAAATAATTGGATTATTATTATTTACTCACTGCTTATTCGCTCCAAATAAACTAGTAGCAAATAATTTATTATCTTTAAGAAGGATTATAAAACATCGTTTTATCTTGTCGCTGTGGTGTTCTCATCGTCATACGTTCTCCCTTATTGACTCGGACGAGTCAATAAGGAAGAAAATGTGACGATGAGAACACGACATATTCGCACCTTAGTCCGATAGACTGAGTGGGCCACTAGCCCAGATCCCTCCCAGTGAGGCGGTTTGTTCAGTTTATGCACAAACACGTTTATACCGTTTGGCTGGTTTTTGCCGTATTTTTCGTTTCGGTTTCCGGCTTGCCACACAGCTCTAACCGGGATAAGGTCGTTTTAGACAGGCATGATACCGATTTGGAAAATTAAGACTCTTGTTTCCTGACGAGACAGAATTGAAGGGCAAACTAGTGGGTATTAACGGGATATTCCTATTAATCATATAATAAACGCTGAGGTACTAGCTGCAACTCCTGTATATTCTGGAAGCTGAATGCTACAAGGAATCTGACAGTGAACATTCTCATGTACTTCTGCAATTTGCACCCTTAATAGAAGAGCCCGGTTACCTAGTGTGTTGACATCCATGCTTGAACACTGTGATTGGCACCTTTTGCTTTCAAGGGGCGATATAAAATGCCATTGTTTATAGTGAAAAAAAGGATTCACCTGCAGAGTAACATAGAATATTATCGTAGATATTGCTAGGGGTCTCGTATGCGTGTAGAAGGGGTGTCCACATCTAAATTTACAGTTACTAGCCCCATGCAAGGTAGACAAAACTCCGACTTACACAATATAATTTCCAACATTTTTTATTTAATTTTCAAAAACAAAACATAAAAATTATATTTTACCCCTCATTGGAACCAGCTCGACAAGCTCGTTCCATTGAGAGGTCACATGACATGGTATTGCTGAAATGCTTTGATTTCTTTTTCAAATGCTGACTTTCTAAAACCGCGAAGGGGTGTGGTCGTTTCGACGAGATATTCTTGGTGAACATATAATAAATAAAGTGACAGCGACCAACAATGGCGGTCTTGTTTATCATCAAGCCCATTCAATAATTATTAGTAGTGATACGCATTTTCCAGGAGTTCTTCTTCGGGTCTGCATTCTCCTATAGTCGTCTCGAAAGTCGTTTGTTGTGTTGCTGTTGTTTTGGGTGAAGCAGAACTGGTTTCTTGTCTGTCGCTGATTTGGATTGAGCATTCGTGTTCAAACTGGCTCTGGACGGTTGGAAATGGTTTTATAGCATTGTTGGCGTTGGTATTCACTCTGTTGTTTATTCCCAGCGTTGCAAAGAGCTCTTTTCGAAACCAAGAACCACTTAGACAGTACAAGAAGAAATTTAACGTATTAGAAAACATATTGTAATATGTTAACACACGCCCATGCGAGGGCTACCCTAGCCTGTCCGTGTGGCGTCTCTGATACACATTCCCGTTCAGAACCAATGTATAAGCTAACAGGTGTTTTGTAATAAAGAATGCAGCGTTAATTACAAGAAGCATGATGGTCATAGATGAGGATTTTCTCTTGTTCTCTTGAGACACATCTGTGCCATTTGGTGCGACATCAGAATTTAATTTTTTAAAGGCTCGTCTGCTCTGGAATACTTTGATAATAATGGATGTATTAGCAATTATAAGAATAGTAAAGGGTACGATGAAGAACACGCATAGGTCGTTCCAAGGCCACGTATTCCACTCAAAGTTTTCATACTGATCTGAGATAGCATAACGGCCAGTGTTTCCTCCACCAATAAGATCTTCGCCTGTCTGCAGATTTCACCCGTAAAAAAGTGCCCGTTTATCACAGTTAAAACACCAGCCGTTATAGATGACACAATAAGTGTAACGTTCCTCGTACAACAGTATTTCGCTTTATGAGGAAATCATATTGTAATTGCCCTCTGTGTTGTCACACACACTAAAGTCCAGGCAGATAAATCAAGAGTGAAGTACAGAAGAAACGCATGAAATTTACAGGCAAATATACTGATTATCCTGATGTCTATGTCATAACTAATCAGGATCCATTGACGAAGAAGTCCACAATACAAAACTACAATATCAGTAAAGGAAAGAATTATCAAGTAAGTTGCAACATTAGAGCTGCGGATTTTCTTTCTTGTCAACACAATAACGGAAAATATATTACCAATAGTCCCACGTACAATCAAAATGGGTGTTCCAACCTTCCACACCCAAAGACTAGCATTGAATTCCGTAAGATCATCATAGGTTAGTGCAGATTCTGGGTAAAGCTCTGTGTGGTTCGGAGACAATTCCATGTTTAACGACATAAAATCTACTCAAGTTCAAGTTTTTCTGGCTTTTTTTAGCAGGTGTCTTTTGAAAATGTTGTCCAAGTTCAAACAAAAATGGTTTAATAATTTATTGACTCTCAGCAAAAAACGAGGCAGATTACGATGTTAATATCCGAAGGAAAGTTGGTGAACAAATCCGTAGTCTTCAGACAGAAAATCGGCGTATTTCTTCTAGCTGCAACTTCCAGAATCTTCTACAAGAAAGATGTTCTGAAATGAAATGAACCAAAACTTATTACCGGTACCTCAATTTGTTCAACCCTTTACCTATTACGAAAGGTAGACGGCACTTGTAAATTTTTGAATAACTATTTTTTTTCATTTTTTGTGTCAAAAATATAGCCTATTACTCCTCATTGGAATGAGCTCAATGAATGGCGATTTTTGTGAATAGCACTGGCAGGTTTTTGCCGGTACGTTGTGTAAAAGACTAAATGGATGTTAGATTAAATGGATGTCTGCGGATTCAGAAAGGGTGTTGCAATCCCTCTTTGCCTTCGAGGGAAAAATATTTTCGTTGTGTTTGTGAAGGAAGTGTAGATGTCCCCCTGGAGTCTGTAATGGACAACTAATATATATAGGTTATTACTATCCTATGGATTCCGCACACGGTAGTACTAACCCATCTATCTTACAATATCCCCGCCCCCTTTCTTGACTGTTCACATAATGAAGGGATTGCCTACAGTTTTTAATGGCGTCTGTTTTGACAAGTATTCGGCGTCTATAAATTGTTTTTTATGAATGAAGATCATAACGTCATGATATTGCATCCTTGTGCTGTGCATGATGTAATCCCCATTCATTGTTCATATTGTACTACACCTGCTAGAGTTTATAATAGAATTGTTATGATATGAGAGTTCGGCGCCTCTGACACAACTGCGGCGAAAATGTTACAAGAAATATTGTTAGAAAACATCGCCGAGAATACGGCTGCGAAAATTTCTTTTCAAATCATAGCGAGCCACGAAGTTTAATCCACCACTAGAATTGAAAAAGAAATAGAGATACGAAATAGCACTGGTGAATATCAAAACGTACTATTGTTTTCCCAAACAATAAGAGTAAACCTGTTCAGATATTCTTCCGACAATGGAACAAGATTCGCATTCTGATCGGTAGTTATGAAATCGCCAATATGAATGATTTCTTGCAGATGAGAATGAAGATAAACCAATGCAAATGCCAGTACTTTACGAACGGTACTAGAAATGGGAGCTAGTTATCGAGTGGACTTCCTAGCGGATGGGGCTTTGGAAGATTGTTGAGATTCGATCTGAACATTATCAAGGTCACGTGACCTAAAACGTAGTCGAAATCCTCACTGTTAATAGCATTTTAGTGGACGTGAAAGTGGATGTGATCGCTGGAAGTTTTGCCAATGCTTAGCGCTCAACCCATGATCTATTTTTCTAGACGTTTCGGATCATAGAGCAACATGGAAGTCCAGTCTCTTTAGCCCTGACATTAGACGCAATACATATCGAAATTATGTTGACGGGTCAAAATAGCAAGTTATTCGATTTTAGAGGAGAATATGTGATGATACGATTTCACATTAGGGGAATTTTAAAAAAATAAAAATTAAGAACTTTGTATAATTTTGTCAAATTGCCGCCATGCTCGAGAGATTACTTCCTTCTAAGCTGCTTTTATTTTTGATTGATTCACATTTCATTATGTTTAGTTCCGAACCAATGTGTACTGCATCATGGGAACGTAACATTTAGCGTCAAGCTTATGATTGTTGAATGAGAATTAAAAAATTATTCGAGATGGTCGTATATATATCTTTACTTGTTGCCACCCAAGGAAGATATTATACAGTATTTTTTTTTTGCATAAGTTAAACTTTAATACAAAGAGCAATGTGAAGCACGGAACATATCTTTACTTGTTGCCATCCAAGGAAGATATGATACGGTTATTTTGCGCGTAATAGACTCCCATACCGGGAACAATGTGAAACGAGGAACATATAAAGAGGAAAAAGATTCTAAAAGATACCAGTTTCAAACAATTCTTAAAATGTCTGTATTATTCTTTGTAATCCACATTTATATAGGATACAAAAAATCTTTAGTCATTTTTACACTATGTACAAAAACTTCGGTAAGTACTTTCGACACTAAAGTCTCATCAGACCGACATTTTAAAAAATATATATGTATATATAATATAAAAAAAATAGTTCCTAATTTTAGTACTTTTTTCGGTATGTATCACATTTTTTTATTTTTTTTAATTCTTATATTAACAAAAAGTAGGGATGTTTGAAAACAGTGAGATATGTGAAGAAATATATTTATATTTTCATCAAAAAGACTATTGAGGCATTGCACTGTGACATCTGGTGAATGATTCCAACGATAGTTGGATGTCTGCCAAGCACACATTCCACGCACTGTGCTGTAGAAGACATAGACTGCCAGTCAGAGAATTTACCACATTCAGTCCAAGACCTCAATACATTGTAAATCCTCCTCGCTTTGCGAGACAAACATGGATCCGATGTAGCATACTCCACACCAAACGTCCAATATCAGCTTGACTGATGTTGTTTCATTCTTCCTGAAGTGCAGTGATGTGTTCATGGGCATTGGTAGAGGCTGTTGGCATTGTCATAGGCGTCTGCCAAGCATATCCCAGATGTGCTCGATTGGTGAAAGGTCTGGACTTAGTGCAGGCCAGGGCAGTATAGTGATGTTCTGCTCGTGGAGGAACTCTGTTACGACACGGGTCCTGTGTGCTCTTGCACTGTTACCTTGGAAAATGAATCGACATAGTACTGCCCTGTGACACACCCTTGGATGACATGTAATGCTGTTCTGCCTCCCCACACCATAACCGATCTACCACCAAAACGATTGTGCTGCCTAAAGGCTACGTCATGGTATCGTTCGTTCCGCCGCCGCCGCATTCTGTTTCGCCTGTCGTGGAAGTCAAGAGTGAGCCTCGATTTATCAGAAAACATGACGTTGCTCCACCGACGATTGTCCCAACGTTGTCGTGATCCACACCAATAATGCCTTGCTGTGATGTGACGTTCAGTCAAACGTGGAAATATTCGAGGTCATCGAACGTACATATTTCTGTGGCGCTTTGATGGCAGTTACGTAATGCTGTGGTTAGGATGAAACGATCCTGGTTAGCAGTTGTTGCCATTGGACGACCTGACCGATGTCTGTCATCAACATTGCCTGTCTGATGGTAGCGTGACCACAACCTGCTAATCACCGATTGAGTAACGTTGAGAATTTGAGCCACTGCAGTCTGTCTGTTGCCAGCTTCCAACATGCCAACGGCACGGAATCATTCATCGCGTGTCAGTCTTCGCATACCTCAAAAAATTATGTTTCGACCAGAAACTATAGATGAACGAGTTTATACCAAGAAAAGAACGATGAGACCTCCGAAAAAGCCCGTCCATTACAAATGAAAAAACATACCCCACAGACATTAACACGGCAGTCGTGCGAAAAACATGCATGGAGTTTTCATGGGCTGGTGGCATTTATGAGTCACACTAAACTTGGTAACATACTGATGTGTCAAATCACGCGTATCCAGTATCATTTTCCAAAAATATGAACATCAATTTGGATATCGCCTACTTTTTTTTGGATAGTATATATTAATTTTAAGTTTTCTTTACTTCTTATATGGTCTTGTAGATGCAAGTTTTATTTATTCACTTCCCTGCATCAGCAACAAGCCTTTGGTGGCACTATCCCATAGCGGGGGCAGTCCTAGCACATCCCCACATCATTTTGCATCAGCAAGAAAAACACTAAACTCTAAAATTTCCTCCTAAAAATCATACAGTAAGTGTACTTTCATGTAATACATGGAAGTATATTGACAAAATTCCAGTTCCTTTTAATTTTCAAAGTGTATATTAATATCAGGTTTTACTGGGAGTTAGGACTTACTAGAACACTTTTCAGAATTTGTCTAAGTGAATCTTTTTTCCTTTTTTCTCTACTTTCACCCCGATTTCTTTTCTTTGCGGGTTGTATTACACACCCGTTTAGTCAGAACTTGGCTTCCGAGAACTTTTATCACCACATTTCAATTCTTTCATAGTCTGTGTGTATTTTTTCTTGATGTGTCTGTTCCCTAAAAAACGTCTTCATCAGACCGAAAACTAGGTGAAATTTCTTTTATATATACTCTCTCAAAAAAGAAAGTGTACATGCTGAAAAATAACACTAAAAAAACATATATATCATTTTCATTCATGGAAATTTTATTCAATCACAGATGAATCAATTTGTGATCAACACGAGAAATTTCATTACGCTACGACGAATACTCTTGGTGCCATGAAGAGTCAAAGACACTAAGGGTCAAACACAAAAGTCACACACTCAATATCTGGTATGACCTCCGTCTGCATCGACTACTGCTGTGCATCTACGCCTCATGGAAGCGAACAAGTTAGCATGGAAGTGTTGTGGGATGTTGTTCCATATTCTGATAAGATGTCTTTGGAGTTCCACAAGCGTTGACGGTGCATGGGGAAGCCGGCGTAGCTGACGTTTCATTTCGTCCCATACGTGCTCAATGGGTGAGATATCGGGCGAATTTGCGGGCCAGGGAAGAACATCCACTTGTTGTTGCTGCAGATACTGTTGAACAACACGAGCTCCGTGGGATCGGGCGTTGTCCTGCTGTAGAATGACGCCGGGCCGTGACGTTGCAGAAATGGGACAACAACAGGTGTAAGCACTTCATCACGATATCTGGCTGCATTGAGATTGCCATCAATAATGACCAGCTCAGTTCTGTTACGGGCAGTGATGCCACCCCACACCATGAGAGACCCTCCCCCATAACGGTTTCGCTCCACGACACATGGATCCCCGTAGCGTTCGTTTCGACGTCTGTACACTCTCTGGCGGCCATCTGATGATGAAAGATGGAAACGACATTCATCTGTGACTAAAACACGTCGCCACCAGTGTAAGGGATACCTGAGATGTTGTCTATACCACTGCAGTCGAGCACGACGATTACGTAACGTCAAAATCGGACGAATTGCAGGTCTTCGAGGACGTAAGCCGTATTCTCTCTGATGGCTGATTACTGTTTGAGGATGTATCCGTCTCAGGTTAGGGATGTTCCTGGCTGTCGTCGTTGCCGTTTGTTGCCGGTTCCGGAGATCGACGACACGGATATACCGATCTTGTGCAGGGGTGGTAACTCGGAGTCTCTCGGGGCGGGGTCGGTCTCGAACGTCACCATGTTGTGCATGTCGATGGACTAGCCTGTCTACAGTGTTACGGTGGCAGTTCAAATGCTGGGCAACCTCTCTGTGTGTTCTGCCAGCTCTAATCATACTCAGGGCAAGGAGACGTTGATTCATTGTCAATCTTGGCATGCTAATGTGGAGTCGTTTTAACAGCAGCGCAAGTTTGAATGTGAACGATAGGAAGGCCTTACTTTGGTGTTTAAATACCCAAGGATTCACACTGCTGCATGAATTTTCAGACTCTCCACTTGCAAAACATGCCTTTTCACAAACGTGCAGCACGTCATTTAACGTTAATGCAATTTTAACGGGGAAAGCTCTTTTTGTTTCAATATAACTTATTCATGAACAGGTTAACACTCTTTTCACCTACGAAATTATTTTTTTGGAGTTTGATCAATTTCTGCAATGCACACTTTCTTTTTTGGGCGAGTTTATATGTAAGAAATAAAGAAAAATGAGATGCATATCGAAAAAAATGAACATATCCAAACGACAGAAAGCTAAAATTCGTAGAGCATTAGAAAACTGAGGAGAAGGAGTAAAAATAAAATTAAGTCGCGAAGATCTATTGCGAATGGTGGTGGTGGAGACGACATTGCTTCAACTCCAAACCAAATCAATAGGATGGCGAAAGCTCATCACAATAACAGAGAATTATCTGCGAGACTCAGCCCCCACAAAATTGAGATGTAATTTAAAAATGAAAGGCACTTTCTTAGGATTGTTAGTGGGACTGGCCACAAAAGCATTACCCATTCTCATGACGACCATATTAGTGGCTTTGGATATCTGTGCACTTAGGTCGACTAGCTAGTTCGGGTGTGCAGAAGATAATGGGAATTTAAAAAAAGGAGCTATGTGTTGAATCGAAATGAATAGTAAAGGATTGTATCTTGATCCACGAAGGGTTGAACATTCAATACCTACAGAAATGGTTTATACCTGAAGAGGGAAAAGAATATAATGGCGGCCAGTAAAGAGCTGGCTTAGGTCCGAATTCACCTCTTTAAAAATATACCCATTCTTGGGATGTTATTATAAATGAATTAAAGTGAAATGAAATTAACAAGTGTAGTGCCATCGTTTTGGGTTTTTTGTTTTGTTTTTTTGTTTTTTTTTTGTTTTTTTTTTTTGGGGGGGGGGGGGGGTGTTTTTTTCTGTTATTCTATGCAGGGAGATTAAAAAAGAACAAATAAAATTAAACAAATGGAATTAAGAAGTAAAAATAAATATCCGAAATACCATCAGCTCCTACTGCAGTATCTACCTCGGATAATACGGATATCGTGACGGGAGATGACAAAGGGATCAAATTTCGCATGAGTCAAATCAACAAGATTCACGAAGATTTGCCGGTGGAATGAGACAAGCGTCAATTACTTCACAAAAAATACTCCAATGTCATAAAACTCGTCGACGCGATAAACGTAGCTCTCATAATCGTGTCAATGGGATTGGGAGTTACCAGAGTGAGTCTCCTATCCACTCTAACAAGAGTTTTGGTGAAGATCATTGTGGAAAGTATAGCCATTGGTGCTGGATTCGATAGGAAACGGTAGGAAAATTATCGTTGACAGCTGACAAACATGAAAAGATCAAATCAATAGCCAATGTCAAACTCCATTTCATATGTGACATGATATCCAAAGTATTGAGAGACAAACGGATTTCCGATAACCACTATCTTCACATTCTCAGTGAAAAAGATAAATCCATGCTCTGAAAGAGGGCATAAGAATCAAGACGCATCTGATTCTCAATGAGGTGATCAAAAACGACCTGATAGAAAAAGGTCGACAAGAAGCTAACGAATCATTCCGTAAACTGTTGGGAAAATAATATATGTAAACAAGAAAAAGGAGAAAAATATAAACATAAAAAAGTATTTAAAAAAAGAAAAAATATGAAAAAATGTATTGCGTAAAATGTAAGAAGTCTGCAGAATAGTTAATATGTATAGAGTGCACATGAAAAATAACAAACAGATGCTTCAAGGAATCTGCAAGGTGTGCGGTTTTACAAAAAATCAATTCCTTTTAAAAAAAAAATGGGTGTGGGCATAGTCAACAAACTCGTCAATAATCTTTCTTTCAAAATGCAACTGCTGGGACATCGATTCATGGCACCCAGAGTGAAATTGAACGAGAGATTAAATCCTGATGTGATGCCAAAATCGTGGAGCAAACCCATCAGTAGAGTTGGCAGAGCAGCTTACCGTCATGATCTCTGTTATGCAAGATATCCTGATAGGAAAACTCGAAATGGCATGTGTAATAAGAAGATGCTGAAAGATTTTTAAAATATAGAGAATCCCACGTCAAGAGAAAAATTCGAACGTTCTGTGGTCAGCAAGATCATCGGTATGAAATGTCGATTCGCAATGGGAAATAAACAAAAATAAAAAAAGATTGAAAAAAGTGCAGTGCCAAGGGTGGCTATGCCCCCCCCCCCCCCCTCCCTCCACACACACACCTACCTTCCACTGCCAAGCATGAGCTTCTGGTCATTTGTCTTTGTTGATATTGAATTAATAAATATCTTATCTTATCTCCATTAAACCATAGCACCAATACAACAGACCACCAGATGTGTCCATGGGATACTAATGCCCCGGTTTATGATAAACATATGTAAATATAAGTCCGAAAAGGACCATAACTCTGCCAAAAATATCGGACCCAGTCCACTGTCAGTCCCAACCTGTATTGTGTGGTTATAAACCTACCTGTAAAATATTGTTTCATTTCGTTCAGTCAAACTAAAGTGTCCAGAAAAAAAATTTGGGATGGATGTATGGATGGACAAGGAAAACACTTAATGCCCCCTTGCCAAATTTGTGGGGGCATAAAAATTCACTAATTGACTAACTGACAAATTACACAAACCTGTCATGCATAAAAGGAAAAGAGTATACATCAAGGGATTGGATCACACATTGGACGGCCGATCTGATGGACAAGCATTCACTTTCCAGAAAATAATGGATGCGTGAAATACATACTGATGGTCATAGACGTCCTTTCTAAATATGGACGGATGAGAGTGCTGAAAAATAAATTGGGCTGCAGTGTGGCAATAGCTCTGGAGATGTTATTTCATTCTTCCTGCGGTGCAGCGGCGAGTTCCTGGACATTAGTAGAGGGCTGTTGGCACTGTCGTAGGCACTTGCCAAGCCATCCCAGACGTGCTGGATTGGTGGAAGGTCTGGATTTAGAGCTGACAAGGGCGGTGTAGTGATGTTCTGCTCCTGGGGGAAATTTTGTAGTGACACTGGCCCTGTGTGCTCTTGCATTGTCATCTTGGAAAATGAATCTACAGCCGTGACATCGTGCAAATGGTACCACATGAGCTGCTAACATGTTGTCACGGTAATACTGCCCTGTGACACGCCCTTGGATGATATATAATGCTGTTCTACTTATCGTGGGTATGCCTCCCCACACCATTACTGACCCACCACAAAATGACCGTGTTGCTGAACGGTTACGTCATGGTATCGTTTGTTCCGCCGCCGCCACACTCTGTTTCGACTGTCGTGGAAGTCGAGAGTGAACCTCGATTCATCGGAAAAAGGTGCCCCACCGACGATTGTCCCAGTGCTGTCGTGCTCCACACCAATTACACCTTGCTGCAATGTGACGTTCAGTCAAACGTGGAATTACTCGAGGTTGTCAAGCGTACACATTCCAGCTGAGTAGGCGATTTCGGATAATCTGACAACTGACTCGCACATCTGTCGCTCGGTGCAACTGCGGTCCAATTTCTGAGGCACGTTGATGGCGGTTACGTAATGCTATGGTTCGGATGAAACAATCCTGGTTAGCAGTTGTCACACTTGGACGACCTGACCGACGTCTGTCATCAACATTGCCTGTCTGACAGTAGCGTGTCTTAAAACCTTCAAGTTCTAACATAAAAAATATCAACAAAGTTTCACACACTTATTCACCAATACTGGAGTTACGATGGTTTCCTTAAGACAGTCAAGTCTTACAACCCAGCCAAATATTTCCCTCGAGTGTGTAGAATTACTAACAGCATACCGTTTTGTAGACGTGACAGGAGGTGACTGTTCTGGTGTTCTGCTGGCTGTTATATACACAGAACTGCGTGATTGGCCTTCGTCAGAATTGCAAATTCGTGGTTGCTAAGCATCACACGATCAAGAGAAATTCAGTCAGTAGACCAAATGACATGAAGCACCCATAGCCAAAGATGTGCCTCCACCAGTCCATCCCAATATTTTAACATTAGTCCCCAAGCTTCAGTTGACGTCGGCTTGGTGGATGTCCTCTGTTAGAAGTCCGAGTTCTGAAAATCAGGAATGATTGACAGAACAATGGAACTAGTTGTCTGCCAATTGTCAAGTTCCCATTAACTGAACATTTCACCACGTCACTCCCAGAGTACAGATGAAGTTCCTACAACAAAACAAGTATGGATGAGTGACGTTAGAGAGTAACCTTTACCAACCGTCGTCAGTGCATAGAGAGTACCTTAAGAGAAACATTCCTGCTTATGTTTCAACGGAATGGGCAATGCTTGAACCCTAAATATCTTAAACTGAAAATTTGTAATGGTAATAGTGTACGGTCGTCATGCCTTTCTTGTTGAACCAGCAACACTGTGGTGAGCAAGGTAGTGTTAACAACCTATGGTGATAATTTTACATCTGCTAAAATATCCATCTGTTCAGGCAAATCACGCATATGTTTCAGTTCTTAGTAACATTAATTCAATCTGGGTCAGAACTATCTGCAATTAGTGATACGAATGAGTGAAATGTTCCATTAGGAACAATCGATTTTCATGGTCTTGTAACTCACGTTCTAGTTGTCCTCGAAAAATATACTATTCAAAACAAGTATGGGATATTTGATAAAAGTGAGATATATGAAGACATATATTTATATTTTCATCAAAAAGACAGCTGCGACATTGCACTGTGTCATCTGGTGAATGATTTCAGCGATTGTTGGGTGTCTGACAAGCACACATTCCACACACTGAGCTGCAGAAGACATGGGCGGTCTGTCAGAGAATTTACCACATTCAGTCCAACACTTCAATACCTTGTAAATCCTTCTCAGTTCGCGAGACAAGCGCGGATCCGACGGGGCATAATCCTCACCACACATCAATTATCAGCTTGACTGATGTTATTCCATTCTTCCTGCAGTGCAGCGGCTAGATCCTGGACATTAGTAGGGGACTGTTGGCATTGTCGTAGGCACTTGCCAAACATGTCCCAGACGTGCTCGATTGGTGAAAGGTCTGGATTTAGTGCTGGCCAGGGCAGTGTAGTGATGTTTTGCTCCAGGAGGAATTCTTGTAGTGACCCTGGCCCTGTGTGCTCTTGCATTGTCATCTTGGAAAATGAATCGACAGCCGTGACACCGTGCAAATGGCACCACATGAGCTGCTAACATGTTGTCATGGTAATACTGCCCTGTGACACGCCCTTGGATGACATGTAAAGCTGTTCTATTTATCGTGGTTATGCCTCCCCACACTATAACTGATCCACCACCAAATGATCGTGTTGCCGAATGGTTACGTCATGGTATCGTTTGTTCCGCCGCCGCCACACTCCGTGTCGACTGTCGTGGAAGTCTAGAGTGAACCTCGATTTATCGGAAAACGTTGCTCCACCGACGATTTTCCCAGCGCTGTCGTGTTCCACACCAATTACACCTCGTTACGATGTGACATTCAGTCAAACGTGGAATTATCCGAGGCCGTCAAGCGTACACATTCCAGCTGTGTTGGCGATTTCGAATAGTCTGGCAACTGACTCGCTCATCTGCCGCTCGGTGCAACTGCTGTCCAATTTCTGGGGCACTTTGATGGCGGTTACGTAATGCTGTGGTTCCAATGAAACAATCCTGGTTAGCAGTTGTCACCCTTGGACGACCTGACCGACGTCTGTCATGAACATTGCCTGTCTGATAGTAGCGTGACCACAACCTGCTAATCACCGATTGAGTAATGTTGAGAATTTGAGCCACTGCCTTCTGTCTGTTGTCAGCTTCCAACATGCCATTGACACGTAAACGTTCGTCACGTGTCAGTATTTGCACACCTCAAAAGTTTTTTTTCGACCAGAAACTACTGATGAACGAGTTTATGCCAAGTAAAGAACGATGAGACCTCCGAAAAAGCCCATCCAGTACAAATGAAAAATTCAAAACGTACCCCCACAGACATTAACGCGGCGCTCGTCCGAAAAGCCTGCACGAAGTTTTCATGGGCTGGTGACATTCATGATCCACACTAAACTTGTTAACATATTGATGTGTCCAATCACACGTATCCAATACCATTTTCCGAAAATATCAGCATCAGTTTAGATATCCCCTACTTTTTTGAATAGTGTAGTTACAATCTATATAAGTGTATCATAAATTTGTGGTGTTCTTGAACTGCCTCATATGTTAGTCTTATCATGGTCAAACTCTATCTTTGAACGTTTCATCACTCATTTTCAACCCCTCCCTCCACTCGAGGTAGAGCATTGCTTCTGCAGGTTTTGACATTAAAACTGTTTAATCCTCAGTACTCCAAGGGACAATTTCTGAAACTATTTCCTGTTGGGTCATGGGTTCAACTTTCCTCACTCTAAAACCTATCTGCAGAGTATAAGGTTTAGTTGTACTGTTCACTAACATCGCTGGTGTATTTCCATTGTCATTTCTAACTATACTGTTTCCTACAAGTAGGCCTGGCTGTTCAGCTACATAGCTTTGTTCTATCCCGTGATGTACCAAATATTCAGAGGAGTTAAATATTGACCTTGGCCCAACAGCCTTTGCTGCACACACACAAGTGCGTTGGGGTTTTAATTCTGCGTGATTGACTAGGGTTTGTGGTCAATCCAGCCTCGAGTCAATTTGGCCTGAGTCAATTTGGCCGGTGTTGATTCGGCCTACTTTCGGGCCGAATTGACTCACTTTTTAGGCCGGAATAACCCACTTTCAGACAAAGACAAATAATCGATTACAGTTTATTTTAAGTATATTTTAGTTACTTAAAACGTAAATAACAGAAATTCAGAGATTTTGGAAGAATTTCATTGTGAAAACACATAGTGGTACAAATAATTCAGGCTTTGATTTCTAGTTTCTGAGCAACTGTTTTCACAATCATAGATCAATGGGATTAGTGTGTTTTTTCCAATGGTTGCAATGCTTACCACAGGTAAGGTTCTCTTTAGAGTGATAATGTTGCATTCACTTTGAAGAATGTTCTGAACAGCTGTTTTCATAGTAATCAATGTGAATAACTCATTTGATGACAGCTCCAGATCATCACAATAGAGAGGCATTCAACATGTTGAAGAGAAGAGCTAATACACCTCAATTAAATGATCCTGCCACCTATTTAGAAAACCAATGGATGAACAATTCAGTTTTTGACATTTCTTGCTGGAACATATTTGGAGACAGTGTCCACTCCAGTAATAATGTTGAGGGTTGGCATCGTAGACTAAACTCAAAATGTGGTAGTAGTTTATTGCTTTACGAACTTGTTCATCTTCTTCAAAAGGAAGCAGAAGTTGCAAGAATCCAACGCGGTGACGAATGACGTGGAAACTAACATAAGGGCAAAATATACAAAAATAGGAAAGAAATACAAAAATAGGAAATTTCCTAAACAATGAACTCACAGCAACAGGCTTCACGATGTATAAATTCATACCAAAGTACCATTAATCTTAGTCTTCAAGAGATAACAAATCACCAGTATTCAGAATGTATTTTGGTAATGAAAATTCGTCATGCCTAATCAGAATTATTGTTTTTCATTTTCATTTTTTTCATTTTGAGTGTAATTTACTGAAATGACAAATTTGTGAAATAAAATATAAATAAAGCTTGAAAATTTGTAGTTAACAGTATCTCACATAACCTATATCAAATCAGGTTGACCCACAAGTTGTCAAGCCAAAACAACCCAAGGCTTAATCAACCCAAAGCCGAATTGACCCAAGGCCAAATGACTCAGGCCAAATTGAATCAGGCCAAATTGACTCAAGGTCAAACTGACTCAAGACTGAATTTACTTAAGGCCGAATTGACCCATTCCTATTGACTAGACATGTTAAACAAAAACATGTAGATCTTTTACAATTGGTATTAATTGGCCATATAATTTTAATTTCCTCAATCCCCAGTACGTGCATATATTTACATTATTGTCTGTGATCCAATCTAATCCAGGTAACATACTTCTGTTTAACTCATCTGAAACCACAAATCCCTGTTTTGGGGGAATTCCGTTATTAGAAAAGTAAACATGGACCAGACCTCTAGGTCTGACATCATTTCCAGTTACTCCTGTTATTCTGAGTAATTGTTGTTTACTTTCTCATAACTGGGGTTGAAGTTACATAATCCATTAAAGCTTGTACTTTTTGTTTTCCTACAGTTACCATGACACTATCCAACAAAGTTGTGACAAAATTTACATTAACTGTTTCTGATTCTTTCAGATTTTTCCTTGTTTCATTTTGTGCATTTATTGTTGTGCTTGAAACAGGTTTTCCCATGAACTATTTTTGGTTGATTCATTTGGTTTGGGTTTTTCCCATTAACTATTCCTGGTTTCTTATTTCCCAATTCACTGGTATTAGCTATCTGCTCTATCTTTGACACATTTTTCTGATTCAATTTCACCTGATTTTTCTGAGGTAGGTGGCCTTTCTCTATTTTGTGGTGGTCACTGGGGTATCTCTCATACACATAGTTATTCTTCTCCTTATTTTTACACTCTTGTTCTGTAAAATACATCTTTGGTAATACCTGTGTTAGTCTTCTCTAAAATACATATAGAATATACCCATAGTAGCTTGGTGTACCAAATGTTCACCATGAGTGGTGAAGTGGTGTTAACCACGAGCCTCTGGCGTGTGGTTAACACCACTTCACCACGAGTGGTGAACATTTGGTCACCAAGCAACTTGGGGTATATTTTATTTATACCACGATCATCAGATTATTAAGAGTCACTATTATTTTGTCTCGATTTTACTGAGCAGCATGAAAATTTGTTTTTGTGTACATGAGGATCAGTGGGCGGTACTTCTGCTGTCAATTTTATCACCAAAACGAAATAGAAAAGGAAACAGGGCCCTTTCATTTTAATAACATAATAACATACTGTTTCAAGTTATGGATGCTTTATTAACATGAGACAATGCATGTTTGTTAATATTTGGCGTTTTATGGGTAAACTCATTTAAAAACGTCATAAATAATTGCCACTTTCATTTCACTCTTCGCGAGCCAACATGCGATAAACAGGGCCCTTTTTATTTTAATAACATAATAACATACTGTTTTGAGTTACAGATGCTTTATTAACAAGATACAATGAATGTTTGTTAATTTTTGGTGTTTTATGGGTAAACTCATTTAAAAATGTAATAAATAATTGTCACTTTCACTTCATGACGTGTGATAAATTTAGACAAGTTCGTATTCAGGTCGACGTCACCAAAGGTCAACTTGGATGTAATTCCACTGTAGGTGTAAATTTTAACTGTAGAAATCCCATTGCTGGCGTGTTCAACATGGTTGGTGTATAAAGCTAAACTTTGTGTCATAGGCTTTTCAAATATAGTACAATAGGGAATCATGGTATAATCTTTGGTAATACCTGTGTTAGTCTTCAGTGTTGTCTTCTGTAAAATACATCTTCGTTAATACCTGTGTAAGTCTTCAGTATTGTCAGCCTTTACTGTACATCTGTCACATTGTTTTATTCCTTCACAATATTTTGTGTAATGATTTGAGCTACCAGACTTCTCACACTTCTGTCCATATCGCCAAGGGTTAATTTTTTTAGGCTCAATGTATGATTGACCTTTCATGTTTGTGTGGTTTGAGACTTTTTTATTCTGCTTCTTCTGTCTATTGGTTAGTAGTGTTTTTTTTTTTTAATTTCACTGTACACTGATTTTTGACATGACCATTTTTTAGCATTTTCTACACTCGTTAAAATTTTTATTTGAGACTACTGTAACAATCACTGTCATTATTTTTCACATTCCTCCTACCATTAATAGTTTCATGTTTTATATTTTTACACATTGCACACTTTTTTGGAGCTGTTTGATTCACTATTTGTACTCTGCTCACTACTCCATGTGGACAGGGAGATCTCTTTTCTATGTTACCTCTACAATTTCTGGCAAATGGCCAAGTTTGCCAGAGTGAAAACATCCAAGTCAGTTATTGGCCTTTCAGTAGGTTTTTTACAATCACTGTCCATAATTGCTTTGTACTTTTAACCATACAATCTCTCTTGTAGCACTGGGTCGACCACACTTGTGACACACAAATATGTTTAGTGCATCTTACTGGCTTCTGATATCTACTACTCTGTCTTTGATTGCTATACTCTCTTTGCTGACTATTACTTTTCATAATCACATGTGCCCTATTTCTTTGCCTCTGCATCTCAATATCCCAAGAATCCCCAGAGTTATCATCTAAATTTTGATCACATCAATCTAGGTAATAATATTTTCCGTTGTTTTCTGCCCCACTGCATGCATTGTACTTGTGTTTGACACATGCATCAAACATAGCCATGGAAAGGGCCTTTTCAAAAGTTGAAGGCTCCTTCCTGATAAGTTTCATTTTCATATCACTCTCATACAGGCCATCACAAAGAAAATTTGCAACCATTCTTGTATGACAAGGTTATCAATTTCTGATCAGTATGCATCTTTAGACAGACATACTCCATAACGCATTACCATCTCATTCTTTCATGTGATGAAAATAATTACTAGCCATACTATTGGCATTACTTCAATGAAATGGAGCTTCAATTCCTATTGAATGGCTTCCCAGGACATCAAAGATTCCTTTTGGTGATTCTTAATATGAAGTCAGCTATTATGAAATTGTTAGTATCGCAGTAATACTCCAATGATTTCATCAATGCCTTATAATTTGGAGGGTTCCAATTAAGCCTCTTAACATGAGTGTGAAGGGTCTGGGTTTGTGTAGCATTTGCCAGAATGGCACTAGCCTTATTTCTTCAATTATTGTTTTATGCAAATTTTTGATAGCTGTGGTAGTTGAGCTCATTGTCCTACGCATTCACCTAACCCCTCAAACTCATTTCATGCTTCTGTTTCTGCCTCTGCTACTTTTTGTTGCAAAAGTGTTTGCATTTGTAATAACTGATATTGTTGTTCATCAATTTGCTTTTGTTTCTCACCAAGTTCATGATTCAACAACTCTAGCCTTTTTACTTTGCTGTCCCCTAACTGTCTTTCCAACTTGTGAACATGAGTTGCAACTATTTTTGGGTAACCAGTTTATCTCTTTCAGCCTTTACTTGACTCGTGTCCATTATTCAGTAATAGGGTTAACTTTTCTGCTGATGAAAATGTACCAAAATGTTGTGCTCACAGTCTTTCTAGAATTCCTTGAAGTTCTAGAATAACTGTGGTTTTCCTCCGCTTTTGGTTCTCCAATGTTTCCCAATGCCATGTATCACTGATTTGCATTTCTTGAGGAAGTGTATCACTAACTGAACATGCCAAACTTAGAATCCACCAGCATGGCACCATAAAGATGTTTGTGGCATACTGAGCGTCAATGGCCATAGCTCAAAATTCATCTAGTGGTTTTATAAATCAGTTCAGACTTCAGTTGTTAACAGAAACATCTTTTGGAATGTGGTTGTGGTTCTTATAAGTCACAGGCCTTTGGATCCATGTACTTTCTCATGGATTCTTGTAGCAAAGATAACTCGGACAAGCTGCTCCTTTTCTGATAATTTATTTATTTATTTATTGGGGATTAACAGCACTTTTGTCAGCCAGAGTTACCTTGTGTCAGAAATTCTGATTATCATTATTTTATTATATTCAATGTCTTAAGAACTCACCAAGTTTCAGTATCAAAATATCAACAAAGTGTCACACACTTATTCGCTAATACTGGAGTGATGGTAGTTTCTTTAAGACAATCAAAGCTTACTGCCCAGCCAAATATTTCTCTCAAGTGAGTACGATTATGAACAGCATACCGTTTTGTAAGTGTGACCAGAGGTGACTGTTCTGTGCTCTACTGGCTATTGTATCCACGGAAGTGCGTGACTGGCTTTGGGCAGAATTGCAAATCCATGTTTGCTAAGCATTACGTGATCTAGAGATTTTCAGTCAGTAGATCAGGTGACATGAGACACCCATAGCCAAAGATGTGCCTCCGCCAGTCCATCTCATTATTCTAACATTAGTCCCCAAACTGCAATTGACGTCGGCTTGGAGGATGTCCTCTGTCAGAAGTCCACCTGACTGCCCAATCAGAACCAGGTGATACCGGCTAAACATTTAGTCAGTGTTTGAGTTCTGCAAATCAGGTATGATTTGACAGAACATTGGAACAAGTTGTCAGCCAGTTGTCAAGTTCCCATTAACTGAACATTCCATCATGTTACTCCTCTAGAGTACTGATTAAGTTCCTACACCAAAACAAATGTTGATGAGTGCCGTTAGAGAGTAACTTTTACTCACTTTTGTCAATGTAAAGGTGCTACCTTGACAGTTTTGTATAAAATTCTCATCTGTTGCTTGATTAGACTAATGGGTAATTTGATTGATAGTAGTAATAAAGTAGCTTGCAACCTCCCCAGAATTCCCCATTTCACAGTACAGATTAATTTGTTATTTCCTGAAAGGAAAAGGCATTTGTCATTGTACAGGAAACAAAACAAAAATTCCCCTTTTCTTTCATTCATTCTTTCTTTCTTTTTTTCTTTCTATTTTCTTTTTTCCTTCTTTTTTCCAATTCTCGAGAATGCTCTTGTAGATTTTGTTAAAAGTTCACAAGATCAGAGATGCTTTACTTTATACAGACAATTACCTTTTCACTTTTGCCAGACCCTGCCCAAAAACGCCCCTTTTGTATTGGCCAATATCTCCTTTGTCAAATGGGCAGATGACTTGATTTTTTTACAGATTTGTCACTATGAATTTTTTACAAGTAGATTCATAGTCTACAATCTCGGGACTATGAATCAACAGACCACCAGTAATGGACTGAATAGTAAGAAGGCAATGTTTCATTATCATAAAAGCAAAAGAAATTTCGAGTTTATCCACAATTAGTGCAAAATGGTTACAAATTGCGATCAGTTTTAAAATCCTAGATCTCTTAACTGACACTTTACCTAACTTGAAAAGCAGACGACACTTGCAAAAAAAATTCTTGAATAACTATTTTTTTTTATTTTTTGTCTCAAAAACATAGGTTATGACCCCTCGTTGGAACGAGCTCGACGAGCTCGTTCCAACGAGGGGTCATAACCTATGTTTTTGAGACAAAAAAATGAAAAAATAATGAAAATTAATTGACGATTTTTGAGAATAGCGCTGGCCGGTTTTGGCCGTTTCGTTAGGTAAAGGGTTAACATCACTGTACACTGTGGGCATAGAGGAGTGCCAATAAAGATGCAGCTCTTACCCTATTTAGGGTCAGTTTGAGGGGGCATAGACATGCATTGGGGACAACATGAATCAACAAGAACTTTCAAGTTCAGAACATTGTTGTGTACTCAATCACCTGAATACAGTGCACTTTAAACTGCTTTGGAGAAATGCCAAGATTTTAGTTAATGGAGAAACATTTATGCTATCCCATGATTAATAATGTCTTTCAAGTCAAAGTCTATTGCACGTTGGGTGCAAAGTAAGTATTGCTGAGAATTGGTATTAGCACACCCAGTCCCCTCAAACCCATATGACCCCTTGATAATAGCGAGGGTGTATTTTTGTGATGTTTTTCTGCTTTAAAATGAGTTTTGAAATATTTCAAGTGATTGAATGCCAAAAAAAAAAGAAATTTACCATAACCCTTATGACCCCACTGACACCATTTAGGGCGAGGTTGATGTTTTCTGCTTTAAAATGAGTTTTGAAGGATTTTGAATGATTTTTTGCCAAAAAAGAAGAAAAACACCATATGACCCCCCTTGACCCTTGAGCCCCGGTTAGGGGGAGGGTCTATTTGAATCATGTTTTTCTGCCTTAAAATGCGTTTTGTTGAATTTCAAGGGATTTTATGAAAAAAGAAATTCACCATGACTTACTTGACCACTTCTCCCCAGTTAAGCAAGGGTCAATTTGGGTGATTTTTTTCTACTTTCAAATGTGTTTTGAAAGATTTTGAGTGATTTTATGAAAAAAGAGAAAAATCATCACATGACCCCAGATTGGGGATGGTCTATTTGGATGATGTTTTTTTCTGCTTTAAAATGACCATTGAAGGATTTCAAGTGATTTTTAATGCAACAAAAAAGAGAGAAAAAAAATTCTCCAGGACCATGTGATCCCTTGACACTAGCTATGGTGAGGATCAATTTGGGTTGCGTTTTTGTGCTATAAAATGTGTTTTGAAAGATTTTGAGTGATTTTATGAAAAAAAGATAAAATCACCATCTGACCCTGACGAGTCGTGTTGAAATGACTAGACAGCGAGTCATTGCCAGTTAAATTTTCAGGACTAGTTGACAATAAAACCAGCAGTCGATCTGTCATGAATAATCAAATGAAAGTTTGTATTCCATAAGTTGATATCTTGATATCAGGCCTTACTGTTTGAAAATTACAGGCACTCAGTATGTTGATTATCTTTTTTTCTAATCACTTTTAAGATAAATGTCACAAATAGTTCGATGTTTACCAGTTCCATGCAATTGGAATTTCCAGAGGGAACAATTTGCAAATCATGAAAAGGGGGTGGTAAGAAATTATTATATGCACCTTTGACCAACATGACCTCTGTGTATGTCGGTGACCATTGGAAAACAAATTTTAAATGTTAGATTTTAAAATAAGTTTTTTTATGACATACATTCAAAGTTTTAAGCAGTTTAATAAAATCAATGACACAAAACACCTCGGAAAAGTACCATGGATAATCAATTTATTCTGGGAGCAGCATTACTGTTTTCAGAGTTGTAATCTGTGACAAGAAACACCTCAGCACAGAGAAAATCAATACCAGACAGACACATGCTGTCTACTGCCCAGCAAAAAATATCTTTGACGTGTTTGATAAAAAGTAACAAACATTGGTTATCATTGACTTGACTGATAAAACTACTGGTCAGATCCAGTTACTGTGCATTCATTATTCCAACACCTTAACGCCTTCATGTCAAAGAAGTAAAGTTCAACAAAAGCACACACAAATGATCATTTTTGTAGATGGACTATTTCCTGCACACCTGTATTGTCACTTTAATGACTACAATGACCCAAATTATAACAAGGTGACTAGTCAGTGACTAATAGCTGGGGACCAGTCGATTAGAGAATTTAGTGGTCATTTCAACACTACTTATGACCACTTGAATCCAGGTTAGGACAAGTATCTATTCGGGTATCGTTTATCGACCTTAAAATGAGTTTTGAAGGGTTTTGAGTGAATTACATTCAATAATGTGTTACCAATTGAACCAAAACAACACCAGTATGCCAAGATTATAGTTAATAGAGAAATATTTTTGCTGTCCAATGATTAATAATTCCTGTCAAGTCAAAGGCTATTCATGCTGGGTGCGAAGAAAGCATTGCTGAGAACTGGTATTTACACACCCCACCCTCAAACTCATATGAACCCTTCAACACAGATTAGGGCGAGGGTGTATTGTGTGATGTTTTCTTTTTTAAAATGAGAGTTTTGAAGGATTCTGGATTATTTTATGGAAAAGTAATCTCCATATGAGTCTTATGCCCCCTTCACCTGGTTAGGGTGGGGGTTCTATTGGAGTGCTGTTTTTTGTGCTTTATAATGAGCTTTAAAATGAGCTTTTAAGGATTTTGAGTGATTTTATGCAAAAGCCGGAAGAAAATCACCATATGACTCCTTGACCCCGAATTAGAGACACGTCCATTTGATGATATTTTGCTGTTTTAAAATAACAATTGAAGGATTTTGAGTGATTTTTTTTTTTTTGCAAAAAAAAAACGAATTTCACAATATGACCATTATAACCCCTTGTCACCCGGGTTGGAGGATGTTCTATTTGAATGAACATTTATGATTTAAAATAATTTTTGAAGGATTTCAAGTGATTTTATGCAGAAAAGGAAATTCAGCATGCACTTATGACCTTTTTACCCCACTTAGGGTCAGGGGTAAAGCAGACGTTTTTCTGCTATAAATGAGTTTTGAAGAAATTCGAGTGATGGTTTGCAAAAAAAAGAAGAAAACCACAATATGACCCTTATGACCCCCCCCCCCCCCCCCTCCCGGGTGAGAGGTCTTTTGGGATGATGTTTTCCAGCTTTAAAATGAGTTTTGACATATTTCAAGTGATTTTATGCCAAAAAAGAAATTCATCATGACCATTATGACCCCTTGACACAAGTTAGGGCGAGGGTCAATTTGGGTGATTTTGTTTTGCTTTAAAATGAGTTTTGAAGGATGTCAATTCATTTCAGGCAAAAAAAGAAGAGAAATACCATATTACGTTATAATCACGTTATCCCAGTTAGGGTGGGGCAACATAGTATACGTCACTGGGGCTGTTCGCAGGTTGATCAGAAATAAACTTAACAATCACAAACTGATAGCAAAAGTTTACAAAAAACATTCTGCCAAAAGGTGGCCTCAAAACTGACTACTTTTTTTCACGTGCAGTGAGTTGAAAATAGTCATTTAGGGGTAATGTTTTATCTGGAATAACATGGGTTGGGCGAGTTTTCTATGTGACATACCATTAACCCTAAACCATGAAATATTCATGCAGAGCAACAACGTGTTGCTCACGTACAGATATCGAGATATTATTTTTATCAGGAGTTGCGTGGGTTGGATGACTTTTTCATTTAACGACTTTAACATTGTGTTAACACTTCAACCAGGACAATATCGGTATGCACACCTACATTTTCAGACAAATGGGGATAAAATTTTGTACTCAAGAGGAATTTTTTATTAGGACTAACATGATAGGAGAGTTTTAGGTACAGCATTGTTTTAACCCTTCATTCATCAACCTTTTGTACAGCATCGTCCATTACTCATACATTTACAAATATCGAACTGAAATGTGTCACCTGAGGTAATTTTACCAGAAAAGTTGAATGATGATGTTGTCACACTGGTAAAACCTTCAACTCTGGGGGCCTGGAGAGCTGGTGGAAGAATCGCGCATAGCACGCTGTCCTCTGCCAGTTTCAAATAAATGTGAGTTTATCAAAACACTTTCTTGATATTTAACCATTTGAACCCTCGTTTCCTGGAATGGAATCCCCTTTGTGTACACTTACAGTGGGCCAGTCCAATATCAATGTGCAGGGAGGATAAAATAATAACTGCAGTCTGCAGCCGTCTGGCTGCAGACTGCAGTTATTAGTTTATCATCAATTTCCCGAGTATAGACCTCTTAAAATAAGACAATGAAAGTGTCAATGACACTGTAGCTCAACTTGTCAAGACAAAGATATGTACATGTATAGTATGTGACACAGAAATGACAAACAGCAATGACATATAAAATATTGTAACGGTCTGTACATAAATACTGACCGTTGCCTGTAACAAATGTATAGGTAAAGTATTGTAAAGGTAGGTGACAGTCAAATGCTAAACTAGAAAAAAATCTTTGAGTTCCAGAGTGGGTCTGACTGAACCCCAAAATATTTGTTCTCATAGCACAGTGATAACAAAGGCACCCCAAAACACACTCGTTCCTGTCCCAAGGTGAAAACAAAGGTACCCAAGAAGTTTTGTGATGATCAGTTCATAAATACGAGCTTGTGACAAAAAACTGATTGGACCTAATTTCGGTACAAAATGGCCACTGGCAGCCATCTTGAATTTGGACCGCACCCAGAAACACTCATTCTCGTCCCAAGGTGATAACAAAGGTACCCAAGAAGTTTTATGAAGATCCGTTCATAAATACAACCTCTACTCTGAGCCGTATTGACATGTGTGCTTACATTGTGTAAGTAGCACTGAATAAATCAAAGTTCATCTAATTTGCATAATTTCTGCACGAAAAAAAACCCCTTACAATATGTGATGTAGTCCATGTTACTAAACATTCATACAAAAATTTATTCAAATCAGAACTTTCATACAGAAGTTCTGTACAAAAGACTGATTGCACTAATTTTGGTACAAAATGGCTGCTGGTGGCCATCTTGAATTTCGGTCCACACCCCAAAACACTCGCTCTCATCTCACGGTGATAACAAAGGTAACCAAGAAGTTTGGTAAAGATTGGTTCATAAATATGGCCTCTAGTCTGAGCCGTATAGAAGTTGTGTACAAAAAACTGATTAGACCTAATTTCGGTACAAAATGGCCACTGGCAGCCATCTTGAATTTCAGACCGCACCCAGAAACACTCGTTCTCGTCCCAAGGTGATAACAAAGGTACACAACTAATTTCGTGAAGATCAGTTCATAAATTCAGACTCTAGCCCGAGCCGTATTGACATGTGTACTTACTGTGTGTAAGTCGCACTGAAAAAATCAAAGTTCATCTAATTTGCATAATTTCTGCACGAGAAAAAAAACCCGTATTATATGTGATGTATCCCATGGTACTAAACATTCACACAAAAAATTATTCAAATCAGCGCACTCATATGGAAGTTCTGTGCAAAAATCTGATTGCACGTAATCTTGTACAAAATGGCTGCCATCGGCCATCTTGAATTTCGGACCGGACCCCAAAACACTCGTTCTCGTCCCACGGTGATACCAAAGGTACCCAAGAAGTTTCGTAAAGATCGGTTCATAAATACGGCCTCTAGCCCGAGCCGTATTGGCATTTGCACTTACAGTGCTGAAAGTAACACCAACAAACATCAAAATTAGTCTAATTTGCACAATTTATGCACGAGAAAAAAACCCGTATTATATGTGATGTATCCCATGGTACTAAACATTCATACAAAAAATTATTCAAATCAGAGCTTTCATATGGAAGTTCTGTACAAAAAACAGATTTCTGCATCGTCGGTACAAAATGGCGGCTGGCAGCCATTTTGAATTTCGGACCGCACCCAAAACCACTCGTTCTCGTCCCACGGTCATAACAAAGGTACCCAAGAAGTTTCGTAAAGATCGGTTCATAAATACGGCCTCTAGCCCGAGCCGTATCCAATTGTTGACGTACGGACAGACAGACGACGGGCCATGACAAAAGCTCAAATTTGGCTTCGCCAAAGTTGAGCTAAATATAGGTTGAAATTATGTGTTGGACCGAAAAATCGGTCTTACGAGTTCAAAGGGTTAATTACGGTGTGTTTTGTGTTGGTCGCATTGTATTGGAACATGAGCACACCAATTTCTTTAGAAAATCGACTTTCATTTGAATGCAGCTGTAACTGGATTATAGACAATTGACAGATAAGCTACATATTGTATGTTTGTTTTATTAACCTTTTGATGCTACATAGCTATTGCCAAAGAGCTTGGTATCACCATTTTCAATGGCATAACCTGAGCTCCCAGTCTGGGGATAAGGTCATGAAGCAACAAGAATTTCTGAGTTCAAAAAAATTGGTTTGTACTCAATCACCCGAAATACAGCCTGCTCTAAACTGTTTTGTTTTTGTTTGTAATCATGGCAGTCTGGAAACACCAAGTAGATTTAGTTAATAGAGTGACATTTTTTACCCGGTTATTAATAATGCCTGTCAAGTCAAAGGTTATCGCAGGCTAGGTGTGATACACGCATTAGAGATAAATGGTATTTGCAAGCCTCCCCCTAATACCCATATGACACCTTGACCACGGGTTGTGGCGAGGGTCTACTTTTGTGATGTTTTATCCTTAAAAATAAGTTCTGAAGGATTTTGAATAATTTTTTTGGAAAAGAAGAAAATCAAATCTACATTTGAGCTTTATGACCCCGGTTAGGGTGAAAGTCTATTTGCGTGACGTTTTTTCTGCCTTAAAATGAATTTTGGGTTTCAAATGAAATACATTCAACGTTGTGTTCACAGTTCACCAAAACAATTCCTGCATGCACACCTATATGTTCAGAGATATGGAGCTGGAATTTGATAATTAGGAGGGGTGGGTGTATGTTTTATTAGGATTAACATGACTGGGGAATTTTAGGTACATAGTTACTTTAACCCAACAATTAATCAACCTTTCATACAAG
Organism: Pictodentalium vernedei; assembly: GCA_031216915.1. NCBI lineage: Eukaryota > Metazoa > Mollusca > Scaphopoda > Dentaliida > Dentaliidae > Pictodentalium > Pictodentalium vernedei. Next base: position 406,048,132 of record CM062293.1, on the reverse strand, counting down.
GTCATACTGCACCCCTACATTTACAGATAGAGAACTTAAATTTTTACCCTTCAACCCTGCTTCAACCACAGTAAATCTGTGGGTCCGAAGAGCTAGTGTAATAATAGTGTACAGCGGGTAGTTGTAAATGAGTGTGAGTTTGTCATTAGTTTTGTTTGCATTGTTTGGGGACCTTCACACCAATTTCTCTAGAAAATCGACTTCAATTTGAATACAGCTGTAACCGGATTATAGCCAACTGATAGACAACCTCCAAATTGTGAGTTTGTTTTGTTGTTCCTTTGCTGCTGTGTAGCTAGTACCAAGGACACATCCATCAAAGTACAAGAGAGCACACTCCAGCTCGCAGTGATTCTTCCATATAAACATTCTGCTGCCATTGCGCACATGGTAGTTTCCTACAGTTGGAGAACAGATACGCGAGTATAGTCCATTTTTCTGACTGACAAAGTTACTCTGAGCATTGTCACAAACGCCTCTCTTAAAGTATTTGGAAGAAAATAAAAAGCAACCTATTACCACCCTGTCATACACAAACAAGGCAAATTTCACGATGGAGGGTTTCAAAGCGGTAGACTATTATTCTCATAATTCCTTCAAACACTAGGAAAAGCCTGTGATTCTACAGAATCACTCCGTCTAGCCTTGTTTTTGATATTTTGCTGCCCAGTATGCAATTCTGCCGTGAATGATTTTTTTAAAATATTAGGTACAATTTCACCAGCTGAACGACGTCCAGGTTGACACGGCTTTTCCATTCTTGTTGAAAGATATGCAGAAGCTGGTATCGAACACATGGGGACGACATACGAAATAACTTTGTGAAACGTGTTCGAGAGTTTTAAACTATTTTTAGGGCAGAGTGTTTGTGTTCGATGTATTCTAAGTGAAACAACTGGCGCGTGGTAGGGTGAATATTTAGAGGTTAAAAAGGCTGATGTTAAGTTTCCGAGGTAACTTCATATCAGCCTTAGGTAACTTATCAGCAGCCTGAGATCAAAGTAACTTCATATCAGCCTGAGGTAACTTATCAGCAGCCTGAGATTGAAGTAACTTCATATCAGCCTGAGACCGAAGGTCGTAGGCTTGTGTGAAGTTAACGAGAACCCATGTAATAACCTCTTTATTTATTAAACCAAAACAAATGGTTACCAGGGACCGACCTGGGCATGCGCCAGTACGTATTTGGTTCTGAAACATCAGGACCTGGCTCTTAAATCTCAGAAATAGGCTTCTCAGTTGGCGCGTAACTTCTCAGATCATATTTTGATATTCTTTCGATGGATAATCGAGAGAGACACTCTTATATGTATTATATATATGATTATCATTTATCATTGTTGTAGAGTGCTTAAGTTAATACTTCAAGTCTTAATTACCAAGCATTAATCTTGATCAGAAACCACAGTGAAGATTAATGTTTGCTATAGTGTACTAAATGAAAATGATGAGAGCTATTACATACTTGCAGTGTGTGTTGCAAACAGCAGTGTGACTCCGTAAATTGAAATCTGGCGCATGAATTGAAAAAATAGGCTCCGAAGCTAGAGCGTATTTTAAATAGTCCTGATCGGTCCCTGGGTTACAAAATGTTCTCAGATGTGTTACACTTTTCTGATAGTGTTATTTTTCTCGTTGTTTTCATAAAGTCTGATGTTTCCACTTCTAGTTCAGCTATCCGAACGCCTCGTGAGGAAGCCGCGAAGTTCAGATAGCTAAACTGTCTCTTGTCTCAAGTCTACCAATCTACGCTTACGGCTCTGAAACTTTGTTTGCTTTGAATTTTATGTATAACTCTCTTCTTTCTTCTCTTTATCCACCCAATCCTTGCTTATTGCCATCATTGACCCTTTACCTAACATGAAAAGCAGACGACACTTGCAAAAAAAAATCTTGAATAACTAATTTTTTTCATTTTTTGTCTCAAAAACATAGGTTATGACCCCTCGTTGGAACGAGCTCGACGAGCTCGTTCCAACGAGGGGTCATAACCTATGTTTTTGAGACAAAAAATGTAAATATTTTGAAAATTAATTGACGATTTTTGAGAATAGCGCTGGCCGGTTTTGGCCGTTACGTTGGGTAAAGGGTTAATTCCTCACCAAACAAAACGATTCCCTTTTGCTTGGTAACTCCAATTTTCCCGATTGATTGCATTTAAAGACTAACAGTGAACGAGTTCACTATAAAAAATGGTGGGAGCGCGGTGGCTCAGTAGGTAGAGGCGCAGACTGCAAGCCGAGAGGTCCTCGGTTCACACCTGCGACAACCGCGTTGTGTCCTTGGGCAAGACACTTCACCCCCATTGCCCTAGTGGGGGCACGATGACTTCGTGTACTAAGACGTACTGCACGTCGATTGTGCACTTGTCTTGAACCAATGCTAACCCTGCTTGTGTGGAGTTAGTATGTTGGGGAGTTGACAGTTGCTCACCGTTGCTCGGTGGTTCTCTCCAGGTACTCCGGCTTCCTCCAACCGTAAAACTGCCATGGGCCATGCTTAGCCATTGTGTAGAAATATGTGGCCTTAAACCCCAATAAATAAATAAACATAATGGTTGCGACAAGTAACGCATCAAGGGGGACTACTCCATCTTGGTTCACGAAATGCGTGACATATCCGCCGAATTTGAAGTCATATCAGCCGAGCTTGATAATAGTTAATTGTGGAAAGTAAAATAATATCTAATAAGTAAATCGTAGAACCTTTTATTACATAGTATTACAATTAGAATTTTAATACACGCCTGTTTTGTGTAACCATCATCTTCAGCAACACTGAACCATGCGGAAAATGAAAATCTGTTCCGCATATATGTACGGAACTGAAATCTTTGAGGGACAATTTTTAAATAGAAGCGAAAGTTCTCTCGAATTTTCTACAAATCGTGAACCGCAATTACAATTAGAATCGCTAGCGATAGCTAAAAGTCGTCCACGGAGTTCCATTAGGCACATAGAACACATTGGAACTCAGGGGACGAAATAGTAACACTGGTTCCCCTCGCAAATTTGGTTGGCGATAAAATGTGTTCTTTTTGTTGATAGTTGTCAAATGAAATGCTGACTGTCCTTCTTATAAAAAGTTTTTATAGACGGGAAAGAGTGTAATAAACACAGAACGAGTGCAGCCTCTCGTTTTATTCTTCCGCGATGGCACAAGTGCCAAATGGATTAACCTATTCACACGCGTGTGTCGTTCTGTGTATTTTCCCAAACCTTGCACATGGATATTTCAGATATGTCATTGTGAGTTGCAACATTTATGAAATGAAAGCAGAACTCAAATCTGTTGAAGAGATATTGAAGGGATCAAGAGACCTGAGAAGTATTTACATTGTGGTATTGTTAGCAAAGATAACCATTAACTCTTGTGAAGAATCCAAAGCAGCAGAAGAAAATAAGTTATTGGGTAAGGCATGTAAAGACATAACTATGTTAAAAGATGATATGTATACTGAAATTACAAATAATGATATTACTCTATCTTTTAGCAGTGTTGTCAGTAATAAACATTTAATTCAAATTTCTGGACCAAATGAAGTAGGTATTTTTATCCATTATTTGAATGCAAATGCGATTTTATATGCTTTGATGGTGGGCGAAATGTCCGACTAGGGAAATATGCCCAGCACGTAAATATTTGTATAATCTTTGTTTCAGAAGTGTAAAAACAATAGATTCTAAAATTCAGAAAGCCAAACCTTCATGCCAAACACAAACTAAAAAAACTCTTATAAAATATGTGAAAAGGGCAAGTGAGACTGATGAGTGTGTTAAAATATTTAGAACCTTTATATCATTTTCTCTCCTCTACACATTCTGTTTTAATTCATATTAATTGTGCTAGACAAGTGATTGATACAGGCGTGACACGGGTCGCTCAGTGTTTCTTGAACAAGGCAGATTATAGCCATAGAAAACTTGAAAGTTACCCAATCAAAAAAGTAACAGGCGTTGACGGCGAAATGTATGATTTTTAGTTACAATTTTGCTGCCAATCACATTTTATGGGTTGAAAGTAGAACATGTAATTTATGTATTTAACCCCTTGAAGCAGAGAGATCGCTTTTCCGGCCCAGAAAAATGATACGTCATACTTTCAAAAAGTAGGATGTTTGCCAAGTGGATGTGTGGGGCAGACCAATCAATATTTTTAGCGTCCAGCCTCAAAGCAAGGTTGCATGTTGAAAATATTAATTGGTCTATCCCCAAATAATGAATATGGACTCTTCCAATTGCTCCCATTGAACTGACATTGAATTTACCACCAGGATTCAAGGAGTAAAAACCTTCATCGGCCTCTAATAATTAATTCCTTCATCGAACTTGTAAGGACCTACAGTGATCGTTAAACATGTCTGTGTGCTCACATTTCAAGCTACTTCCCGCCGACGTATGCGCATGAAATTTGGCACACGTGTAGGTCATTATTGTATCTCCAGGCAAATAAATTTTCACCGATTCTAAAGTCAAACCACGAAGCAATCCCAACGCCATTTTGCGGTCAACGCCATTTTGTGACCAAGTGTGTTGTGTATTGTGATTATATTTTTAAAATTTCGAAAGGGAAATACACAGAACGACACACGCGTGTGAATGGGTTAATCGATATGGCACGAGTCTCAGCGTGGAAGGATAAAACGAGAGGCCGTTTTATCCTTCCACGATGACACAAGTCCCATGTCGATTAACCCATTCACATGCGTGTGTCGTTCTGTGTTTATTACACGCCTTTACATCTATATAAAAACAATTATTAGAAGGACACTCAGCAATTAATTTGACAAACTATCAACACAAAGAACACATTTTATCGCCAACCAAATTTGCGGGGGGGGGGGGGGGGAGGGGGGTGGGATCCGTGTTACCATCTTGTCCCCTGAGTTCCAATGTGTTCTTTGTGCCTACTGGCATATAGAACACATTGGAATTCAGGGGACGATTTTCAGCTATCGCTAGCGATTCAATTTGTAATTGCGTTGCACGATTTATAGAAAATTCCAGTGAAATTTCGCTTCTATTTAAAAATAGTCCGGCAACGATTTCCGTCCCGCACATATGTGCGGAACAGATTTTCATTTTCCGCATGGCTAAGTGTTGCTGTAGATGCGGATTACATAGAACATGCGTGTAAATAAGGTTGAAACGGGAAGGGAAACACAAAAACGTAATATTGGCATCGCTGGCTTCAGGGGTCATTTTTGTCAAAAACTAGAGGTTAACAATTTCAAATGACTAGAAAACAGGGTGTGACGTTTCATAGCTGTGTGATTGATATATGTGGGCTACTGGACTCAGAAAGGTGAGTTTTTAAGGAGATATGACCAAAATAGATTGAACTTTCAAGTGACGTAAAAACGTCGGAATGGCTATAAATCGAAAAAAAAAACCCCAAAACAGCTACCTATTAATTATTTCGCCTCTACAGCATACAAAATTTCAAAGTATTCTGACACATTTTAATTTTGGCCCAATGTCCCCCTATAACGGCACCTCCGAGTTCGACCATAACGGTTTACTAGGATGCCACCACATACTTCGATATGTTTTTTGTGGCAATTATATTTCCAAAATATCGGAAAGTTGAGACTTAAAATTAGTTTAAAACACTCGTAAAATATATATAGATATCATGCTTTCGGTCATGTAATTGTAGCAATATTATATCCGTAATGAGTCTCGATGTTTTCGTGCACTTAATGAAAACTCCACAAAATGCTCTAAATTTGGGAGTGGCGTCTCATGCACTCGGAGAAGATATGCCTTGATGATGTAGTTGGAATAACAATTTATCGCGAAGCCCCGTGTCATGACAAATACATGTGGGCTATTAAGGCATGCCTTCAGAGAATGCATTGGGGAGGGGCGTCTCATACAAATGGAGGTCCGTGGCCGATTCATTCCCATCATGATACGATTGGAGTCCGATACACGCTTACAGGATCTACACAAGAGGTTGGGAAGCCCCGCGTGATGACAATTACATGTATTTATCAAGACTTGCCTCCGGGATGCATTTGGTGAAGACATTAAGGCAAGCCTTTGGAGAAGGCATCTGGAGGCGTCTCCTGCAAATAGAGGTTCGTGGCCGACGCGCTCCCAGCATGAAAACATTTGAGTCTCGTACATGCCAATTAGGCCTAAACAGGAGGTTGGGAGTTTCTGCGTCACGACAATAACATGCATTTATCAGGGCATGACTTAGGAATGTCTTCGGAGAAGCGTAGATATCCTCTATATATAACGTGTCTTCATACTGGAAATATAGGATTGTTTATATAAAGCCTAGCAACAAAATGTCTGAAAACATTATCAGGATGTGATAATCGTGAATGCGCTGAGTTTATTTATTTATTTATTTATTTATTTATTTATTTATTTATTTATTTATTTATTTATTTATAGGGGTTTAACCACACTTTCGACAACCAGGGTCACCTCGTGTCGGAGAGTTGTACGGGTGGAAGAAGCCGGAATACGCGGAGAGAACCCCAGAGCAACGGCGAGCAAATGTCACACTCCCCCAACGTACTAACTCCACACAAGCCACATCTGCCAATCAATGACATCCATATTTGGTATTTCAGTAGGAGCATAAGCGGGAGTCTTTATTATATGCTAACCTGCGAATTATCGCAAATTATCTAAAAGATATTTCTCGATATCCATCGACTCGATGGATATCGAGGAATATCCCTCAGTAGCTTTCTAAGTGACGTCACGCAACTCCGCATCATGTCGCTTTGAAGGAACGATCCCCTATTGTTTTGAAATGTTCGCATTTGGGGGTCGAGATGGGCTGAATATTGTGCAATAAAATGTCTCGTAGCATAAAATAAAGAAGAAAATCTTGTCTATTTCAGTCAGTATCTGGGATTATCTAATGGGTGTGAACCTGAAAGTTTATTTTAAATAATATATTCAGGTCCACGCGATGAATGTTTTCAGTAGCTTCCTAAATGGCGTTACGCTTCGGCGCATGACGTCTCCTTGAACGTCGCCTTAAAGGAACGATCAGCAGCCTTTTGTTATTGTCTTGAAACTGTTTGCAGTCGAATTGAGCTGATATTGCTCAGTAAAATGCCACGTAGCATATAATAAAAAGAAAATCTACGCTGTTTTAGTGTATATATGGAATTATATCATTCATGTGGACCTGAAAGTATTATTTTTCACTCGCGCAAGCGCCCGTGAAAAATAAAACGTTCAAGTCCACACTCATGAGATAATTCCCGATATTCATTAAAACACCGTAGATACCCTCTATATATTAGGGGAAGCACGTGTATCTTTTGGGAGTCCAAGCATTTTTATAACTTAGGCATCTCACGAAGAGCGAGGGTCTTGTACTTGGGAAAAGTGTCACAGTAATGTCCGTCTTGCATTCATCGGGTTGGGAAGAGGGTATATTTTCAAAATATCTAAAATATATAATATTCTAGGACCTTATAATACAATCTGGAAAGCTTCTTCATCACACTTGTGACTCAATATATAGAGAGTAATCGCTTGACTGGGCTAGTTACGTGAAATAATTCATGAGAGGTGAGGGACGTTGTACAAACACGAGTGCGCGAGCTCGTTCCAATGAGGGGTCACAACCTATGTTTTTGAGACAAAAACTAAAAATAATAGCTATTCAAGAATTTTTTTTTGCAAGTGTCGTCTGCTTTTCATATTTGGTAAATGGTTAAAAAAAAACAATGAAGTCCCCATTACACCAACGGCAAAGCGTCTTCGTTTGCGCGCACGGATACATGACACAATTGTTGTTTGCATAATTCACTTGTGAGGTTGTCGTTTATAATCAAACCCGGAAATCCCAGTAAATCACACTTTGGAAAGTAAGGATGGATTCTATTGAACTGTATTTTGGACTAACTGTTAAGTGTGTCTAGTTTATTTTTAGGTGAACCACATACTGTAAAAGATTTTGTACCTTTGAAATTATTTTTTTGATTAAACTTCAGAATAGTTAAATTGTTGTTGGATCTCAGATTTATTTCTGTTACAGAAATATTATTACACACCGTAACACTAGTAACCTACTCTTGACTGTTTATTCCGTCTTGTATAATTCCAGAACCCCATGGTCCTCGTATCGGTCTCAAAAGGTTTTCCAACCATGGCCCATAGACGAACGTGACAACCTTTACTTATTCCCAGTTCCATATTCGACACCACGTATCAACCGATTTCTTCGGATGATTACGAATGTCGAATAAGGAACTGGGAATAAGTAACGGTTGTCATATCCCCGGCCCGTGGTAGCACATTGACTGACTCAAATTATTTGCTTTTCACACATTCTGTATATGAAGGGCTTAATCAGTTTTGTTGTTGCGTGGAATGTCTTTGGTATGTACTGAGTCAAAAAAGAAAGTACGATAGAAACAAATGTGAAAAAAATAGCATAAAGGATGAAAATATAATAGTTCTAATGTTGCATGTTTGTGGGCAAGAAGTCGTGCAAAGATTCTAATGCCATGTTGTTGTTGTCCACTCAACCGTATATAATTTTGCTGCGGATTTCAAAATAACACGTGCTATCCGAGAATGTCAAATTGAATGGGCGACCGACGATTTTCTTTGTGTTATGTTGTGCTAGAGAGCCTGGAAAATTCAGAAAAGATGCTAGTTCTTGTCTTCCGACATTTTAAAAAATGCCAAGGTTAAGGGGAAGTCCAACCTGACATTGGTCAAATTTTATGCAATTTTCTTCCAAGTCTAAAAAAGACCCAAAATGAATAACCCCAATATATTATATACCACAATGCTTGGAATGAAACATAGAACATGTGGAAACTGAAATTTGCCATGGAACTGCTGCCATGTGTAAATAGCACTACCTGAAAGTCTGCTATGGCATAAGTAAGAGAACAAAATTTTTACAATAAAAAACCTCAAAATAAAATAACAGCTGTAGTCTATAAACATTGAAGTACACACTCGAAGAAATCTTTTCCTAATTCATGAAAGTAATAAAGATTGAGACTAAATGTTATGGAAGGCAGACATTTTCTTTTGTTTATGTTTTGATTTGGGGAGTTCAACAAAGGTCAACTTGAAGGAGTCCACTAGAAGAAGTATGGAAGGACAAAAGATTGTCTCCCAGAATAAAGATGTATGTGTCACTGTGGTGGTTTGGAAAGAAACTATGATATTCTCCTATGTAGAATGCACTGCAAAGTCATACATTGTAGTTGAATAAATATATTTACAAACCCCTTGCACTGTAACCCCTTTTATCCCATGCATCAATTTGATAGTGATTCAATTGTTAAATTTGTCTGGTTTATCAATAAGTAACATAGTTTCATTTACTCTTGGACACCAATACACTCTTGATATCTGTTGGAGAAGAAATAAGGGAAACTGTAGCCTGTCACTGCAATAAACCATATAATGTACATAAAAGTACATTGTTATTCAAAACACATCAAATCAACCTTGCATAACCATTATTGCATCTACTTTTCCGAAGGAGGCTTATTGGCATATTGAGATCAGGACGGCACATCCAGAGGGTCTCACATATATTTTTTAAGAAAGCAGCACACAAAGCAATCCCCAAAAGGTGACAATGAGCTCCATTTCACAAAAAATGTTCCGGGGGGGGGGGGGGGGTTGCTCTCTTCCTTTTATGACTCTACCTCCGGCACTCATGGCATATGCCTTTTTTCTCAAAGTTTAGCTCTTTTTTCTTTTTCAAGATCCTGGCGACACGCATGTTCCAAACACTATCAGACAAGTAACCCTCCAAATAAGTGTATCTGCAAAAATCATGTTACATTGCAAAACATTATTTTTAGACTTTAAGTTCTGAACCTTTCATGCTTCTTACTTCCAACTATAACACTTAATTTATCGATTAATGGGTGAATAGAAAAACCCTGCCATAATCAACATGTTGAGTTCCAGAAGCCTCCATAACAGCTCCGATAAAAGTGTCAAACATCAGATTGGTGGCTTTATACAGAATATTCATTAGCTTGTTGCTTGATAAGTAATAGGAACAAAATATTCACAAAAAAATATTTTGTAGCAATAAATTTGAGGGTGTTAGCAGGGCCAGGCACTTTCTAACAAATTGTAATAAAGCAACTAGTTATAAACAGAATTTTCTAACTCGAAAAAGTGAAAAATTACCATAACTCTGGAAAAAATGTGTGGAAGAAACACATGCCACAGCAGCTACACAGGCATCGTTTCCCCACGATGCTCGATCACAACACCAAATATCCTTCAAATTGGAGTAGCAGTGGTTGAGATACAGGGGGGAATGTTGGTATGGGTTACGGGACAGAGGTCTCCACGGCCCTAGATGCGCCTTTGACTCTCCAACTTCCAGGTCCGGGTCACAATAATTGCAACACACCCACCTTATCAATTCATAATTTCAGTAAAATAAAAGGAATTATCAATTTTAGTTAATTTATAGATGACGCGAAAATATTTGGCTTCTTCGCCTTCTCGTACTATTATTACCACAAACAATATCAGTTTGATGCCGACAAACGAAACTGAACGCATGTGGTCTGGTTAAAAAGTAACTCGACATGGATAATGAAGAAATTGCGAATATTTCGTGTATTTCATTTGTATAAATTCCAATTGCGGCTAATTTGGACCGTGGATTCGATAATTCCTTTGGGTTTTGACCTTACGGTGACGCTAGCAGCGGTTATGTTTATTATGATTTGCAAATTGGGAGATAGTTTCCGGTAAAGGAGATTCGTCACATTTGTCAGTGTAAAACGATGACAAAAGACACTGATCGACGCTTGTGTTGGTATAGTTGGTTGCAAGAAAAAACAAAATTCACAGAATCGTCCAATCGCACCTTATCTAAAAGCGGGAATGCATCATTTTCAACCTATCTTCAATCGGTCCTTTGCAGCCATCAAACACAGTCGCGGCAAATTCCATGGTTACTAGGAAGTAAATAACTTCACAACATCGGGTGGAAATCAACACGCTCAATATAGTTTCAGGTCACTTGGAATATACTTCGAGAAAAAGTGATTTCTGAAGCATTCTGCTTACTTTGTTATGAATAGTGCCTTATTTTATGTGTATCGTTCCGATTTTATACACTCGGTTATTTTTTTACAAGTGGTTCATGTTGTCTTTTTAGGGCACAATAATTCAGATTTTTTGTCAACAAAAAAGTTCAGACGGCCTGTAAACACGGGAGGGCATTTCGAACCATATTTTGCAGTTATGACATTAACAGCTCAAGTATTTGCTGTAACCTGTTTGCAAATCCGCTCATACATTGTCTCGAGCAAATAAAGGACGTGATCTCGTCCTTTCATTCTGACGATTTCCCAAAATGAGCATTCCTGCAAGAACCACATTGTAATCACATGACCGGAATAAACATCATTGAAAGATGGCCACATCCAGAACATCCCAAACTGTGTTGGTTGTATTGCATTCCAACATCAAAACACACCAGAGTGTGTGTCATAAATAAATGCTTTCTCCGAGTCTGTAGTATGTTATCATTACAATGAAGACAAGGCTTTCGAATTACCGATCATTTTGTGGTTTTACGGGTTCGTTACTTATGCCATTGGCAAATTAATGTTCATCAAAATCATAAAATTCACTTTTTTTCCTGAAAAAAAAATTATATGTAGGCTATTCTATGCACTTTACTCATTATTTTGATATATAATTTTCCTTTCCTTACTTCTCTTATCTGTGTCTGAGGCATTGGGAAAAATGTCAAAAAATTGACCAAAGTTACGTTGGACGACCCCTTAACCGAAAATCAGAGGTTGCGTGCCATTGGTATGCATGAGGTTGGGATACCTCCAGATGAGCTCGCTGCTGAGTTCGGAGTCACTGTGCCCATTATTTACAGTCTCATTAGAAGGTATAGAACCACTGGATCTACCGCCGACCGACCGCGTTCAGGTCGACCAAGAGTTACGACCTCTGCACAAGGCCGACACATTAGGACGTCTCACTTGCGGGATCGCTTCCTTCCGGCGACGAGGACAGCAGCAATTACTCCTGGTAGAACTAACAATAGAATCAGTGCACAAACTGTCCGCGACAGACTCGCTAAACACGGCATCAGAGGTTGGCGTCCATACCACGGACCAATCCTTACCCAACGTCATCGTACCGTCAGAATGGAATGGGTGGGTCAGCATGTTCGCTGGACTCAGTGATGTCTAGTTTGTCTACGGCGCGCTGGTGGTAGGGCAAGAAGAGTGTATCGCCAACGAGGAGAACGGTTTTCTGATGCTTGCGTGCGGGAATGCGACCGTTTCGGCGGGGGTTGTGTAATGGTTTGGGCAAGCATTTCATTGCACCATCGAACGCAGTTGATCTTCATCGATGGTAATCTGAATGGATAGCGATATAGGGACGAAATTCGTAACGCTGTTGTTGTCCCGTTGTTCAACGTTAACAACGGATTGCAGTTATTCCAGCAAGACAATTCCCGATGTCACGTGGCGCGTAACTGTCGTGACCTTCTTGAAGAGCAGAGCATCGAACTTCTTCCCTGGCCCCCACTTTCTCCAGGTTTGTTGCCAATCGAGCATCTTTGGGATCAATTGGACCGTCGGGTACGACTTCATGATCTTCAGACGTTAGGCGATTTACGTAAGGTTCTAAGGCAGGGGTGGAACGCAATACCACAGGGTGACATCCAGAGACTTATCAGGTCCATGTGCCGTCGATATCTTGCCATCCAAGTGGCAAACGGTGGACATACACGCTGTTTACTGCATGTGTGAACTTTTTATTTGACCCCATGTCTGCATTGCGACGTCCTGGTGTGACGCTGACACCAGTAAGAACACGAAATTATGCAAATTCATACAGCTAGACTCAAAATATGAATTTACAATAATTTGTTTGGCATTGAAGTCGATAATACCAAAACAATTGCTCCTCAAAGTTTATTATACTTTCTTTTTTGACTCAGTATATTTGTTTGCAAAACGAATATCTAACATGGTTTGAAACCCTGTATAAATCGATAGATTTTGGTCATCGTTAGTTATCCTGTTTTGTTTATGGTGAGAAGCGTTATCTAGCTATGGAATGTCCGAAAGTATTACAGAGTCAAGTGATTTGTTTAGGTTTTCGATATCTTTTGATGACATTTGTCGCATTATTTGACACAAAGTTTTAGATATGCGTCTCATACACGCCAACAAAAAAATATTATGTTATTGCTGAAACTACGGCCCCTTGGACCGCATTTCCTTCTCGACTGTACACTTTCGGGGTGCTTTCGTCGCTTCAGTGATCTACCTGGAAAAGCGACTTGATATCAAGCTGAACTTATTACTTTATCGCTTCTGGGGAGATATTCTCATATCTACCGAGAAAATGGACATAAAATATTTATAGATGTCACCCATTCCCAGTTATTACTTTAAGGCCGCACCAAGCATGTCGCTAGGGGAGGAGCGACGGGTGCGAAGGAACCATCCCACAACAGTAGTACCACTTGTACCATTTGTAATTTGAAAAAAAATTGATAAAATGGGGCGACTTCACTTACCCCGAAACATCGTACTCCAGTGCCCGCAGGCACAGGGGGACCGCCAATTTCTAATTGTTTTATTTTTGTGTGCTGAGACACTGTTAACAGCGCCTTGGGGCTCCAACAGTTAATGGCACTTTGCCCTCTGCGCCGTAGCAATACATGCATTTATACCATGTAATGCAGATGAAATCAGTGAGAATCAATCTCTTTTCCACATTTCCTGCTTACGGTACAGAATACAGAATTCGGCACTTCTGTTATGCATTTTTTAGGATGAAAGACTCTGACGCCGATGGGGATCGAACCACTGCCTTGATGAGAGTTGACTTCTGCGGCACCAATCGCCTAGCGAAACTGGACCAGCGCCATAGACCACTCGACTACCGACAAGCCCCCCAAAAAGGCATGCTAGCAGATCGAGCGTCCATGGAACTGGGACAGTCCACACGAAATTACTCGGTATCCCCCAGAATTAGTTTTTTACAATGAATTATACCATGTAATGCAGATGAAATCAGTGAGAATCAATCTCTTTTCCAAATTTCCTGCTTACGGTACAGAATACAGAATTCGGCACTTCTGTTATGCATTTTTTAGGATGAAAGACTCTGACGCCGATGGGGATCGAACCACTGCCTTGATGAGCGTTGACTTCTGCGGCACCAATCGCCTAGCGAAACTGGACCAGCGCCATAGACCACTCGACTACCGACAAGCCCCAAAAAAGGCATGCTAGCAGATCGAGCGTCCATGGAACTGGGACAGTCCACACGAAATTACTCGGTATCCCCCAGAATTAGTTTTTTACAATGAATTATACCATGTAATGCAGATGAAATCAGTGAGAATCAATCTCTTTTCCAAATTTCCTGCTTACGGTACAGAATACAGAATTCGGCACTTCTGTTATGCATTTTTTAGGATGAAAGACTCTGACGCCGATGGGGATCGAACCACTGCCTTGATGAGCGTTGACTTCTGCGGCACCAATCGCCTAGCGAAACTGGACCGGCGCCATAGACCACTCGACTACCGACAAGCCCCAAAAATGGCATGCTAGCAGATCGAGCGTCCATGGAACTGGGACAGTCCACACGAAATTACTCGGTATCCCCCAGAATTAGTTTTTTACAATGAATTATACCATGTAATGCAGATGAAGTCAGTGAGAATCAATCTCTTTTCCAAATTTCCTGCTTACGGTACAGAATACAGAATTCGGCACTTCTGTTATGCATTTTTTAGGATGAAAGACTCTGACGCCGATGAGGATCGAACCACTGCCTTGATGAGAGTTGACTTCTGCGGCACCAGGGGTGTGCCTTTGCCTTTGGCACGCTCCAGTCAGTTCTAACAAAATAATTTTCAACGACATATACTTTTTATATCTGTTTAATAGACGGGGACGCACGCGGCGTGCGCCCCTCTATTTTCTCAGAAATGATTTCTGAGAAAATAGAGGGGCGCACGCCATGTGCGCCCCCGTCTAAATCTGCCTTTGGGGTGTTTAACATTTAAATAGTATATGCATCACAAAGTTGACCAGAAGAAATGTGACCCCCCCCCCCCTCGGCCACTCACCCAGTGGCACCCACCAATCCACACATTCACCCACCTACACACACTCATACTTCTTGGAACTTCTGTCGCCCCTGCGTACAACAGGTATGGCATGGTGAAAATTATTATGTTTCTTCCAGGCAATCCCTGCATTTCAGTTAATTTGATGCAAAATCCAGGGGTGATTATATTTGCTTCTTGGTAGGTTACAATTTCGAATGATTATTTTGTTTTTCATTGGGCAGTGTCAGTACCATAATTGTTTTTACCAAATTTCAAGCCAAATCGGCAGAAAATAGGTTTAAGAGAAAAGACAAATATATGACCAGGATACGTCTCAAATAGCATCTGATGGGTTCCTAATTCAAATTTTTTTTTTCAGACCCCCCGCTAATTGCTTCGCGCCTTCGGCACTTGTCGACCAACAATAGCACCCCCCCCCCCCCCCCCCCTTATAAAATCCTGGATCCGCCCCTGTGGCTATACAAAATATTGAAGTGACCAGGCGTTTCATAGAAACTAGTTGCATGGTCCTGGTGTTACAGACCCTATATACACGCACCGGGCTTATCGCTGTTTAATTTCTGGCAGAATCACATATTAACAGAATTACATAATTTTTATAGGTATAATGTACAGCTGGAAAATAAAATATGCTTATCAACTTCATCGATCTATACTACTCAAAGTTTGCTAAGCACCAAGTATATCCAACAACCTGTTTTACTTTTTAGTTGAAATATTGTCATGAAAAGTGTTATATTTTTTATTTAATTATATTTTTAATGATTGAAGTACAGAAATTAAGATTTTATTTGTGTTTGACATTATTTTTTAGCTTTTGAATACGATAACCATGGAAAATGGATATTATTGGTAAACGAGGAAATTTTTCAATTTGCCAAAATGTTGACAGAGCAAACTGGTATGGGTTCTATGTCGAGTATGAGACCCATTACTGTTAATTACAGCTTGACAACCGCCTTCGTACAACCTTGCTCGGATAGTCTGCGTCGAAACATTTACCCCGGATGCATTCTGAAGGTCACTACGAAGCTGGGTTGCTGTGGCAAAGCGGTTCCTATGGACCTGAATGATCAAAAACCGGTCTTCAGCTGCAGATGCCGTCTTACTGGTGTGCCATACTGCTGAAATCTTGCCCAGGCACTGGTGATCACCGTGTGGCGCATACCAAGGGTTTCACCAACCTGACGATGGGTAGCCCCTTGCTCCACCATCCCTCCAGCCCGCTATATTTCTGCTTCAGACAAATGTCGTCTTACATTTGCATTTGCCATATTCAATCATTACATCACAAGGGTTTGTGTTGAAATGAAGATTGAATACCCTACACATGTCATGTACATGTAGACAGTACACGAAAACATCATGAAAATCAAGTGGTACATGCTTTCCATGACTGTCACGAAAAGTCTGCCTGTCAAGAGAGCTAATGTAAACACTGGGGACCATCTCAATACATGCGTCAATCATATCAACCAAAAATATCGCAAATATGTCACAAGCAAATTTCACAATGACGTGTCAAATATTTGGTGCTTAGCAAACTTTGAGTAGTATATTTTGTATGTACTTTTTCACATAGCTCGTTCCAATGAGGTGTCATAAGCTATGTTTTAAGCAAAAAAATGAAAGATTTCAGTTATGCGAGATATGTTTTGCAAGTATCGTCTCTCAGTTGAGTCATGTAATGAGTGATTAAAATACAATATATAACTTGATGTTCAGACATAATTTCTACATACATCATGAAGGCGAGTGATTAATTGCTCCCCTAGTGAAAAGTTTAGGAGAGTGAATGATGGCGAGTGAGAGTGATCACTCTCCTTTCCTGTCACTCCCTGATTTTAGATCCCAGATTCTACATAATATTTCCAAGATGTTACCACAGTGCTCTATTTGACTCATTTTTCAAAGTTTTCTCGTCAAATGCCACTGAACGCACCTCCCCAACAAAAATCCTGGCTACTTGCCTGAGCATATAATAAAGAGAGGTATTTGTGGCTTTGATTTTGGCTGTGCCTTTAAATCAGCCGGAACAGATTTCATCCATCCCTTGCCTTTTATACTCTAAAGGGACGATATGTTCTCTTCATTGGGATTTTTCACTACCGCATGTATCCTTCTGCTTTTGGTCTTTCGCTGGATTGTTTGGTTGTTTTGTCGTTGTTAGAGAATTTAAAAAGAGTGGCATCTATGGTGTCCTGTTAGGCCAAGTATCGAGCGTCGCGTTTCTCTTTTCTGTTTTTTCAAAACGCGACAGGGCTATATTACAACAGAACCGCGACAGTACTGTCGCGTGTCGTGTTTTCGCAGTGTTTACTGTCGTATTGTAGCTCTGTCGCGTTTTCGCCTAAAATTATTTTCAAGACAAAAACAAAAATGCGACAAATTGCACGACAACACGACGCTTCCGTCGATTGAAATGTCGCGAGAAACATCGTTATATAGCTTTGTCTACTTGTCGTTTTAGAAGCAAGTTTACAGTAAAGCGCGACAGAGCTATATTACGACAGTACCGTCGCGGTTCTGTCGCATTATAGCTTTGTCGCGTTTTTGAATCAATATAAGGCGACAACGCGACAAAGCTACATTACGACAGAACCGCGACAACGCTACAGAGCAACAGAACCGCGACAATGCGACAATGCGACAAAGCTACAGTACGACAGAACTGCGACAACGTGACAAAGCTACAGAGCGACAGAACCACGACAACGCGATAAAGCTACAGAGCGACAGAACCGCGACAACACGACAAAGCTACTGTACGACAGATCTGCAGCAACGCGACAAAGCGACAGAACCGCGACAAAGCTACAGAGCGACAGAACCGCGACAACGGGACAATGCGATAAAGCTACAGAGCGACAGAACCGCGACAACGGGACAAAGCTACAGTACGACAGAACCGCGACAACGCGACAAAGATACAGTACGACAGAACTGCGACAAAGCTAGAGAGCAACAGAACCGCGACAATGCGATAAAGCTACAGTACGACAGAACCGTGACAACGCGACAAAGCTACAGTACGACAGAACTGCAACAACGCGACAAAGCTACAGGTCGACAGAACCGCGACAACGCGACAAAGCTACAGTACAACAGAACTGCGACAACGTGACAAAGCTACAGGTCGACAGAACCGCGACAACGTGACAAAGCTACAGTACGACAGAACTGCGACAATGCGACAAAGCTACAGTATGACAGAACTGCGACAATGCGACAAAGCTACTGTACGGCAGAACTGCAACAACGCGACAAAGCTACAGAGCGACAGAACCACGACAATGCGACAAAGCTACAGTACGACAGAACTGCGACAATGTGACAAAGTTACAGATCGACAGAACCGCGACAACGCGACAAAGCTACAGAGCGACAGAACCGCGAGTACATGACAATGCGATAAAGCTACAGTAAGACAGAACTGCGACAACGCGACAAAGCTACAGAGCGACAGAATCACGACAACGTGACAATGCGATACAGCTACAGTGCGACAGAACTGCGACAATGCAACAAAGCTACAGAGCGACAGAATCGCGACAACGCGACAATGCGATAAAGCTACAGTATGACAGAACTGCGACAATGCGATAAAGCTACAGTACGACAGAACTGCGACAACACGATAAAGCTACAGTATGACAGAACTGCGACAATGCAACAAAGCTACAGTACGACAGAACTGCGACAATGCGATAAAGCTACACTACGGCAGAACTGCGACAATGCGATAAAGCTACAGTGCGACAGAACTGTGACAAAGCTATAGAGCTACAGAACCACGACAACGCCACAATGCGATAAAGCTACAGTATGAAAGAACTGTGACAACACGATAAAGCTACAGAGTGACAGAACCGCGACAAAGCTACAGATCGACAGAACGCAACAATGCGACAGAGCGACAGGACCGCGACAACGTGACAATGCGATAAAGCTGCAGTACAACAGAACTGCGACAACGCAATAAAGCTACAGGTCAACAGAGCCGTGACAACGCGACAATGCGATAAAGCTACAGTACGACAGAACTGCGACAATGCAATAAACCTACAGTACAAGAGAACTGCGACAATGCGACAAAGCTAAAATACGACAGTACTGGGCCAATGCGACAAAGCTACAGAGCGACAGAACCGCGACAAAGCTACAGATTGACAGAACCGTGACAACGCGACAAAGCTACAGAGGGACAGAACCGCGACAACGTGACAATGCGATAAAGCTACAGTACGACAGAACTCTGACAACGCGACAAAGCTACAGAGTGACAGAATTGCGACAATGCGATAAAGCTACAGTACGACAAAACTGTGACAAAGCTGCAGTATGACAGAACTGCGACAAAGCGGCAAAGCTACAGAGCGACAGAAGCGTGACAACATGACAACGCGACAAAGCTACAGTACGGCAGAACTGCGACAACATCACAAAGCTACAGAGCGACAGAACCGCCACAACGTGACAAAGCTACAGTACGACAGAACTGCGACAACGTGACAAAGCTATGGAGCGACAGAACCGTGACAACACAACGCGACAAAGCTACAGTACGACAGAACTGCAGCAACGTGACAACGCGACAAAGCTACAGTACGACAGAACTACGACAAAGCTACAGAGCGACAGAACCGCAACAACACGACAATGCAACAAAGCTACAGTACGACAGAACTGCGACAATGCGACAAAGCTACGGGTCAACAGAACTGAGACAATGCGACAAAGCTACAGGGCGACAGAACCGCGACAATGCAACAAAGCTACAGTACGACAGAACTGCGACAACGCGACAAAGCTACAGATCGACAGAACCGCGACAATGCAACAAAGCTACAGAGTGACAGAACCGCAACAACACGACAACGCGACAAAGCTACAGTACAACAGAACTGCTACAATGAGACAAGGCTACAGGTCGACAGAACTGCGACAAAGCTACAGAGCGACAGAACCGCGACAACGCGACAAAGCTACAGTACGAAAGAACTGCGACAACGCGACAAAGCTACAGGTCGACAGAACCGCGACAACGCGACAAAGCTACAGAGCGACAGAACCGCGATGGTAATGTTGTAATATAGCTCTGTCGCGTTTTTCTGTAAAGGCCGAAACACACCGGACGCGACCGACCGACACACAGACGACCGATTCTGTGAAGGCGACACGACAGATTAAACGTTGTGCGACTTTGGCGTTCACACCGTTTACGACCGACCGAAACGTGAGCGAGCGATATTTTGAAGGTGACGTTACGGTTTCACCGGTTAACGATTTTTTCGTGCGCACCGGATACGGCCGATAAATATTTATGCTGCACGGGATTTTATTCTCAACTGCAGATCATTTGATCGCCATGTCGCTCACTGCAAGACGTGCTGGACTGGCCAAGAGAAGGAAATTCTTAAGTCTGTGGCTTTTGATGTTGGCCCGAAAAAGGGAACAGAGTCGCAGAAAGCATTGGATACACCCCATTTGCAAAAAACGCCAGAAAAATGGAGAGTTTCATAAGCTTGTTCAAGAACTTAGGATGGATCCCGTTCGATTTCAACAATATTTCCGAGTTGACGTCAAAGAATATGATTGCCCACTTCAAAAACTTGATTCAGTCATATCAAAGCAGGACACAAACTACAGGAGGTCAATTAGTGCAAATGATTGCCTAGCAGTTTGTTTGAGGTACCTGGCTACTGGGAATTCTTACTGCAGTGTGGCCTTTAATTTCAGACTTGGCGTATCCACTGTGAGAGGGATTGTTATTGAAACTTGCAAAGCTATATGGAGTATATTCAAGGAAGAATTCATGCCGATTCCAACAGGCGATGACTGGATAGACATTGCTGAATGTTTTAGGGAAAAGTGGAATTTTCCAAATTGTATTGGGGCTTTAGATGGTAAGCACATTACAATTCAAGCTCCACCGAATTCAGGATCGCAGTTTTTTAACTACAAAGGTCAGTTTTCTGTCATTCTACAGGCATTAGTGGATGCAGACTACAGGTTTAGAATAGTGGATGTCGGTTCATATGGCCGTGACAATGACGCAGGTGTGTTTGCAGAATCTAATCTGGGAAAGGCACTTTCAGAAAAACGTTTACATATTCCTGATCCCAGAGCGTTGGATGACATGTCAAATGAGCTGATGCCATTTGTCATTGTTGCTGACGAAGCCTTCAGCCGGAAGATTTTTAACTACCGTCTATCCAGAGCAAGGCGGGTCGTGGAAAATGCATTTGGGATTCTGTCCCAGAGATGGAGAGTTTTTCAAAGGCGTATTATAATGGAACCAGAACACGTAGATCACATAGTCAAGGCCACGGTGCTGCTGCACAATATGCTACAAAATTGCACCGAAGACTCAGAAAGTACTTTTGGAGAGGAATGCGATTCCCAACTATATCTACATGACTCTACTCACCTGGGGGGAAATTGATCTGGAGTGGCAGCTATATCAGTCCGAGACAAATTTACAGAGTACTTTAATTCACCAAATGGACAAGTGCCCTGGCAGACGGAATTGGTTTCCGATCTGTGACGTTTTGATTTTCGAATTTTAATTCTTTCATTGTAGCTGTGCATATCTTGTCGTATTGGGATTCAAAAGTTTATCTGCCTCAACTCGTGTCATTTATTATGTTCAAAACAACATCAACTTCCGTTTATTAAGCAGGATGTAATCTGCTTGTTCCACTGGTGTAAATATACTAATAGAATCATTGCGTTGGACTGAGTTTGAGTTGATTTAGAAACTCGTGGAAGAAAATATTCATCGAGACTGAAGGCCGAGGTGAATACTAAATTCTACGAGTTGATAACTCGTCAATTCAACCTCAAAACAAAATAAAAAATGCAGTAATTGTTTCATTAAATGAACAACCGATTTGAGCTGACGGTGGTTCTCCAAATCGAGTGGTGGGCGTCTGAAATTTGGGCGTAGGAAATATTTTATGCTCGTTTGGGGAGAGCGTCCCCAATTTGCTCCGATAATAAAACAGGCATCGCTTCTTGAAAAAGCCCCACAAACTTCCACCCACTCACACCTCTGCTTTCCACTGTATATACGTTCTTCATATACCATATTCAACTGGTATGATGAAAAGATATTATTAGTTACACAGTATGGTACATATGGTGTCAGTTAGTTTCATATTGGACGAGAGCGAAGCTCGACTCCACTATGGAATTAACTGACGCCATATATACCATATTATGCCACCAACAAACTGTGCAACGAATTTATCTTACCGACTCCTGCATCAACAACGATCAAAATTAAATGAGAGAATTGTCACAATGTGTTTATATGCCTTGGCCTTGTTACAATTTATGGGAGAGTGCCTACAGACACTCTCATAAATTGTAACAAAGCAAATTCATACAGACCAAATAGTTTCATTTCGAAGATACCATGACCACAGAATATGAAGATGGGCTTCCAACACTCAATCTTTCAGCTTAAAGCGGTTATCGTCTGCCGCCATTTTGAATAATCAATGAACAAAGGGGAGATTACTCATGGATGTCAGCGTATATTGATGTTGAGAAACAGTATATTGTTTTATATGCAGTTTGCATGTGACGTTTTTGAACCACTGAAATTACCAGATAGGAGGTAAGATATACTGGAATAATTATGAGTAAAAGTGAAGAAATTTTAACATCGGTTCACACATTTTTATTGAAAGTTGAAAGAACTTTACAGTGAGGTATATGTTAAATCTGTTGGTTCTTCACATGTTTGACTGGACTGAAAGTTGTATCCAGTGTATCCACCTTTCGACGTGAAGTATGATGAGAAATTCATACCCTCGTCTCCGTATGTCATTTCATGAAGCACTGTTTGTAATTTTATTTTTGCTAGAGATCGCTTGTTCTCTGGCAAAGCTCGCATTGTAGGTTCTAAACGTTTAAGAAAATGGCTTACGTCGTCTTCTTTTTCTACCACATGTTCAGGTTCGGCTAGTTTTCCTGCTATTTCCAACATCTTTTCGTTGAAGTAATCATTTGGTCTTCTTTTCTTCCTTTTCCCCAGAACAGGCGTGACAGAAGAAAATTCTGTCGCCGCTGTCGATGCTGTCGACGCAGCCGGTGATGCTTTTTCAGACGCCACTTGACTATCCTAAACACTGCCCCCAACGGACTGATCCCCCTGGGCTAGAATTGTGTCATCAGTTCCAGCAGTCTAACCGTCAGATACCTCAGCATCACTGTCTTCTACCTGTGACAAACTGGAACATGTTGCCCTGCTACTTGTACATGCCTTCAAAAAGCCCATGACCTCGTAATATTTCCACGTCTTGATCTTTTCATAACCCTGTGTTGGCGACTGAAACTGTCCCGCAGGTTCTTCCATTTCTCTTTACAAACATCGACTGAAAAAAGTGTCCAAATTTAGAACATGGAAGAACGTACGAGGATATGTATATGTCCTGACCCCCCCCCCCACACCCCCACCCACCCCACGAACCTCATGACACCCACGGAATGTGTTTATACAAAAATATTTTCAAACTGCACCCTCCGCTTCTCTCTCTCTCTCTCTCTCTCTCTCTCTCTCTCTCTCTCTCTCTCTCTCTCTCTCTCTCTCTCTCACGCTAGTCTACCCTCTCTCTTCATACCCCTTCACACCAACCTTTCTCCCTCTGCTAACTCACTCCTCCGTCCGACTCAATACTTCCTCTGTTTTGTTGAATTGATTTATTTATTTATTGCAGAACGCAGTGCAACTCGGTTTGTGGTTGTATGTACGTGTGTGATATGCGTGTGTTGGTTTGGGGTTGTTTTCCCGATGTTGTGGGTACCAAGACAATAGTGTTTGGTCCTCACAGTGTTTTTCCTTTATTCTCGCCATGTCCCCACAATCAAAGAAACCGCTGAAGTATTTTATCCCGGGTTTGTGGGGACTTGTTTGTCATTGTTGTCATTGATAACAAAAGAAAAATAGCAAGTACGCACAGCGATGGTTGAACATGCTAGGGTGTGTACGTGTGTGTGTGTGTGTTTGTGTGTGATTCTGTGTGGGTCGGGGTGTTTCAGGGAGGATATCAGGGGCAGTGACTCAGAGACAGTGGCGTAGATAAGGGGGGGGGGGGGCGATAAGCAGTTTTGTCGGAAATTTTCTAGTGGAGTCGGTACATTATTGGGACCATTCGTAGGTGAATTTATGCCTAATAACATTAAAATAGGGGCTTTTGGGGGTAAAAACACAGCTTTTTAGGTAAATTTTTCGATCAAAGACCAATTTTCAGTACATTCGCAGAGAAAAGGTCCTTTTTTTGCTTGTTAAACTGTTGGGAAATTTTCGGTCTGTCGGAAAATTTTGGGCGGTCTGTCGGAAAATTTTGGGCTTGCCCCCACGCCAGCGAGAAGCTACCTACGCCACTGCTCAGAGAGTGTGTGCCACAGTGTTTGTGTCAGGTTGCGTGTCAGGGAGTGTGAGCCATGTGGGGGAGGGTGGAGTCTTTGGTGTTGACAGTAGATGTATGTTTCTTTCGGTGTAGGCGTACACGAGATATGGGGTGCGGTTGTATAGGCATGTTTGTGCGTAATGTGGTATGTGACAGTTCGAAAAGGAAGATAATAGTTTTTAAAAATGTACATGTCCTTACCTGTTGAATGTACGGTCTTCGCCACCTCATCCCAGGCATTATTTTTCTTCCTCTTATCTTTATAGGAACTGTCAGCAGAATTATATAAACAGGGGTATTTTTGCACCTCCAGTATAATTTTTTCTGGAAACTCCGTCATGTTTGTGAAGCATTCATCAGCTGCGACTGGCGACTAGACGTCAAAAATAGAGCAGAGTTCTATTTTCTGCGACCAGCACGGAACTTTCGTTATCAGTGTGCACGGGGTGATTGAAATGCATTTGTTCTAATTTATCGGTCAAATCATGACTGTCGTCAGCGATTTTACGACCGATAAAATCGGTCGGTCGCGTCCGGTGTGTTTCGGCCTTAAAATTGCTTCTAAAAAGACAAGTCGACAAAGCTAAAAACGATATTCCTCACAACATTTCACTCTACCTGTGACAAACTGGAACATGTTGCCCTGTACTTTATCGCATTTTTGTTTTGTCTTGAAAACAATTTTAGGCGACAACGCGACAAAGCTACAATACGACGGTACTGTCGTGGTTCTGTCGTAATGTAGCTCTGTCGCGTTTTTGTCAGTGCATTCTCATGTAAAATATCTCATGAAAACGCGAAAACACGACATGCGACAGTACTGTCGCGGTTCTGTCGTAATATAGCTCTTTCGCGTTTTGAAGGATCAGAAAAAAGAAACGCGACACTCGATTCTTGGTCCTAACTGGACACCATAGGCATCAGAGGTTATAAGTAGGAATGGGATTTTAAAAATGTGTGACTGCGATTAAAGAAGAAAGTAGAACCTGATAACTCTGAGTTAACAAGAAGTGCACTACCTTGGCTCCTTCCGAGCTGTGCCCAGCTCTGGTGGAAATTTATTAAACATGGAACCTAAAGGTTATTTTTTTCAACGTTAAAAGCCGAGGGAGACACAGATCATACGAAGGAATCTTCGATCACACTTTAACCCTTTACCCAACGTAACGACCAAAACCGTCCAGCGCTATTCACAAAAAACGCAAATTAACTTTCATTATTTTGTTCAGTTTTTGTCTCAAAAACATAGGTTATGACCCCTCTTTGGAACGAGCTTGTCGAGCTCGTACAAATGAGGGGGTCATAACCTATGTTTTTGAGACAAAAAATGAAAAAAATTAGTTATTCAAGAATTTTGTTTGCAAGTGTCGTCTGCTTTTCATGTTAGGTAAAGGGTTAAGAGTAAAGAGTATGTGTGTGCATCCCCTTCTTGCTCATTCCCAGTAAGACAGCAATGTTGGGAAACCAAAAGATAAAAACAAGTGTCGGGTGACTGTATTTGGGTTTTGAACCCCCGGACACTCACTCCCCCTTCCCTCCCCCACGACACACACACACATACACACACACTGACATTCTAGTTGGGGATTTTTGGTGCAAACATATATTGGTATGCTTTGACAATCTCTCTCTCTCTCTCTCTCTCTCTCTCTCTCTCTCTCTCTCTCTCTCTCTCTCTCTCTCTCTCTCTCTCACACACGTATCCCCACCCCATCGGTTCCCACTCCCACATCGTTGAGCAAAGTATTCCATATAATAATCTGCAAACTTTCCAATTTCGTCTGGCAAACTCTAGAAAAGGTGAAACTCTGTGTCTAATTGGTCCAATAAAGATAAGCCTGTCGCTTGGACACACTAATCTCTTGCAACACTCTTCCGGACAATTCCCGATATGGCAGATACTTGTTTTTGCCCCCAGTTGTGTTTGAAACCACCACGAACCTCTGAGTCAATTACATTTTATCATTTCGAAAGCAAAACTTCCGTTCGGTGCGAGAAGATTCATCAGCAGTTGCAGTAAAGTATTACAATATGGATAGGTTTGTTAGTAATCGAAACATCTAATTCACAATTTATTTTATCTACTTCTCGTCGCGATGACACATGTACACCCTCTCAGACACCCTCAAACATACATACCCACAAACCTACAGACACACCCACGCAAAGCTCCCCCACACCTCTCATCAATGGAAAATATGTCGCCGTCGCTTCGTGTAAAGCAATGCCAAAATATTCTTCATCGGGATTGCGTTAGTAATTCAAATGTACATTTGATGATGCTTTTGATCTATTTATTTATTTATTGATGTTTAAGGTCACATATTTATGCACAATGGCTAATCATGACCGTGACAGTTTTACGGGTGGAGGAAGCCGGAGTACCCGGAGAGAACCACCGAGCAACGACGAGCAGCTGCCAGCTCCCCAACATCGTAGCTCCGCACTGCAGCACAGGGTTAGATTGGTTGAAGACATGCGTACCATCGACGTGCAGTACGCCTTAGTACACGGCGTCATCGTGCCCCCACGCGGGCAATGGAGATGAAGTGTCTTGCCCAAGGACACGACGCGGTTGCCGCAGGTGGGATTCGAACCGAGGACCTCTCGGCTTGCAGCCTGCACCTCAACCTACTGAGCCACCGCGCTCCGATGCTTTTGATCAATCACCTTTAATATCTACAGTAAAGGAGGTTGGCGATGTTGTCAAATATTTAAGCAACATTTTACTTATTAACTGTCTGAGAGCTTAAATTATTGTTGGTGGTATGAAATTGTTATTCAAAATTTGTTTTAGTATAAATTATTGGAGAGTGCCCACGGGCACTCTCCTATAATTTGTAACAAAACAAACTTATACATGTATAAACAAAATATAATTTGTGTTTGGCTGAATATAAAACATGTTAGTTTGTGTTCTGGTACCCTCATTTTTCTGAAAGCCCTGATAGTGGCTTCTTACACTCATCCAGTTAACCCTTTTAAACAACTAACGGCCCAAACCGATCAGCGCTATTCACAAATATCACCAATTAATAATCATTATTTTTTTCATTTTTTGTCGCAAAAACAAAGATTATGACCCCTCTTTGGAACGAGCTCGTCGAGCTCGTTCCAAAGAGGGGTCATAACCTATGTTTTTGAGACAAAAAATTAAAAAAATTAGTTATTCAATAATTTTGTTTGCAAGTGTCGTCTGCTTTTCATGTTAGGTAAAGGGTTAAACCACCAGCATTTGGAAATTCAAGCCCTGTGGTGGTAGATTTCGTGGCATTTTATCCGTAGCTGTGACCATTTGTAACAGACATTTATTGATTTTTTAATCTCATTTCGTGTTTTTTCTAACTGAAGGCAATATTAATCGTCCTCTGAGAACAACAAGATGAGGGAACATATAGAATATACCCAGAGTAGGTTAGTGTACCAAATGTTGGTGAAGCGGTGTTAACCGTGAGCCTTTGGCGAGTGGTTTACAACACTTCACCACGAGTGGGTATATTTTATTTTTACCATGGCCGTCAGATTATTAAGAGTTTAAATGTTAAATAATACAATATTCACAAGTGCGAAACTGTTTTTGTTTACATGAGCACCGGTGGGCGGTACTTCCGATATCAATTTTATCGCCGAAACGAAATGGAAAAAGAAACGCGCAAATCACGAGGCCTTTTTCATTTTAATAACATAGTAACATACTATTTCGAGTTATTGATACTTTATTAACATGGGTCAACACATGTCTGTTCATTTTTGGTGTCTTATGAGGTAAACTAATTTCAAAACGTAATAAATAACTGCCGGTTTCATTTCACTCTTCACGAGTCGAAGAACGATAAATTTAGACAAGTTTGCATTCAGGTCGAAGTCAGCAAAGGTCAGCTTGGATGTAGTTCCACTGCAGGTGTATATGTTAACTGTTGAAATCCCATTGCTGGCGTGTTCACCACGATTGGTGTGTAAAGCTAAAATTTATGTCATAGGTTTTTCATATATATAGTAGAATAGGTAATCTTGGTATAAATTCGGATTTCTTCAGCAGCTGAAATTCCCAGGTCGCAGTAGGAAAATTCTCAGGATGATCAAGCATGGAAATAATTTATCCTCTGGGTATCTCTTTCTCTTTAGGCCTGAGACCTTGTTTCAGATTGAGGTTCACAGAGGGTAAATTTGGTGATACTACCCTGCTGCGAAGGGTAGCACACAACAGGATAGCATTCGCCCTTTGTGGACCTCATTCTGCAGATGACAGTCAGCTTATTTCCAGGCTTGGGGTGCTGGTGTAAATGGTTTTATGAAAAGATGGATGCTCGGCAGTCGGGGCGGGGAGGGGGTACTGTAAGAAATTAATAGGGGGCTCATCCGCCCCCTTCCTCTGAGCCACAATCCTCTAGCCAGGTCCCTGGTTGCAGTTTTGATAAAGCCATGCAATTGGTCACAAACCAAACTAGGCATTTTATTGTGGCATGTATACAGTGCTACGAGGGGATTGTTACTTGAACACTCAATAGTAGAAATCCCCCTTTCGTGTTTCAGATTCTGTGAAAAAGAATAATAATTCCAAGCGGTGTTTGAGTCTGGGAAAAATTAAGCATCTATGCTCTCTACATTTCCCGGGGGACATATAAACCGGGGACACAGGGGGCACGTGCCACCAATGTTTTCCAGAAATCTAAATTTTATAGTAAATTTCCTTTCTTATTATACCTACCACAATTGTTTACTACAGGCTTGCATTACAGTGGAAGTCCCTAACTCGGAAAAATATACTCTTTATTTTGATCTTTTCCAAGCGATTTGGGAAAGAAAAGTGGTGCAAAAGCATCGAGAAAAAATAAGCCAAAACTGGGTCGAGTGCTACCGGCGCACGCCCAGTAGGGGACGTTCTTCTCCAAGTACAGATCCACGGCTTTCGGTACCAGTGCGTAGACATGTGACAGATGACTCATTCTTTTGAATCCGCCAACATTGGAGTTATGTGACCAGCGGGGAGGAAGGATTCTTACCCGAATAAGAAGACGGGAGGGCCTCCATGTAAACAATTGTGGTAAGTATAATAAGAAAGGAAATTTACTATAAAAGTTAGATTTCTTATCAACCTACCTTATATTATTGTTTACTACAGACTGAATAAGCAATAGGAGGAGGGAATCACATAACCAACCCCCACATAACCCGACTGCACTGGGACCGTGGACAGAAGAAGAGGTCCCAAGGCCTATCAAACCAAAGCATCACAAACATTAGGAAAAGATAATGAGAGATGATGCGTACGGCACTGCGTGACGCACAGACAGAAAATGCAGTAAAACAGCACAGAGCTGGAACAGACCTTGACGCCTAATGGCTAGGGTAGACAAAAACCTCACGAGCAGAAGAAAAAGGTCCCCAGACTGCTCCTGCAACTGACGTAGATAGAAGGTGGAGAAAGTAGAAGCATTTCTCCAGTAGGCTGCCTGCATAACATCCGACAACTTGACGGAGTTAGCATAAGCCCAGGAGGTACACGAGGCACGCACCTCGTGGGCAGAAATACGATTGGTGATACAATCGTAAGTCGCTAGACAAGCATAAGCCGTTCGAATAGCAGGACAAATCCATCGAGAAATGGATTGAGGAGAAATCTTCTGTCGACCAGGAATAAGAGACAGCAAGAATCGTTTCCTGCCTTTCCTAATGAACTGCGTTCGGTTGAGATAAATGCGAAGTGCACGAACCGGACAGAGCAAAGGGCGATTACCCTTAGCCCAAGGAAGAATCCTGAAACAGATAGGAGGTGGAGTTGTTTCTGGTATCTGATTCTTGGTCAGAAAGGAGCAATCAGTGGTAAAAGTAACACTGATGGCGGAGGTTCTGAAAAAGGCCGGATCAACCGAGAGGGCGTGATGCTCACTAACCCGTCTGGCTGAGGTAAAAGCCATCAGAAAAGCCGTCTTGTATGTGAGAAAACGCATATCCACCTGCGATAAAGGTTTGAACGCCCCCCCCCCCCCCCAAAAAAAAAGCAAAGCAGCATCCAAAAAAGATTCCATCTTGGGGTAAGCTGCAAAAACCTAGGGCTTTTCAAAGAAAAGTGCCGAATAAGCTTGGAGAGGTATGGATTAGAACCAATACGACGCTTTCCCACATACGAAAAGGTCTCCGACAGCATGGACCTGTACCCTTTGATGGTAACAGGCTGGAGACACTGAGAATCAAACAGATATACCGGAACTCCGCAATCTGTGCTATCGAAGGATTGGCATAATCAACAGAGTGATCAGCACACCATCGACAGAAGACCTTCCACTCAGCCGAGTAAGCTAAACCAGTGGAGTGCCTCATTGAAGAAGAAATGCACTCCACTGTTCGTCTCGAAAAACCCTCTACGGAAGAGACAGGACCTAATAAAAGATGTGCGTGAAGGCACAATGAAGTCGGGACGACGTGAAACCTCCTCGGGTGTCCTTGGCAAAGAAGGTCGCGACGTAGAGGGAAACGCGCCGGAACCACCGCCAACAGAGAGCGGAGCTGATTGATCCACACCCGTTGAGGCGACAGGGGAGCGATCAGAATGATTCCATTACTGCAGGTTCTGATCTTGGCCAGAACCTGAGGCAGAATTGGAACCGGCGGGAAGGCGTAGCCGACTAGACCGTTCCAATCGAGTGACAGAGCGTCCACGGCGAAAGCCAGAGGATCTGGACACGGGGACACGAAAGTGTCCACCTGATGGTTCCAACGGGTCGCAAAGAGATCGAAGTGCGGACGACCCCAGAGATCACAAAGCGACCGGAACACTGCCCTGTGAAGCATCCACTCGGTGGAAATGACCCTACCCCGTCGAGACAGGGTGTCGGCTAGGACGTTCAGACGACCGGGAACTAGATTGCCTGGACGAAAATGCAACAGAGTCCATGGTGACCCCACCAGGAACGTCCGAATCCAAAGAGAAGGCTGCTGTGCTCGACGGCTGAGAGACCACAGCAGAAGATTCGGCCGGCATCCCCTTTCGACTTCGCCGAGTTGAAGTCAGGGAAGGCTGAGGCCGATATCCTACGTCAACACTACCAGACATCTCTGTAGACCCCAGCAGGGATAAGCCGAGGCCGGCTGAAACGGAGACTGACGACGCTGCAGACGGAACAGCAGTAGCAGCAGATACGCCGGGAGCTGTTGAAACTGATGGAGAGGTGGAGAGACCAACCGAGCTCGGCCCCAAAGGAGGAGTCACAACGTGACAGCCTCAGATGTCAACTGGAGAGGGACTACAGTCCCGGAACCAGGCATCTATTCACTAGACAATTCAACAGCTCCTGCAGTATCCACCACAGGAAAAGACTGCACATTCCCACGGAGGGGGTATAACTCTCACCAGACGTGGTCGTTTCGTGAGGCCCCGAACGACAGCGTTCCCCTTTCCCGTGGGTGCGGGAGGAACGGCCACGAGCACGCACCACACGGTTCACGAAAGCCCAAAAGGTGGACGACCAAGACCCACAGAGCCCACAGGGTTGATCTGACGAACTCCCATTACAAGTAGAGCAAGAAGCATGGGAGTCCTCCACATGCTCGGGCAAAAGGCATTGCCCACAAGAGACAGTTCTGGGCATAACAGAGGTGAGAGCTGCAGAGGAAAGGATGAACTCAACAGATTGAGACATTAGGAGAACACCCCAACAAGGAGAGAAAGGTGGCAGAAAAACACGGACAGGCGGGAACACAATAGCACAATAGCACCCAGACCGCCGACTGGAACCTAAAAGCAGAAGTTACACCCTCAACAGAGAGGAGAAATTCTGCCCACACAGACCCCCACTGACACCTAACTCAACAGCAATAACACTATCTAAATGGATAACATAAATCAATTATAATAAAATGTCCGAATCGCACGGAACGCGAAAGATGCGCGCGAACACGGAGAATGCAATGGAAATATGGATGAATTTAAGAAACGAGAATATATAAACACAGTCCTGATATTAAAAGATCCTGAGATCAATAATTCTTGACACAGGAACAAGAAATCAACGAGCTAGTAGCACTGTTTTCTAACGAACAGAAGAACACATCTCATCAAGGTGGCGGAAGAAAAAAAGAATGAGGAGTATATTTTTCCGAGTTAGGGATTTCCACTGTAATGCAAGCCTGTAGTAAACATTTGTAGGGTAGGCTGATAAGAAATAGTCGAGTGAGTGTGTGTTTTTCAAATGACACAATCATGTTTTAAAGGAATTTTGGTTTCTGATCCCCCGCCGGGATTCGAACCCTCGGCAACACCGCCTGGCAATCAGGAGTCCAGCGCCTAAACCACTAGACCACTGCACACCGTCAAAAACGATAGCTGGAATCTAGCTTTTTAGATGAAGTCCTCATGATCAGTTGGTTCATCTTCCTTTCGGCAGCAGCATGAAAGTGTGGAACGCGCTTGCTACAGTACAACGAAAGTGCTGTGGATGGCCTCAGACGAAGACTGGCACGGGCTTGTGTGTGTTTTTCAAATGACACTGGCTACGGTGCGTGCGTGCGTGCGTGCGTGCGTGCGTGCGTGCGTGCGTGCGTGCGTGCGTGCGTGCGTGCGTGCGTGCGTGCGTGCGTGCGTGCGTGTGCGCGCGCGTGCGTGCGTGCGTGTGAGGTTTACAAATCGCACTGGCACAGACATTTCCTACTGAAACATTTTTTTCTTTTAATATGCCGCAGAAAAATTGTTTTCATTTGCTGAACCCTGATGGGTAAAATTGATTTAAACTAAGTGATGAGCTTAGGAACTGGTTAAACTGACTGGCAATAATTGATGTTATTCACTGATGGGCGCTAATTTAGTCCTTACAAGAATGTTACGCAAGCTTTTGTTTTTCTTATAGGCGATGACAGGTCGAAGATTCAAAGGCTCATTTAATTTAGCATTGGTTAAATTGAATTCATCTTTTAACATTTTTGCTATTTCGAAATTCATTCTGTTGTATGTTTAAGTGAAAGAGATGATGGACCTCCTTTCGCATTCTCCCTCTGATATGTTCATACCAAATGGCCAGAGGGTTTGAAGCGTATTGATCCAAAAAGCTTCACGTTTTTTTTTTCTAAATTCATCCGTTTCTTCTAATGTGTCTTTAATTGGTGGTTGTTCAATAGGATGGATTTCGAAATCGTCCAAAGAATGGATAGGAAGGTTAAAATGTTGCTACTGGGGCATCAGCATTATGTTTTATATACTGTTTGTGTCTAGTAGCACGTTCTCGGAAAGGATTTTGACTTTGACCAACATACTGTTTCCGACAGCGCTTACATGTGATAAGGTAAATAATATTTGGTGAATCACAATGGAGGGGGTTACGGATCTGATAATGATTTTTCGTTTGTTCGGAGGAAAATTCCTCTTTCTGATCAGGCATAAAAGTATGCAATCTACAAGGAGGCTTTTGGCAATTAAATACCGCGTCACTACCATTCTGTAACGGTCGGTTGTGTTCAATCTTCAGTGGTTCTAAATCAGTAGTTTCGGCTGGACTTTCGAGCTTTTTCAGAGTTTGGGATTTCAGGCTACGCAAAAATCACAGTGAGTATCCCCTCGATCTGAGGGCGCCAAATAGAGTAGAACAAGCTTCATTGAAATTTACCTTATCACTTGAATTGCGGTGGAAACGAATGAGCTGTGATTTGATGATACCTTTAAATGTATGTTGAGGATGAAATGATTTTGTGTGCAACAATTGGTGTGAATTAGTGGTTTAAAATATACTTTATAATCTAAATGACCGGATCCTGAAATGGCTTGTCTTTATACACGGTCACATCGAGAAAATCAACAGAACTTTCACTGATAGTAGCTTTTAATTTAATGTTTGGATCACGATTGTTGAAAATTTCTAAAAATTCATCAAAATCTTCTTTTGAATGTTCCCAAATAATAAAAATGTCATCTAAATACCTGAGATATACGAGAGGATGCTTTGCACATTTGCTTCAGGCATTTCCTCCCATTCCGCTGCATAAATGCTTGCAAAATTAGGACTGAATCTTTTGCCCATAGGACAACCCATTATTTGTAGAAAATATTCTGCATTGAATTGAAAGTCATTACCTTTTAAGCTCAGCTCAAACAGATCCAAAATTTGTTCATCCGGGCGTTTTGCATCTGGATATTTTTCAAATGCATTCTTAACCAATTTAACGCCTTTATCAATATCAATGTTCGTATACATACTGTCGATATCCAAAGTAGCCAGAATTGCATTTTTCGATATTTTCAATTTCGAAATTTTTGACAGGAAATCCTGTGCATTTTTTAGATAGCTCGAATGTCTATTTGCTATAGGTTTCAGATGATAATCAATTAGTTCCGAGATCGCATAAGATTCCGAATTACAATCTGATACAATTAGTTTAAACTGTATTGATTTCCAAAGTTTGAAAGTACAATTTATACAATACAACAGAAGCATACAACTAATAAGAAAATGGATTCAGCAGCAAGCTATAAGCTTATACTCGGCTGTTTCCAGTTAGACATTTAGCTAATCGTATGTCTTATACGGCTAATGGTTATGCACACACATTTGCACTCGCACGATCGGGATCCGGCACAGGAAAGGAGGGGGTATTATTGTAGTTTTCTTTTACGTTTTTCCATTTTTGGGTAATAGTTGTCCAGTTTACACCAAGTGATGGGTCCCGGTCGTGCGCGTGTTGTACTGTTATTACACGTTGGCTAAAATTGAACTGATAAAGAACAAAACAAAACAAAACAAAACAAAAAAAGACAAAAATAACACAAAACATAAGAGTGTGAGAGACTAATGAATGACAGAGAATGGAGGATGTTTGTGCTGTAATGAAGTGTGCAATGCGAAGTGTTCCAAACAGGGGTGTCATCGATAGACACAATGGATAGTTCAATAAAGCATGGCTAGGTAGTGGGGCACCTCCCCCGCAAACACACACCGCCGCAACAATACCAAATAACGCTGGCACAACGTTGTTGGCGGCAAAAAACGATACATAACTGTGCAGCAACGCTATGCGTTTGCTGGGTCAGAATGGGAAGGCGAGCTAAACACAAAGGCGCTAACTTGGCTTTCGTGTATAGTTGAGTGGCGGGGTGTTCAGTGGCTGTGGCGGGGAGGGAGTGGTCACACCCGTTAAAATGTAGTTGGTAAGGTATAGTAGTTTATACATGTAGATGAGGGGCGGGTGTACCCGGAAGCTCAATTGGAGGCGAATCCCAATTCTGGGAGTGTGGGAGTGACGGCGTACGCGAATAATTATACCTTGGGGGAGGAAACAGGAAGCATAAACAGAGACAAAGCGGGGAAGGACGTCTGTCTCATTTTGTCTACTTCCCCTGCTCAAGGAGTGGGCCTCGAGGTGTGTCTACCCCCAGGAAAACTAAAGCTACAACATTTTCGACAGCAGAATAAATTGATGTACCGCCTCGAAGATTGATCCGTTTTGTAACTCTGATAAAAGTTCACTTCCGTAAATAAGGATGTTAGCGTTGATTTCGAAATTTAATCTGCCTATAGTCGCGTCCCTTACATTATTGAAAAACGGGCAAAACAACAGAAAGTGTTCAGTTGTTTTGCGATCGCCACAGCTACAGGAGGTAGTATCAGACAAGTGATTTTTAAATAGGTGGTCTTTTAGGTTGCTCCATTCTAGACGGAGTCTGCAGTGGAGGATTTGGGATTCTCGTTATTTGTGATTCATGTAGAATTTGGGAATAATTCGTTTGCTATTGTTGAGGTAAGCTTTAAAATTTAGATTATGGTTTTCTTTCACATCGTTTAGTAACTCGTTCCAAAGTTTAGTAGTTGATGGAAGAAAGGACGAATTGTGGTGGCTCGTTCGAAACGATGGAGTATTCAGGTTTGACATTGTCCTAAGGTTGTAACTCTGCGTATCCGACAGGGCGGGAGGTATCATCAATGAAATGTAGGGGTGCTAAGCCGTGGCACATTTTAAAATACTGCATGAGCTTGTGTTTTTACGTCTTGACTCCAACGTTTCCCAACCAGTCTCTGTGTATATCGACTGTTTGCTTGCACTTTTTGTAGCTCCAGTACAGAGTCTGGCTGCTTCATTTTGTATTTTTTCAAGAGAATGGGATTGTTCGGTGCTGCAGTTGTCCCACACAACATCAGCATATTTCAAAACGGCCCGTATGAATGCAAAATATATTTTTTCGAGTACTCTGCGGTCAAGTCTGTATTTTAAGTGCCTAATCATGCCCTGCCTTTGCAACCCTTTAGTCGTAACATCAGTAATGTGAGCTGATCAGCTGCCACGGTCATTTAAGGTAAGGCCTAGGTGTTTATGCTTTTCGACGTGGTTTATGTTTTGGGCAGACATTACCAATGGGGATGTGTTGGTTTGGAGGTTTTTCGTGTGATTAACATTGTTTCGGTTTTGTTTGGGTTGAATTTGACTAGCCAAGTCTTTGTCCAGTTTTCTATGCCTTTGATATCATCATTAATAATTTCAGCGGCTGCGCGGGGGTCTTCGACAATGAGAAACAACGTAGTGTCATCAGCGAATAGTCTTATGTTGCTTCTAATATTTTCAACTATATCGTTTATATATATTAAGAATAGCGGGGGACCTAAGATCGAACCTTGGGGAACGCCGGCAGTTACATATTTCCAGGATGAAGATATAGAGTTTATACACACTCGTTGTTGTATATCCATCAAGTAGCTACCGAACCAATTTAGAAGGGGACCAGTGAAACCAATACGTTCAAATTTGTATAAGA
The DNA here is from genome assembly GCA_031216915.1 of Pictodentalium vernedei. Lineage (NCBI taxonomy): Eukaryota > Metazoa > Mollusca > Scaphopoda > Dentaliida > Dentaliidae > Pictodentalium > Pictodentalium vernedei. Next base: position 406,010,878 of record CM062293.1, on the reverse strand, counting down.
GTCCTGCGTGCCAAACTTTGTCGAAAGCTTTGCTAATGTCGCAGAAGACCACTATATTTTCATCAAGAGCTGAACTGAACACGTGATATATCTCGGTTAGCTGCAGGACAGTAGAGTCAGATGGGAGGAACCCAGACTGAAGGGGGGGGGGGGGGGGGGGGGGGTCAGCAGAGAGTTTATTTGCAAGAAGGTTATGATTTGTTTGAAAATGCATCTTTCGAGGACTTTGCTTAAACAGCTAAGTAAAATTATCGGACAATAATTTACGGCAATATGTGGGTCCCCAGCTTTGAAAACCGGGACAACGTTACCTCTTCTCCATTCTTTTGGAAAGAATGATCGACTAAGCATCCTATTGAAAATTAGTGTTAGAGGGGTAGCTAACGAAGAAGAACAGTTTTTTAACAACTTGGGACTGATGCAGTCAGGGTCACTTGCCTTTGACACGTTGATCGAGTTTAGAATTTCTTGCACTTCCTCGGTAGTAAGGGTAATCTGGCTTAATGTCGGTCGATTGGGATCAAAGGACGCACTGGGAAGGGAAAGGCCTGTGTCATTTACAAATGAAATGTTACAGAAATAATCATTTAGAATGTCGGCTTTCTCTCCTTCAGATGGCGTTGCTTTGTCGCTCGTTATGTAGTCGGGCATGGGCACTCGACTCTTAAAAAGAGCTAGCTGAAGTGTTTTCCACCACTCAGTTGAGGATGTAGTCGGGGAGTTTAGAGTGTTATCAATTTTTAAGAAGTAATTCTGTTTAGATTTCCGACCGCGCTGACAACTTCATTTCTTTTCTTTCTATATGTTTCCCATGATTGGGGACTATTTTTTGTTTTGGCTATATGGTGGGGTCGTTTTCTTTGACGAATCAGCCTCCTAAAATTATTGTAGAGCCATTTAGGCTGATCGGGCCTAATAGTAGCTATTTTGTGGGGTATACATTTATATGCTTTACTTAATATTATGTTCGAGACTTCGCTCGCAACTGACGTGATGTCACAGCTAGTGAGCAAATCAGACCAGTTGACTCAACGCAGTTCCCTATTCATTTCGGGGAAGTCGCCCTTATCGTAAAACCAAACAAGGCGGGTGTGAGGTTTGGCTGCTTTCTTGCATAGGATGATTGTCGCAGACACTGGGCAGTGGTATCTAACATAGTTACCCAGGAACGGGTCACCAACTTCCGCCGTGACAATTGGGAGATCATTACTGACCAGAATTAGATCGATCAGTAATGCTGGCCGTTCATAGTAGTACGTGGGTTCATTAATAAGCTGTTTTAGATTAAACTGAGAGGTGAGTTGGATGAGGCGCCCCGAGCAGCCTCTGGACTGATCGTCGTTGAAGTCGCCGGTTAGAAAAATGTTGTTAGTTCCGACATCTGGGGCTCGATCTACGGATGCTTCAATTAAATCCCATATCTCGCTATCTACGTTTGGGGGCCTGTAAAGAACTCCGATAAGAATCGATCCGGAAGAAGAGTACACCTGAGCCCACAGACATTCAAGGTTGAGAGTGTCTAAATCTGGGCGAGGTTTGAATGGAATTCCCTTTTTAATATACATAATTACACCCCACCTCTGGAGCCGCGGTCTTTCCGTAAGGGTGCCTGGAAACTTGGGAGGAGGATTTCGTCATTCCTTACTTCCGGGTCCAACCACGTTCCGGAGAATGCGCATACATCATGAGAGGGAGCTTCACAACTCAGTATATCTATTTTTGGGCGTAGGCTTTGCACATTGAGGTGAAAGACCATTCGCTTTGTAGGGAGGGGAGGGGATGTGTCTGAGGAACTGTTGGACGAGATCGAACCTGGAGTTCTCACTGGACCGGGGTTCATTTCAATATCACCTGACATATAAAGAAGTAGTGCAATCCAGAATGAATTAACGACAAAATGGAGTATTAAGTTAGGTAAAGGAAAGGTAGTAAATTGATAGTTTCCAAGAGTCGCGGTCTCCATCGTGTTTAGGACAAGCAGCAAAATAGCCATCAGGGTTAGGCCGCGTACGCCGAATTTGAGAAATAGCATTATTAGTAAAACGCAGTTGTAGTCAAGCCGTTTTTTGGAGGGTGCCCCAGATCGGGCCTTTGGTGCAAAAAGACCAACTCCCATCCGATAAATATTCAGTTCAGCCATAGGGTAATAAAAGATTTGGTGCCGGTAGGTGAGAGTTGGTCACGTGAATTAAACATATCGGGTGTCCAGGCGAAGACAGACCTGTCTGGGACGCACACGCACTGCTGATTTGCACACTGAAAGGTATGGAGTGATCCATATAAGAGAAGAATTGTAAGTTGACATTAGGTTTGCTTGATATGGTACAAATATATACAGTTAATATAAAGTAAAGAGCACATAGGTTTATATACATGATGGTGGGATAATTCCCAGGAGTATGTAGTGACTGGAGATAGAAAGTTGGTGGCGGTTGGGTCGGTGTGAGATTACAACGAGTGGACTTAACACAGACAAAGGGAGTCGTAGTATATGTATAAGAATCTTCGTATGATTTAGGTTTGAGTTGAAGGTAAAGGAACTCATCAGGTGAAGGGACGTAGTAAGGCAACACGGATGCTGCAGGCCCATCAGAGCACAGTACTGCTCAGACGAGGTAGATTTTACCAAGATTTAAATGTTGGCTGTTGGACATCTGGTTCGAACGGGTGTGGGCTTCGGGGTGCTTGTTTCAGGTGCATTCTGTCAGGCAGTGTTAGGTGTCGATAGCTGTAAGTACAGTCAGATCCAATGCACCGGATCGACAGTTATCTGTTTGGAGAAGACAGCCCCAAATATGTTAAAATAGAGTTCATAAGTTTGAAATGGGTTAATACGTTTGCTAGGTCCAGCGCATTCGGTTAGACAGCGATAGAGGGGGATGCCCGTTAGTGCAATCTGATCCAATGCACCAGATCGAGGCATATCAAAGCGAACCCATATGTCGGCCTATGGGTTAGTATACTCGCAAAAAAAGTCGCAAGTGTCAGTGCACTTAATTAAACAGTGAGAGTGTTCGATGCCCGGACGCACACTCCGATCCAATGCACCGAGGTGAAGATTTTCTTTCTTGAGAAGAAACCAAGGAATATTAAAGTCGTGCCCAAACGTTACTTATTGGTAATTGATTCACGGCTGCTTCAGCACATCCGAACAGGCAGCGGTTATGGGCGATGTGCATAGCAACGGACTGATCCAATGCACCGGACCTATGATTATGTTTGCAGATGTGCTTCGAAGAACCACCGGGCATAGAGTCGAGTCGGTGACGCCTGGGCAGAATGAAATATAAATCTATATATGTTCGAAAATTAGTCGCGGTGCCCTTCGCATTGGGGCTATAAGGTGGTAAGCCATTTGGAATTAGGAAGGTATTGGATGAGGAACTGTGGGATACCGATCACAAGAAATATTGCGCAAGATTCATCAGAACATCAGTACCATCGAGTGCTGGTCTTAACGTTTTAGTAGGGCCGGACGGCCCCTTCATGTTACGAAAAGGTCGAAAATTGACTAGAGGGACAGTGTGTAGTGTTCGGGTTCGGATGGAACGAGGCGAGCGGGGTACGCCTAGGTGATTGATTCGGTCTATTGATAAACAAGACCGAATAAGTTAACCCTTTGAACCCGAGAGACCGCTCCCCCGGCCAAGGAACGTGGTATATCATAGTTTTATTAAGTACGATAGCTGATAAGTGATGAGTGGGCGACAGGTGTTGGCAGACGATTCTGTAAGGCAGGAGGGGTGGTTTCAGAGTCGGACACCGCTGCACTAACGAACAAACGGTGTCCGGATCAGACAGAACGTCTCCAGCCTTCGCTATGGCATTAGACATTAGGCTAGTGTAATTGGTATCAGTTGGTATACTATGGAGGTAGGAACCTAACTTTCCTGAGATGAACTGAAATCAACTCGTTATAGGAACAAGACCAAGAATTACCTGTTAGTAGGCGATTATGTGAGGCGGGAGGGGTGATTTCAGAACCGGCTTCAGCTGCACAGACGAGCAGCAGTGCTCGTGCCAGACAGATCGCCTCCAGTCTGCACTATTGTATTAAACAGTAGCTGATTGAGGGCTAAATTATCGTTGGTGGTCTGAGTTCGTTCATCAAAACCTGTTTTTTTAGGTTTAATTGTTATTGAAGAGTGCCCACGGGCAATCTCCAACGATTTGAAATAAAACAAATTTATAAAAACAAAATATTATTTGGGTTTGAGTGGATATGAGACATGAGCAAGGAAGATGTCGGTCTTTGCCCCTGTGCCCCCATTCTTTGGAGAGCCCTGACTGAGGCTGCTGGCAGTTGTATGTGTCGTATGGGTTGATACTTTATCTGTATCAAGCACATTCGGTCAGATAGTGATAGAGGGCTATGCCCCAAGCCACACTCTGACCCAATGGACCGGATCAAGAATTATGAAAGAGAAGCCATAGAAATATTAAAATCCTGCCCAAGCACGATATATGAGTTATTGAGTTCGCAAGTACTAGCGCATTCTAACAGACATGCGGTGAGAATGGTCTGATCCTTTACACCGGATCAAAAATTATGTTTCTTGAGAATAGAGTCCAAGAAATCTTAAAATCGTGCTTATATGATGCCAGGTCTGTGATTGCATTCTCATGAAATAAACTGCAATCATGTTTATAAGGGGGAAATGTTTCCAAATCAAGCTTTGTGTCCCCATATAAATGATATTCTGTAGAAATAATGCATTCCTTGGCATCGTAGTTCCCAGAGATTACTTCCAGGCCATTTTCAAGTACATTTAAAGAAATAAATCATTTGAACTTGAATCGAAAGAGAAAAAAAACCTCTGAAATCAGATAGAAAACTGAGAGATCACACATCTGGGTTATATGTTGAGATTTCAGTAATGTTAGCATCCAGGCCCACAAGTGGTTGTCGGAATTCTACCTTCATTTTGTTGACGGGGGAGGGGGATATAGTTCACTGTTTCGTGTAATTTTCAGCTAGTTAAACTTTGTTTCTAGGTCTGCCATTTGGGATGGGGTTAATATTCTTTCAACTCGTTCGTTTTTCAGTTTAAGAAATATGACACCATCGAATGTCCATGTATCCAAGATTTGTCTGTCCATTTTTTAAGAGTCTATCTCTCCGAGCTATCGCAGCTCGTGTTTGGGTAAGGTCCTAATTCAGATAGATTCTTTGGGGAGTGGTGCTCCCATCAGCACGGGATAATGGGCTGACGTTTTTCAGCTTAGTTCTGGCGTGGTACAACTTGTTTCTAACCCTGTAGCTTGAGAGACGGAAAATAATTGGCCTAATGGGCGCTTTGTTCTTAGGGCCAACACGGTGGCTTCTCGAGATTTCGTCCAGCGACAGGTCTACACCAATCTTGCGAGCTGTTCCAATTACTATATCATCGGTGTTTTCATTAAGCTTCTCGGGAATGCCCGAAAGTCTAAGACTAGTACGCCTTCCGTACTGCTCCAGCTCATCAATACGGTTCTCCAGGAGTGTGATTTTTTGGTCGCGGTCTTCAAGGTGCGTTTTAAGATCATCTATTGTCTTTTCAGCTTTTGATAGGCGCTCGTCATTGGCTTTGTTTATTATCATGACAAGAAGATCCTGGATCGAGTCATCCTTCAGTAGATCCGTGAAATCCTCTTTTAAGAAGGAAATAAATGGGCGCCCTGCCCTTTGACTAACAGCCTGTGGTGAAAGAGCACCATCGTAGTCGAAGTCGGAAAATGTGTCTTCATTGTCGTCTTTTTCTTTGGACAGAACGTCCATCGTGTCCAAGGACCCCTTTTGGGTTTTTTTTCTTTTCCTGTGGGGACGGAGTCGCACCCAGGGTAGCTTGGTTGGCTCGATCGCGTTTGAGGGAGATTGAGGCGTCCTCTCCCAGACCTCCAGCAGAAGATTTGTGGCCTCCCGGGTGGAGTTACGTCACCCGTCCATGAAGAACGGTCCTCGTGGATCTTTGGTAGGATGTAAAATTGTCTTGTTTGAGAACTGAGCTTAGCTGTTAAATATTTCAATTGTTTTTTTGGTAATGTGACCTTCGTCGAGGAGAAATTTTAAGATCGTATTGAATTTTTCGACATTACTAGGCCAAATAAGTGAATCTATTTTCTTATAATGTTTAGTATTGGTGAGTTGTCTCATGGCTTCCCCTAGGAGGGGCCTAGAATTATGGCATACCGTAGGCATGCCATAAGTCTGAGAAAGAGCAGAGTTTGATGTAGCCCTTCTGAAAGGTGGGAATCCAGGCGAGGGCTCTCCCCGGGAAATGTTTTCAATTTGTAAAGCCCTGAGCTTCAATCTGAGGCCTTCAGTGAACTCAAATTGAGCTTTATGACAAAGGATACACAATTTTTATGACAAGCGATGAGTTTTTCGTGAGTAATGCGCTTTACCAATGAGGAAAGTGCCACGTAAACGTGACTGAATTCCCAGAGGGCCTGAATATTTTGAAGACGCTATGTTTATGAGATCGATTTGGACAGAAATTTACCTTTTTAGTCAGATTTGGGTGAACATTTTCTCAAGGGAAATTTTGTTTGTTTTGTTTTGTTTGGGTCATTTTTTTTAATGTTTTTTAGTGGAACCTGCTAAAAACGAAAGTGTCAATGACACTGTAGCTCAACTTGTTTAAGACATGTACATGTATAGTATATGACACAGCAATGACAAACATCTAGGTAATGACCTGATAACAAAGGTACATGTAAAGTATTGTAACGGTCTGTACATAAATGCTGACCGTAGCCTGTAGCAATTGTGTTGGTAAAGTACTGTAAAGGTGGGCGACAGTTAGATGCTAAACTAGAAAAGAAATCTTTGAGTCCCAGAGTGGGTCTGACTGAACCCAAATATGTTTGTTCTCATAGCACAGTGATAACAAAGGCACCCAGAAACACTCGTTCCTGTCACAAGGTGATAACAAAGGTACCCCAAGAAGTTTCGTGAAGATCAGTTCATAAATACAGACTCTAGCCCGAGCCGTATTGACATGCCGTATTGACATGTGCACTTACTGTGTATAAGTAGGACTGAATAAAGCAAAGTTCATTTAATTTGCATAATTTTTGCACGAGATAAAAACCTGTATTATATGTGATTTATTCCATGTTACTAAACATTCCTACAAAAATTTATTCAAATCAGAACTTTCATACAGAAGTTCTGTACAAAAAACTGATTGCACTAATTTTGGTACAAAAAGGTTGCTGGCGGCCATCATAAATTTTGGACCGCACCCCAAAACACTCGTTCTCGTCTCAAGGTGATAACAAAGGTGCCCAAGAAGTTTCGTAAAGATCGGTTCATAAATACGGTCTCTAGCCCGAGCCGTATTGACATTTGCTGTTACAGTGCTGAAAGTAACATTAAATAGATGAAAGTTAGTCTAATCGGCAAAATTTATGCACGAGAAAAAAAAACGTATTATATGTGATGTATCCTATGGTAATAAACATTCACACAGAAAATTATTCAAATCAGCGCTTTCTTATGAAAGTTCTGCGCAAAAATCTGATTGCACCTAATTTTGTACAAAATGGCCACCAGCGGCCATCTTGAATTTCAGACCGGACCCAAAAACACTCAAACACTCGTTCTCTAACCTAACGGTGATAACAAAGGTACCCAAGAAGTTTCGTAAAGATCGGTTAATAAATACGGCCTCTAGCCCGAGCCGTATTGGCATTTGCACTTACAGTTCTGAAAGTAACACTAAATAAATCAAAGTTAGTCTAATTTGCATAATTTACGCACGAGAAAAAAATCCGTATTATATGTGATGTATCCCGTGGTACTAAACATTCATACAAAAAAATTATTCAAATTGGTGCTTTCATATGGAAGTTCTGCGCAAAAATCTGAGTGCACCTAATTTTGGTACAAAATATCTGCCAGCGGCCGTCTTAAATTTCGGACCGGAGCCCAAAACACTCGTTCTCGCCTCACGGTGATAACAAAGGTACCCAAGAAGTTTCGTAAAGATCGGTTCATAAATACGGCCTGTAGCCCGAGCCGTGTGAACGGCGCGACGAACGGACAGACAAACGACGGGCCATGGCAATACCTCAAATTTAGCTTCGCCAAAGTTGAGCTAAAAATGCAATCCGACCGACCACGAAAATTGATAGATTCTTGAACATCACTTGGCGTGAAAAATACGCGGAAGTTGTGACAAAAACGACACATGTTGAATAGGGCTTTCAGGTAGATCATGAATAGAAAATTTGGACGCCACTGGAGTTTTGGTCAACATTGTCGTCACTTGTCCAAACATGGTCTGAAAGACAGTATTTTATTTGTTTTGGTTTGGTACGTCCTTTGAAAGGACGTACCAAACCAAAAAATTAAAAGACGGTCTTCCAGGCCATGTTTGGACGATGTGGTCACCAACCCGTCATTGCAATCTTATGGAGAATTGGCACGAAGGAGATTCACACTCTCACCCTGAAGGTGGGGCTGAACATTCCTCTCGTTTTAGTTGTCTCTACTACGGCTTTTAAAGTCCAGAAAATTGCACATTTTTGGCTCTATATTTAACAAATTTCATGTTTCGACTCGGTGGGGAAATTTGTGAAATATGGCGCCAAAATGTACATGGTTCTCAATGTAAAGGGGCGTTAATTCCGAGAATAGCTTTGTGTATTGTATACAGTATCCCTACGCGGCCACTGAGGCGCGCACGTGTGTCAGCACTGATATGTATCAGTGCGCGGGCAGGCTTGCCTTTTTGAAAAATCCAAGGTGACAGAAAATCGCTTTCCTGGGAGCTAGTGAGGCGAGCAAATTGCTCTCCTGAAAAATTGTTCATTGTTCAACTTCAGCAACATCTTCTCCTAAATACCAAGTAAAATTTTAGGGTTGGTGATTTTTTTGATATTTTTCCAAAAAATTTTAATAAATCGATTTTTTTTATTTAAATGAGATTTTGGGGATTTAAATCGATTTATTTGATTTTTATTTTCATATCATAAATTAAATATTCGCCAGAGGATAGTTTTTTCCACGTGAGTCCTTTAGATAGAAGAAACAGAGTGTATTGGTAGCAGGTTGTATCAAAAGCTACCCAAAGAATGGACACAAATAACTGATACATGTACTAAAACATATATCAATGTTATCGCCATTTCGGTCTTTGGGAAACATGAGGGGAAGAATTTCAGATTACATTTGGCGTACAATAGTCAGCACAGATGGACATAGAGAAGAATGTTTTCTCATTGTTACAACATTACTTGAAGGAAGATAACTTCTTGAAAATCATTTTTGCTACTTGCAACATTCTTAAATCACTGATCCTTGTTTTCAAGAGTTGATTTCATATTTTTGATGAGTTCTTTAAAAGATTATCATATATATGGTTTAAATCTGTGTTTACTTTAATATGATTCTATTCATATTAGCTTAAATTTATATAAATTTATTAAACTTATTCAGGAACATTTAGCTAGCCTGCAGCCCATTCCAGTGGTAAGACACATTGGGAAGTGGAATATTCCCACTCTACATATTAGTTTTAACTGCCATAAACACTGTCTAATTACTGTATTTCAACCGTTAAAATGCATTCCATCTTATTTGAGCTCATTTCCAAGTTGTTTGAAAATATTCCTAACAATTTGTAAATTTTTTATTTAAATCAGTGATATTTTTTTTCCAAAAAAACATTGATTTAAATCTTGGTTTGTATCAATGATTTAAATCGATTGATTTAAATCAGTCAACCCTAAAGTAAATTGTGTCTGTTCTTCGTTAAATGCATCCAAGCCAATTAATGCCCATAAACTGCTGTTGAACCTGTGCCTCTATCCCTAGTATGGGCGGATTGAGTAAGACGTTTTGGCTGGATTTCAGGCAGAACCTCTTGCTCAATCGGCCAACACAAGGGTTTGTAAAAATTCAAACACTTCACCTTATCATTCAATTTTCAACGATTTTTTATTTTTTATTTTTGGCCTCAAAAACATTGCATATGACATCTCATTGCAATGAGCTCGTTCCAGTGAGGAGTCATAAGCTATATTTTTTACGCAAAAAATGAAAAAATAGTTATTCAATAATTTTGTTTGTAAATGTCGTCTGCTTTTCATGTTAGTTAAAGGGTTAATGTCACTTCTATTTTTCCCCAAGCGAAGGAAGCTGTCGGAATTTTCGAGACAACGGCGATGTCGAAAACGGCTGAAACAAGGCGCGTAAAAAATGTTTACGCGGGAGGCGAAGCAAAACATTCCCTGTATCATATTTCCATCATTGTGTGTGTCCTTATATGACCGTGCACTCCCACCCGCCACCGTCAGAGTTCGACAATCTTACAACCCTAATATATACTTCACTCGAATAAAACTGAGTTCTGGCGAGGAACTAACAGAATTGTCAACAGAATTTGGTTGTTACGTTCACAGTCAGATCAACGAAGAATAAAATGGCCACTGTTTGTAAAAATGAATATGACAAATTTCGTCATTCGGTGATGGGTTTCCATGGGGAATCCCAAACATTTCTCACTTCATTTTTTCAAACTAATGTTAATTTTAATGGAAAATTAAAATGAAGGTGGCATTTTACTAGCGAGGGTTTCTTGCGGGGCAAGTCGATTTCATCTAAGCATTTCCAGTTTTTGGTCATACATGGACATTGCGTACACAGTGTATAGTTTTGATTAAATGTGCTTTATTACTAAATACAATGTGAAATGTACATACCTCTGTGGTCTCTCAGAGCTGTCAGCCAGGTACACAAGTATATATAGTGGATTACTTTCAACCCTTTACCAAACATGAAAAGCAGACGACACTTGCAAAAACAATTCTTGAATAACTCATTTATTTCATTTTTTGTCTCAAAAACATAGGTTATGACCCCTCATTGGAACGAGTTCGACGAACTCGTTCCAACGAGGGGTCATAACCTATGTTTTTGAAACAAAAAATGAAAAACTAATGAAAATTAATTGGCGATTTTTGAGAATAGCGCTGGCCGGTTTTTGCTGTTACGTTGGGTAAAGGGTTAAAATAACATAGGGGTAGAGTTTCCACTTAGGACCGACTCTCAAATAGGGCCATGCGAAGCTTCGAGATAGGATTCGATTTCGAACCGTAAGTTGGTACTCGGTTCGATTCGAAATCGGGTACTCGTTTCGTTTTCCTTCGAATCTTTTCGCTGGAATTTGGCTTGGTATCAGTCATCTTTATCGTCTCACAAAATTTTAGCTGAGATAGAAATAATGTTGAAAATAAAGACTTACTAATTCCAGTTTCACTAGTTACTACTGAAAGCAAATTTTCCAGCAAGTTTCCATGCAATATCAACGATGATCTCACGGTTGATAGCGGCTCGCCCCGCGCAGTGTCCGCTACAAAATTCTCGCACCCGTTTCTGTTTTTGAACAAAAGTCCTTTCTGGGTAATACTCCAACTACATCATCAAGGCATGCCTTCGCCGAAGGCATGCCTTCATGATGTAGCTGGAATATTTTATCAGTAGGGACTTTAAGACGTCTGTACTCGATTCAAGGTTCGATTCGATTTCGAATAAAAGACTCAATTCGATTCGAGATTAGATTCCAACCGAAAATATGTGATTCGCAGGACCCTACTCTCAAATTCAGGGAATAAGAATAAGAATTCCAAGCAATATTTGAGTCTATGGATCTTCGTGTTAGCCCCAGAGATCCAAAGACTGAAACATTGCTTGTTCTTTTTACGTTTTTTTTATGGAATGGATGGAAACTCTTCTCTGCCAGTGTTTTCATGGTAATCCATACTCCATTTGATTTAAACAATATTTATTGATTAATAACAACGTTAATTATATACATCAAACAGGCTATTCACATAGGTTATGTACACCAAACAGTATATAATATAACATGGGATGTAAAAAGAAAAACTATACAAGACGGGATTCGAAAGTAAGCGTATGCTTATAAGTATCGTCTCCCTTGAACAATTTCATTTTATGAGGATGGAAAAGTACAAAGTGAAATGTACATACCTCTGTCCATTTACTGTAGTCAGTGAAAACCGGGTTCATACAGACACGTATTTTCATCGTGCAAGTCTTCTTCCTGATGAACAAAATGTCTAAGTATTCCTCCGTTTTAAAGGGTAACTGTCGACTTAATTATCAACAGAGAGAAAGATGATAAATAAAATCATTCGCCCTGTGACGTTTGAATGACGCAATTCACCTGATGATAATTAATGGGTGGTCATAAATTGTTTGTTCTTTTAACTTTGAACATAATTGCAACATGATACGTTTTCTTTGTGAAATTAATTTAATAGTAGCTCATATTTTCACTCAAATTAATTTCGAGACTAATTAAGAGTAATTATAGAAGAAAGCAAAGCATCTGTCATATTATCACACAAACCTTTAAACGTTAGCATTAAGGTGGCATCCAACTAAATTTGTTTTTGGAAAATGGGAATTTTGACATGTAATTTATTTTTCAGTGTGTAGTTTTAAATTATTACTGACTTTCCACAACTTTTTTTAATCTCGTTGTCCTATCACTGAATAGCAACTTTTCTTTCGCGCAATAATTTATGCATACCCATGGGCACCGCGAAGAAGATGACAATCTTGGGGAGGGGCGTAAGTAAACCCCATTTGTCTCGACTGTCATGATTCAAGTCCCAACTAAGAAATATTACAACTTCAACATCAAGGCATATACCTTCTTCGAATGCATGCCTTGGTGATGTAACTGGAATATTTGTCAATGTGGATTACCACAGTCGTTATCCGACTTAGTCGAGCGCGGAGGGTTTATTTTGCGCGAAGGAGAAAAATGCATTGAGACGAACAGGTGAGTTATAATTCTGCATATTAAAGTAAATTTTCACCGACGCGAATAAATAAATACGCGACCACAACATTTGCAGTGGATGCTGCCACATCCACGTACAGTTTTTGTCCTTCCGTTTATTAATATTACTGCCATTTTGCAGCCAACAGATTCTGTTTTCGAGCAGCTTTTCGCCACTTCAGTGGCTATTTGTACTCGACAAAAACGACTTGACTAGAACTTTCAAGTAAGTAGTTGAAGAATAAAATGTTTTGCATCATTTGCATCTTCCCAAGTTGTCGATTTGTCGGAGGTAATGCCAAAGAACTGCAATTTGTTAGGTCACATGCGGTTCAAAGCGGATCGCACATGCACAAAAAGATCACATGTCCGCGTGGAATGATAACGTTGTGCTTAAAATTTAATATCGCGTGGATGACATGTGCAGACACGGTTCTCATCTATTCCTTGCTTCAGGTTTGTGATTTCAGCTTCATCTGGACCTGTTGGAAAACAGATATTGTGATAGCTATTGAGTAGTCTATATTGACTCCCCAACTTGCGTAATTGACCCTGTCTGTATTGTAGAATTCCATATATTATGGAACATCAATTTACACCATCGGCTGTCGAAGGAACGTACTAAATAATTAAGATAACAGAGTTTCGTCAAGTTCATACTCTCCTTGGTCCTCATCCACTCAAACTCACCCACGATTGCTTCCAGCGCTGCGGCATTACTCGACCCTCTTATCCACCGACCTGTATTATTCAGCAGAGTTTTTAAACTCTTTAAAACCGTTTGGTTTAGAGTATCACTTCCGTATCATGGGTTAAACGCGGTTCACTTACCTTTTCCCAAATGGTTTTCCCACAAAATCCTTATTGAAGTTGTTCCCCTACAGTTTTTGTTGATTAGGAAATCGTTTCCATCCATAATTAATTTATTTGTGTAGTTTCGGTAGATTTCTTTTCCAGTGATGTTTATGTTGACCCCCAAATACTCGTAGTAACCTGCCCTCCCTCCCCCAACACACTGAACAGTTTGCTGTCACCTTCCGGTATAGAGAACTAGACCACTCTTGACCTTCGAGTAGCCTCAATTTTACGACCCACTGGCATAACTTTGCTTTTATTACGCGCCTGTTCTATGAAATCCCAATCTACAGCAACATTAAACCATGCGGAAAATTAATATCTGTTCCGCACACATATGTCGAACGGAAATCGTTGACGGACTATTTTAAATAGAAGCGAAATTTCACTGGAATTTTCTAGAAATCGTGCACCGCAATTTGAATCGCTAGCTAAAAATAGTAACATGGGTTCCCCTCGCAAATTTGGTTGGCGATAAAATGTTTTCTTTTTGTTGATGTCAAATGAATTGCTGAGTGTCCTAATAATTGGTTTTAAATAGGTGAAAGCGTGTAATAAACACAAAAGGACACATGCATGTGAATGGGTTAATGGACATGGCACTTGCGCTATCGCAGAAGAATAAAAACCCCAGGTCTGTGGCTTCTCGTTTTATCCTTTCGCGCTGGCACTCGAGTCATGTCGATCAATCCATTCACACACGTGTGTCGTTCTGTGTATTCCTCTTAATTCAGTCCGAGATTACATTTATTACAATATCTTCCAATAACTGTAAGCATTTTATCTGGCCTCTCGTCTCCTTCTGGCGCAAGTACCATACCATCGATTGATTGATTGACTGATTATTTAGTTCACAGTAAACATATACACAATAATAAACACTAATAATGATGATAAGATTACATGAAAACACATATGTTTACCCTGGAGAAAAAAATAGTCTGGTTACGCAAAGAGATTCTGTGAAAGGATACACCCCTGCTTGAGACCAATCTCCGTGGTCACCCGTTTCTATTGTTACGTTACACAGACTAAGTTCACTTTGAACATATTTATACAGTGCTTTCAAAATTCTAACAAACTAACCTCCACGATCCAAGTCTAATGCTTTTTCCACATTCCTTCCCCATACTTACCATATGCCCTTTCAACATAAACATAACATAAACATCTTTTATTTTTCGACTCTCGTTGATTTTAACGTTTGGAATAGCGTGAAAAGATGTCCCGAGATTTTGGTTTCCTTTCTGGGCAGAAAATCGAAATTTTCTTTAGCTTGATTCTAAATCCATTTCATTACTTCGAGTACGCTTCTGTTGTATTGTCCAATTCCATCATTTATACTTCAGATGTATATAGAATATACCCAAAGTAGCTTGGTGTACCAAATGTTCACCACGAGTGGTGAAGTGGTGTTAACCGCAAACCTTTGGCGCACGCAGTTAACACCACTTCACCACGAGTGCTGAACATTTGGTACACCAAGCTACTTTGGGTATATTTCATTTATACCATGACCGTCAGATTATTAAGAGTCACTATTAGTTTTTCTCGGTTTTACTGAACAGCAGATGTACATACGTGCGATCTGTTTTTGTTTACATGAGAATCGGTGGGCGGTACTTCCGCTGTCTATTTTATCGCCGAAACAAAATGGAAAAAGAAACGGATCCTTTTTTCGTTTTAATAACATAATAACATACTATTTCGAGTTAGGGATGCATTATTAACATGAGACAATGCATGTTTGTTAATTTTTGGCATCTTATGAGGTAAACCCATTTAAAAAACGTAATAAATAATTGCCGGTTTCATTTCACTCTTCTCGAGGCGACGTGCCGTAAATTTAGACAAGTGCGATCCGATCGGCGAAAACGATTTGCCGATTCACCTTGCGAGGTTTAAGCTAAATCGTAATAGATCCGTTTTGACGAGAGGAAATAAAAAAGTGATTGATATATATAGGAGAGAAAAAAATATATAAATAAATAGTTATTTAAAAAAAAAAAATAAATATCGAATCGAAATAGATAATGAAATATACGTAAATCATGAACAATTCCCAGATTTTGAGAGCAAGGTTTCTTTTAAAAATGCTGATGAGAAGAAGAAGTATTTGCATCTCGTGAAATTCGTCAACGCGGTCGACACGACACTCATCACGATTTCCATGGGTTTAGACGCGGCTGACATCGGATTGTTGTCGACCGCGGTCAGCGTTCTGATCGTGTTGACCATAGAAGGAGTGGCTCTCGCCGCCGGATTGTTTAACATGCTAGGAAACTTTTTGAGTAGGAAATTATATCTGAAGGCTAGGAAACACGAAAAGATTCGCGTCTTGGCCGACTCTAAGATCGACACGATATCCGGAATGATCTTGATGGCATTGAAAGATGGTAGGATATCAGATTAGAATACTTCACGATATTGAGCAAGAAAACGAAATACGATGCTATGAAAGAAGCCGTGAGAATCAAGACTCATCAGATCATCAAGGAAGAGATGAAGGATTTTCTCGTGGAAAAGGGGAGGAAAGAGGCCAGGGAGGAATTCCGTAAGTTGATAGAATTCAAAAGCAGTGGTTGAAAAAAAAAATGTATATATATAAATAAGTACAGAATTTTTAAAAAAGAAAATATTAAATTTATATCTAAAATAAAAAATAAATATGAAATTAATTTAAATAACTCTCAAAAATGCATTGCGTAAAGTGTAAGAGAGTTACCGAGATGGGTAATTCTCGAAAAGTACCACCTAAAAATGACAGACAGATGCTTCGCAGAATTTGCAATGTGTGTGGTTCGATCAAGACTTGATTCGTCAAAAAAAAAAAAATGAGCAGAGGCAAAGGCATCGTGAATAAAATGATCAATAATCTACCTTTCGAAATGCATCTGCCGGGTCACAGTTTCACGGGACCCGGAACGAAATTGAACAAGAGACTCAATGCCGATCTGACTCCTAAATCTTGGAGCAAACCCATGAATAGGGTGGACGCGGCCGCGTATGATCACGATCTGTGCTACGCCGGACATCCCAACACCAAGACTCGCAACGATGTCTGCGATGAAAATATGTTGGCAAAATTGAGAGGCATATCGAATCCGACCAGGAGAGAGAAGACAGAACGTTCGCTGGTCGGCAATCTGATTGGTTCCGAAACATCGATTCGGATGGGGCGTTCAAAAAAAAAAGCGCTTCGGAAAAGAAGAAGAAACAATTATTGATGAGTGAATTGGCCAAGGAGTTACACAAACCCATCGTGCATAAATTTCGAAAGAGAAGGGTGTTCGTGAAGGGTTTGGATGACATTTGGTCTGCCGACTTGGTCGACATGAGATCGTTTTCGAGGTGGAACAAGGGTGTCAAATATCTATTGATGGTCATCGACGTGTTTTCCAAATACGGTTGGATCAGAGCTTTGAAGGATAAATTGGGACCTTGCATCGCCGAGGCTCTGAAAAGCGTGTTCAACTCGTCTTCTCAAAAACCAAATAAATTGTGGGTGGATAAGGGGAAAGAATTCTACAACCACAGTGTTCATTGATTAGTCGACCTCTACTCGATCGAAAACGAAGAGAAAGCTAGCATCGTGGAACATTGGAATTGAACGATGAAGGAAAAGATGTACAGATACTTCACGGCGAATTCGACTAAGAAATACATATACGCTCTGAATGGTCTGGTTAAAGATTACAACAACACGCAACACAGATCGATCAAGATGACTCCCGCGGAAGCTAGCGATCCACGAAACGAAAAACGAGTCTACAAGAATCTATATCCCGAGAGATCTAAGATCAGGAAGAAGTCTAGACCGCCGAAATTTGTGATCGGCGATCGAGTGAGAATCTACGCTTATAAAAAGCACTTCAAAAAGGGTTACACTCCTCGATGGACCTCGGAAATCTTCGTGATAATCAGAATTTTTCACAGCGATCCGGTGACTTACGAAATCGAAGCTTTGGATGGCAAAGATATCAGCGGAAAGTTTTACGAACAACAATTGCAGAAGACGAAGTTTTAATAAAGAAAACATTTTTTTTTATTTACTCTCTTTAACATTTTCTCGTTTACACATATATATAAAGGTGAGAAAAAATAATAATAATAAAAAATAATTAAAACTATTTTTAGATAAAAAAGCAAGCTAATTAATAAACAAAAAACAAAAAAAAACCTTCAAAAATGGCAAATATACTAGATATCACACAAAGCATAGTAAAAGATTAAAGTATTCAAGAATACGAGGTTCATGAATATGAACCGATAACCGGAATGAGTTTGAACAATGCGGGAGATTTAAGAATCAACGGCGAAACCCAAGATCTATTCGTTCATCCTAGCGAGAGTTACATAGTGGTGCAGGGACGTCTCACCAAGGAAGATGGGACCGACGACTACGCCGACGACAACATGGTTATGGCATCATGCATCTGTTCAGTAAATATAAAATACTTGCTATCTGGACAAGAGATAGAATCTGTGTTTCATCCCGGTCAGGCCACCACGATGTTCGGACTCTTGACGTATCCGGATGATTTTTCAAAATCCAGAGGACTTAGTCAGTTGTGGGTGAAAGACACCGTTGGCCCTGCTAGCGCCGCCGCCGCGATATTTGACTATGTCGTCAAGACCCAAAGGAACATTTTCGTTCAGGATACCTTTGAAACACATCTTCGGATTCGCGGATGATTACAACAAGATCATGTATGGATTCAAACACAATCTGATGTTGATTCAAAAGGGAAATGATGACGCGATAGTGAGACTCCCCGCGACCTATGTAGGTAAGTTAACTCTACACAAGATATCATGGTTCATTCTGCATGTGCAGCCTTCGATCGTGGAAAAAACGCGTCTCTACAAGATCATAGAATCCAAGAGTAAATTACCCGTGGGATTTAGAATGAGACAGTGTGACATGGCTAGCATTCCACTCTCCACGAATCACTTTGATTGGAGATTGACCATGAAATCCGCTTCCGAGAGACCACGTTTCATCGTGGTCGCGTTTCAGACTGATAGGGACGGGTCTTAGGAAAAGAATGCGTCGCTATTCGATCACTGCAATTTGAGAAACACGCAAGTGTTTCTGAATGCCACAAGATATCCAGCAATTGATTACAACGCATCATTCGACAAGAACGATTTCTGCAGACTGTACAGCAACGCCGCAGATTTTAGAAAGAAGTATCATGGTCTAGACGAATTGATGAGCAACCCTAATATATCTCCCGGCGAATACAAGTCGATGTATCCCATGTTCGTATTCGACGTCAGTAAACAGAGCGAACGACTCAAGAGTAGCGTCTTAGACATTCAGATCAAGATGCAATTCGATAGGAACGTGCTGAGAAAAACTGAAGCCTTTGACCTGGTCCTGTCAGATAGAGAATTACAATTCAAATCGGATGGAAATAAGATGTCGACCATTCGATGAGAGACGTGTGTGTGAAAAAAAAATAAAATGAAAAAGTAATGAGTAATTATTAAAAACAAAAAAACAACAACAAAAATAAAAAGTAATGAGATCTAGAGAGATTGAACATCTTTCTAAATCTCATTACTTTTTTTTGTTTTTAATAATCACTCATTATTTTTAATTAATTATTTCCATGCGCTCACTGTTTGTTCAGAGGATCTAGTTCAATCAGTATGCTCACCATGGAAGTGGCAGCTTCAGGATTATTGGTTTTCATAACGAAATTAATCCTGTCTCCGGCGTTCACTTTGAGAGGCGTGCCGAACATGCTAACATTCGAGTGTTGATTCTCAGTCTTTTCGACACTGTATCACTTATCGCTCTCTACTCCATTCACCGTGAGATTGACGACCACTCTGTTATTCAAATCCGTGGAAGCCAGACTCATTCGAATGATTTCGCCTCCCAACAGCATGGAATATCCCACCTGACCATGTTGCGATCTGCTACCTCTGTTTCCGAAAGACCACTCGGCTTTTCCCTCCTCTAACGTGCCGGTCTCCTCGGCCCACACGGTGATCAATTGCCTGGCGTATTTGACTTTCTCCACCACTGAAATCAGTGTGCAGGCGTCCGACATGTGCACGGGATCCAGTAGATTCGTGAGCGTGTGTCCGCCCATGTCTAGTTTACCTTCCATGATGTCGCCCTTTCTCCAGACCGAGTTGTCATCCACGTACTTCCTGCTGACCATGCTGGAATCGAATTCAGGATCATGATCGAGACCGAATAAATTCTGACCATTCATGTTGATGCCATCCTCCATGGTTCCGCCAGATTGTTTGTTCAGGTAGAGATTGTCCACTTGCGATTCTACGTATTCTTGAGATCGTATCACGGTGGAATCCACGTAGCCCTTGTTGACCGCAGTGGAGTCTGCATCCGCATCGTCGACTTCAACAGATTTAATATCTTGTTGAATCCCGCATTCAGATCCGATTTCATTTCTCGTCTGCCAGACTTTCTCTGTTCCAGATCTACGTAGTGTTTGGTCGCCACGTCCTTGGGATTCGTGGGAGTGGCCACATTCGTTATCTTGTTAGAATTTCGATTGCATCATTTTCTGAACGTACCTACTTCTCAGATGTTTGCTGAATCGCGTGTGAGAGTTGTCTGCGTATTTCTTGGTCGCGGCATCGGTGGAATCTATGGGATTCGTGACGTTCACCAAACGTTTGGATTTTAGATCGAGATCGTTGGTCATGGCTTTATCCATGTAATTATCTAGCATGATTCGTTCGAAATCCGCGTTCCCAATGTCAACGTATTTTTTAGTCACCACATCTGCGAGATCTATCAGCTCGGGAAGATTGTAGAGCTTCTTATCGTTCATGTTCAAAGGTTCCTCTCGAGGTTCGTATCTCCGAATGTAACGTTCGTCCAAGTTGGCAACATCGTAACCATCGCCGACTTCGAGCGTCTTCCTCTTCTTTTTGGATCGACTTTCATCGTCACTTCTACCAAATTTATCGACTGGCATGTTGTTTTGAGGGGTTTTTATTTTAAAATATATATTTCAAATGCAGTTTATTTAAAATGAATTATTTTTCATATTTTTTATCTTTTGTTTTTATTCGATTAAATTTATTTAAATAATTTTTTTACCTTTATATATACTATAAAAAAAAATCTCTCTCTAATGTAAATCATTGAGAATGTCGTAAAACCGTTCTCCTTCCGACCATCTCTTGAGAACGTAGAGACACAGGTGACCACAAAGCACTTGGTCGGCGATTCCACTCGTTCCATGTTGTAACAAACCATCAATTTTGATGAAATTCTGGATATGGCAAAACCGTTACCAACAAAGAGACGCATCGACGTGTGTGCTATTGCAATGATGAAGAAGTCACCAAAGCTGTAAATGACATGTCCTTCAGAGCCTTGAATCCATTAGATGAAACTTTATATGAAGTCGAACTCAACAAGAAGACCATCAAGTTGGATCTGCCACTTCACATCGGATTCTTTATTTACCAGTATGCCAAACTCTGGATGATTCAGTTCTATTATGATGTCATCGATACTTTTATCAACCGCCAAGATTTCGAATATGCTGAAATGGACACAGATTCTGCATAGCTATGTACTTCGTCACCATCCATAGATGAATTAGTGAAACCAGAGAAGAGAGTAGAATGTTACAAAGAGAATCACAAGTGGTTTCAATCAGAGTGTTGTGATTTCCATAGAGATGATCATGTGAAAACCAAATTAGAAGGCAAAGAATGGATGTCACCCTCATGTTGCCAAGAAAGAAAGCGTTTTGACGGGAGAACTCAAGGCTTGTTCACGGTAGAATGGCAAGGAACCGACATTGTTGGTCTGTGTGGTAAAACATATTATTGTTTCGGTGCCATCAATAAATTTAGTTGTAAAGGAATCAGCAAACGCCACAATGATTTGACGAAAAACAAATATTTGGAAGTTTTGAAGACTCCACAAAGTGGATCTGGCATCAACCGAGGATTTGTTATGAATGACAACACTATGTATCCCTACCAGTAGAGCAGAGATGGACTATCGTATTTCTACCCAAAACGAAGAGTTTTAGAAGATGGAGTTAGCACCATACCACTAGAGATTTAAAGAAGAAACAATTGAGTGAGTGTCATATTTTCTACAACCAGAATAAAGTCTAGCTTTTGCCTACAAAAAGTTTTGTTTAGTTGTCCGAAAAATTCCTAAAAACTTAAATGGTTTTTAGGTGGTCTACTCAATCATGTTAGGCTCACCAAATTTTTAAAGTCCAACGTGGCAGTTTTTTCTCTAAAGTACTATATGGCATTCTCTAAAGTCCTTTATGGCAGTCCTCATAAAATCCAAAATGGCATTCTCTAAAGTCCTTTATGGCAAATCCTCATAAAGTCCTATATGGCATTCTCTAAAGTCCTTTATGCCAAGTCCTCATAAAGTCCTATATGGCATTCTCTAAAGTCCTTTAAGGCAAGTCCTCAAAAAGTCCTATATGGTATTCTCTAAAGTCCTTTATGGCATTTTCTAAAGTCATTTATGGCAGTATTTTTCTCTGAAGTCCTATATGGCAAGTTTTTTACTCTAATTAAAAAGTCATATATGGCAGTCCTCACAAAGTCTTCTATGGCAAGTTTTTCTCTATAAAGTCCTTTAAAGCCAGTTTTTTACTCTAATTAAAATTCCTTTATGGCAAGTCCTCATAAAGTTCTATACGGCATTCTCGAAAGTCCTTTATGGCAAGTCCTAAAAAAATCCTAAATGGCAAGTCTTACAAGGCAATACATTTTTCTGGCGCAAAGATTTTTCAATTTTTTTATTTATTCTAATACAGAGAGTTTTTTTCATCATCATCATCATCATCATCATCATCATCATCATCTTCATCATCATCATCATCATCATCATCATCATCATCATCATCATCATGTTCCTGGTATACTTTAGGCTAACCCTATTGGAAGTGGAGGATACTTCTTTATTCCAAACTTTTTAGTTTCATTCAAAACTTTTTAGTTCCATTTATTTTGAAAAATGTTGATTCATGGTATCTTTTAGGTTACACCTATTGGAACCAGATGATACTTCTTTATTCCAAACTTTTTAGTTTCATTTCATTTTTTTTTTAAAGTTGATTCCTGGTGTCTTTTAGGCTACCCCTATTGTATAACCAAAGGAATAAATCATCATCATCATTATTACTAAGAAATTCTCTGTTGTGAATATTTAAAAGAAATGAGAAATTTTTATGATAGAAAACTGAATTGCTAAGTTGGACATGTTGTTTTATTTTTTAATGAACAAAAACAAAATTCCCCCAAAGAAGATACAAACTGTAGGGGGTGGGAATGCACTCGAGCTGTTTGACTCATCTCCATTGGACAGATGTTTGTAGCTTGACCTGTCCCAAGCCAGTATAAAATGCAGAGAGGGCCATATCCTACAGTTTAAGGATCAAGATTGCAGTTTGATCACCAAACGGACCAATCAGATCGAAGTTAATCAACCAATCTGATTAGTATATTATCATTGTGTTTCTTTTCCATTGACTTCTATACTAATTTTCTAAATTTTCCAACGTTAACATATAATCCTGTAGGAAACAAACACAAACTCCAATCAAGAATAAAAAAGTCGATCAAAATTTGTTGAACTGGGGTGATGTTTTCAAACACGTCCGTCAAAGATATATAAGATTAGGCAAAGCATGGACTTGGCATCATTCACGATCGAACCATTGACCAGAGAAGATGTTCCAAATTGGCAACAAGCAGACTTATGCTAACATCACCCAGTACGAGGGTGAACCGTAGATTCATCTCAGAAGATACTTTGAGGGAAAAGACCAGAATCCTTATCCTACGAAGACTGGTATTGCTCTATCTTTAGAAGAATGGGGTGGCCTGAAGTCCCAAATAGAAGAGGTAGATGCAGCTATCAAAACCCAACAAACAGCTTTAACTGAAGCTCTGACCAAAGACACCAAACCTACTAAACCTACTAACCATGAAGACTTCCAAAAAAAAAAAAACAATTCAAGAACCACCTTTGAAGAAGAAGAAGAAGATCACAGTGAGAATAACCCAACCGCTACCATTGATCGTTGATGAAATTGATAGTGAACTCAGGCAAGTTCGCTTGCAGCATGAACACTTTGCTTGGCATATGCTCATTATGTCAAAGAGAACATTGACGCTGTAGTGAAAAAAAATGCTATGGATGGACAAGTCGATCACCCAAGTCAGATTCAGCATAATGTATGCCTAATGATGTCTGAAGAAGAGAAGATTATAACATGTTTTAGTGAAGCCCTTGAAAGAGTAAACAAGAATGATGTCCATCTACTGTGGCACCATAATACTTCTGGAATGAATCCACCACCAGTACAGAAAGAGTGTGAAGATATGTTCGAGAAACCTCTCACAAATGAACAGAGATGTTGTATTATGTTATGGATTTGGTGATTGAATTCCTGACCTTCACGAAACCACTCAGTCCGAAGATGTAAATAGATGTTGTAAATAGATGTTTGTTTTTTTATAAAAAAAAAAAAAAAAAAGTATAAAATGAAGAAAAAAAAAAAAAAAGGTGATAATGATGCTTAAGTTATTTGATGTTTATCTTCTTGACAAATATCAAACAAACTTAACCTGACCCCAGCCAGTAAGTCAGAAGGCCACCAATTCTAAATATTTTTGGATGCTGGTCATATTGACCACCTCTCCAAAAGGTATAAAAGGGGAGTAGTACCCACGTTCAGTGGGGGCCACCTCCCCAAAAGGTATAAAAGGAAGTAGTACCCACATAGAACAACAAAGATGGATCCTCGTTGGGAGCATCCATTCATTTGTTTATTGTGTGGTCCTACAGTTAGTGGTAAATTATCCTTTGTAAATCCGGTTATTCAAAACATTCAAAATATTATATCACCTGTTCCAAGTCACATCATTTGGTGTTATAGTGAATGGCAACCATTATACAATACTTTACCCCAAGTAGAATTCGTAGAGGGTCTCCCTCAAGAATTAAAATCTAATAGTTTAGTCATGTTGGATGATCTGATGCTCGATGCAGATGTCCGAGTCTCTAGATTATTTACTAAAGGTAGTCATCACTGTAAGATTAGTGTGATGTACATTGTTCAAAATTTATTCGACAAAAATAAAGTCCATAGGACTGTAGCTCTCAATAGTCATTACATGTTCTTGTTTAAATATCCTAGGGATCGTCCTCAGATCTCACACTTGGCAGCACAGATGTATCCTGGTCATTCCAAGTTTCTGAGAGAAGTTTTCGAAGATGCCACTTCGACACCATATGGTTACCTTTTAATAGATCTCAAACAAGATACCCCTGAACACATGAGATTAAGAAGTCAAATTTTCCAGGGAAACCCAATATGTGTACCTCCAAAAAGTATAAAAGGGGAGCAACAAGTCTGACTCAAGTCAGAAGCATGTCTGACCGTCTCAAGCGCAACATCGCTCTTCTCAAGGTTCTCATTAAATCGAAACCCACACTCGTCAAATCCATATAAAACATGCAGACAAAGAATTGATTACTTGTTTTTTGTGACTGTGCCTTGAATATACTGAAAGGAGCAGTACCTCTGACCAAAGCTCAGAGAACCAAACTCTTTCGACAGAAACAACTAGTGAGGGCAGTGGCAAATAAAGGTACCTCTGACAAAAAGTGGAGACAAATCTTGCAGAAAGGAGATTCTTGGGGGCATTGCTACCTCCTGTACTATTGGGTGATGTTAAATGTATTTTTGGATGATGGAATGTGCAAAGAAGATGGCTTTGGTAGAACCAAGGTTATTGGAACGTCTACAAGAGACTTCAAGACAACCGAATGAATTGGCTGTTTCATCACATAAGAGGAATGAGAGATATTCTCGATGCCCCTTTTCTTTCCGCTGATGAAAAGATGACTCAATATAATCAAATTTTACAAAGATATTTGACATTTCAACAAAAGGTAATGGCTCCCCGACCAATTAAAGCCGAAGACATTCTCGATTCTGTACCTATGACAATGAAGAGAAAGGGAAAGTTGTTGTTGAATCATATTAGAAGTGACCCAAATATATCTTGGAATGAGAAGGGTGAATTAGTCTACAAAGATCAAACAGTGGTAGGGTCGAATGTAACAGATCTTCTAAACGATTTACTTAGAAGACGAAAATCTTTCCAACCAAAGGGATGGGAAGTGATGGGGGAAGCTTTGAGAGATAGTAACATACCCCAAGAATTGATTGGTCATAAAGAAGGTTAGGATTTTATGAAACAGGCACCGATAAAGTCGGAACCTAAACAACCAAAAAAAACAGAAACGCCAAAATGGACCGAAAAAGGGTATAAATAGAGTTGACACTTGAACAAGGCAGTCATGGAAGCATTATAGTATGATTCTGAAGTGCCTGGTAGTTTTGGTGGTGTAGATGCTCTTCGTAGAGCGTCCAAGAAAAAAACTAAACGAGTTGTGAAATGGTTAGAGACTCAAGACACATACACTCTTCACAAACCTGTTCGTCGTACATTTCCTTGAAGGAAAGTGATAGTTAGTGGTATAGATGCACAATGGCAAGCTGACTTGGTAGATGTTTTAAACATAAGTAAATTCAACAAAAACAATTTTTGTTGACATGTTTAGATGTGCTTAGTAAATATGCTTGGGTCATACCCCTCAAAAACAAACTTGGTGATTCCACAGTAAAAGCTTTTACTAAAATTTTCAAACAAGGTCGTAAACCAGAAAAATTACAAACTGATCAAGGCAAAGAATTTCTAAACAGAAAATTTCAGAATTTTCTCAAAGATCACAAAGTCGACTTTTTCACTACACAAAATGTTGAAACAAAATGTTCCATAGTAGAAAGATTCAATAGAACTTTGAAACACAAGATGTGGAATTATTTTACCAAGAACAATACACTAACTTTTCCACTTCAAAACTTGGTGAAATCATATAATCATTCTCATCATCGTAGTATAGGTATGGCCCCCATTGCCGTGAACTTTGAAAATCAAGAAAAGGTTTGGCAAAGGTTGTATGGACAACCCATAAAACACAAGACACCAAAGAACAAAGTAGGAGACATGTGAAAATCAGTAAAGTTAAGAACACTTTTGAGAAAGGTCATTTGCCCAATTGGACCGAAGAGGCATTCACAATGGTAGCCATCAAGAAAGGACATCCAGTCACATACATCTTACAAGATGATAATGGGGAAGTATTGAAAGGGTCATTCTACACTGAAGAGCTTCAGCGAGTTTCACATAAAACTATTTACAAAATCGAACACGTACTCAAGAAACGTGGTCGAAGTAAGAAAAGGGAATTGTTCGTAAAGTGGTTGGGATATCCAGCTTCGTTCAATTCGTGGATCAATCAGAGTCAGCTCACATATAAAAGGAAGTGAACCTCTGAGGTTTCTTCAAAATGGAAGAAGGATCGAACGGTTCTTGGCCTCTGTTTGGAAAAAGAATTCCAAGGAGCGAGATCACTTACTTTTCACAAATAATCATTTTGTACATCATCATCATTACCAGTGTCGTTAATCTCACTCTCGAGAACACAGACAGCAAGTTGTGGACTGCTCTCTTGAGTAGTAGCATAGGATATTTGTTACCAAAGCCAACCATTAAGAAAAAGTGAAGTTTTATTTGACTCTACCGAATAATAGTTCTATGAACGTGTTTGCTGAAAACAAGTTGACTACGTGCACCACTCAGTTATCACAACCAGTGAATCTCACGGGAGAATAGGAAGTAGGTCTGACAGAGATTCAGTATCCAAATACTTGGTTCAATATTCGTGGAGAAGAAGCTTTCGTGACAGAGTTCTGGTCTTCGAAAAAGAATTACCGACTTACTCTCAAGGAAGGTCGTTATTCGGACCCCAGTGATGAGATACAGGCTATCAATAGTGTTAAAGAATTACTCTTGCCCCGTCACGATAAGGTAGCTTTTGTTTTGGATGAAGTGACTGGTAAAGTTCGTATCACGGTACGTGATGGAGTCGTGGTCACATTGAGCCCTACTCTTCAAAATATTTTGGGATTTAATGAGTGTGTTTTTAAATAAGGAACTTACAATTCTTCCAGAGTTGTCGATGTCAACCAAGGATTTTATTCACTCTATGTATACTGTGACTTGGTTCGTGACCAAGTCGTAGGAGATACAAGAATACCACTTCTTCGTATCGTACCCGTGCATGAAAAATATGTGAATATCATCTCTATAACTTTTGAGAATGTGTATTATGTGCCAGTGGAACGATAAAAATTCAGTACCGTCCAGGTGTATATAAGGGGTGACACAGGAGCCATAGTACCATTCGAGTTCGTGAAAGTGACAGTGACACTTCATTTCAGAAATCGTAGATCTCTTCATTTCACATAAACATGACTTACTTGTAAGTCCAAATTATACGAAGAATATTACACGAAACAAGCTGGGAACGGTCTATCGGCTTTTTCTGGAGCTCAAATGCAGAGAGGATATGGTTTGGGAAGTATATTGGGAGGACTGAAGAATATGGTGTTCCCTTTATTGAAAAGTACAGCCAGGACCGTGGGAAAACAGCTCTTGAGAAAAGGAGCAACCTTTGCCGAAGATGTCATTGAAGGGAAAATGTAAAAAAGGCAGCAATCAAAAGAGTCAAGGATGCTGGCGCAGGGGCTTAGAATGAAGTGATTGGTGGGTCGAAACCACCCGACAGGAAAGGTATAAAAAGGCCCGCACCACGCAAAACTCGCAAATCGACACAAAGAAGGAGAACTGTTCAGACCCAGAACTTTCTCGGTGCATGATGTCTCTCATTAATGAAAAATCTTGTGAGTGTGTCAGCAGTGCACTCGGCTTGTTCTCTATACCACCAACACAGACTAGTGAGGAACATGGGCAATGGGTAGAACACAGGCCTTTGGCGACTATAGGAAACAGTGGTCCAATAGAATTCCACATTGCAGGATTAGGAGATGATTATTTGAATTTGGCACAGACATACTTGTATGTTAAAGAAACGGTTGTAGATTCCAATGGGGCATCAATTGCACCCGATGCCAGTGTGGGCCCAGTCAAATTATGGATGCATTCCTTATTTAATCAAATCGATATCAGCTTGAATGAAAAACTGGTGTCTCCTTCCAACAACACTTATCACTACAGAGCTTTCATAAAAACTTTGTTGAGTTATGGACCAGCTGCCAAGAAGTCACAACTGACTAATGCATTATGGTACAGGGATACGGTCGGACACATGGAAGGTTTGACAGATGATAACAAGGGATTTCTTCTTCGAAAGAAATTTATAGAGAAAAGTAAAATAGTGGACATGACTGGAAGATTACATTTGGACATGTTTTTCCAAACTCGTTACTTGCTGAATGGAGTTAATGTTCATGTTAAAATGAATAGAGCCAAAGATGCTTTCGCATTGATGGCCGATACCGATACATACAAGATCAAAATTCTAGATGTATCCATGTTTGTACGCAAAGAGAGACTCCAATCATTCGTGAGCATGACTCACGAGAAAGCACTAACAAAAGCAACTGCAAAATATCCCATTGACCGTGTGGAAACCAAGGTGTTTTCAGTGTCGAAAGGAAGTCTGAGCATTACACAGGAAAACTTATTTTTAGGCCAACTACCTAAACGCATCGTGGTGGGATGTGTAGACAACGATGCTTTCAATGGAAATTTTTCAAAGAATCCATATAATTTCAAGAACTACAAAATCATTTACTTTGTACGTGGTTGGGCAGCAGATTCCAGCCAAACCATAACAACCTAGATTCGAACAACAAGAAGTGGCGAGATGTTATGCGACCCTGTTCCAAGGAACTGGACAAATGAATGAGAATGAAGGAAACTACATCAGCCGAGAAGAGTACATAAATGGTTACACCCTATTCGTATTCGACCTGACTCCAGACCTATCACATGGACAACACTTCGATCTGGTGAAGAGAGGAACCTTGAGACTAGAAGTCCATTTCGAGAACCCATTACCAACCACAGTCAATGTACTGGTGTATGCAGAATTTCAGAACATCATAGAAGTGGATAAGAATAGACAAGTAATCTTCGATTACTCAACATGAACACGTTGCAGTTAGAGAATGCACTTCGATCAGATAGTTGTTTGAAGAGAATATGTTTGGGTGTATTTGCGAGAAACAGATTACCAAGAAGATTACCAGATCACAGACCGGTGGCTTTGATAGCCAACACGGATCCAGACCACAGAAAAGGAGAACAATGGGTGGCTCTCTTTGTGAGTTACCACAACGCCGAGTACTTTGATTCCTATGATGGATTACCACCACAACACAGACCATTCGAGAATTTCCTGAAGAAGAATTCCAGATATTGGAAGAATAATACAAAACGCCTTCAAGGACCATTACCAGTGTGTGGACAACACTGTCTGTTTTACGTGAAACATCGCTGTCGCGGTGTACCGATGGATACCATATCCAACATGTTTACGACTGATCTAATGGATAGTGATGTGTTGGTTAATGACGTCATAGAGGAAACCAGCCACTAGATGTCGCTGTATTGAAGACAAACTATAAAAACTGGTGCTTTTGGTGTTCAGCTCATTTGTGTTTCGACAGCCAAGAAGAAGAATGTCTACTAATGGACCGTCTCAAACTTAACAACGATTTACAGATTCAACTGTTCAAGAACGACGTTGGGTTCCAGTTTACCACAAGAGATTGGGAACAAGTGACCAAAGCAGTGGATATTGCAAAGAGAAGCCCTGAAATAGGAGAACCCAAAACAAAAAGAGAAAAAAAAACAAAGAAGAATGAAGATAAAAAGGATTGAAGAATGTTCATTATTCCATGTTTGATCAGGATGGCACTGAATGATTATCAATCAAGAAACCAAGAAACAAGAAATCCAAGAGACTTTGTAGAGAGAATGAACGTTTCATTCGAAACGTATTTTCGTGATGTTCCACCACCAGTACTGGAGCAGTTATTACGCGGAGAAGAGAAAATAAGAAAGACACCAGAACAAAGACCACCAAAACACATCAACTATGCAATGGAGGAAAATCGTTTCAAGACATTTCAATTCATGGTTTCAAGACATTTCAATTCATGTTACAAAGTGAAAGTGTGAAACCCCGAATGAACTGACAAAAGCTGGATTCTTTTATTTGGGGACAGGAGACAGAACTCAATGTTTTCATTGTGGTATTATTGTTCGTTTCTGGGAAACAGAAGATGATGTTATAGAAGAACACAGAAAATATTCACCAGACTGTTATTACATTCATAATTTACCACCTGAATTCATGGACGTTGAAAAAGTTCAAGAAAAAGAAATGGCCATCAAAGAAGAAGAAATGGACACATGATTTCAAGAAGAAGATTCACGGTGGACAAAATGTAGTGTGTGTTTATTAGCTGAAGCCAATGTCGCTCCGCGACCATGCAACCATTTGTGCCTGTGCAAAGACTGCTGTAAACCACTGAGAAGATGTCTAGTCTGCAGAAAGACTGTTTACGAATATCTGACAATCTACATACCATAAAAAGATGTATTTTTGTTGTTGAATAAAAGAAATTAAATTGTAAAAATTGTGTTGTTATTTTTTTAACAAACCCAAAAAGGTATCCTCAAATACCCAAATGAGGCTAAGAGGGATAGTAAATTAAAACTCATACGAGAGAAAAAGGGATTCCCTCAGCTTAAAATATGGATAGATCCTCACATGAGTATATGGTGGAACATGAAGTTAGCTTCCTGGCTTTCATGTACACATATGGGCCATACTTGTAATTTAAATAATGGTAAGAAAAACCAGAGGATTCTGGGTAAATTTGTCCTATAGCACTACGTGCTATTCTTATACAATTTATTGAAGAAAAAACGTCATGGGATCCCAAAAGGGATTCTGGGAAAATTGGAACCAGAACATTACTCCACTTCAATCGAACACCCCCTCCCCTCCCCCAGGGGGCCCCTCGGTACTATAGCACTACGGGCTAAGCCGATAAAATGGGACATCCATATCAAATAAAGTAAATTTCGGTGATTTTGGGTGGATTTTGGTGATTTGGAGGGATTGTCGGGTTGTTTGTGGTAAATAGATTTGCTCCGATTCAATCGAACACACTCTCCGAACATACCCCTGTCTTGTTGTAGGCATTTAGGTAACATAGCAACCACGTGCTACTATAGAAACCAAGATGGCGGCCTCCAGTATACAAAATGGACGACGGAAACACGTATCACCCTCACAACGCGCGCTGCGCATGCGCACTCACATCACGTATTACTATGGCGATGACGTCACAACATGGCCGCCCACGCGGGTTACCATGACGACACAACATGGCGTCACTGGGTTACGTGACCATGACGTCACATGAGATCCTGCAACCTTTCTCTCAAAAGCCCCTGACATACTACTTGTACTGTATATGGACAAAATATTATTAGTAGACACGCGACACTACAACTAGCAGACGATTTTCGTTCACTTTTTAGCCTACCCCCCTCCCCCTCCACCCCAACCTTTTCCAGCTGGAACATGTGTGTTAAGCTTGAAAATATTTGTATGGGTTAGTTGATTGGATACCCAGGGTTTGCATTTCCACTCACGTAGACATTTTTGTGTCATTTCAGTGATATATCTGCAGTTTTGTCACTCGTCAACAAAACAAACCATGATGCCGAGTCTACCTTCGCTTGTGGGAAGGGGTTCATTGCGGTATTCATTTCACTAAAAAATCAATATTATTTTGCCCTGTCCATTAAATGAAGTGTTAAAAGTGTGCTATTTTTCTATCTTTATTGGTATTAAATCGAAAATGCACATTTTCTTGTTTCAAGCGAAACATTTTGGTTGTTTCTATCGCATGTGTGACAGTCTTGACAGACAGTCTGATCGAAGTGTTTACCCGAAGCTACCTCTGACCTTGCATATCATTAACGTCATTTATTTATTATTTATTGGCGTTTAAGGTCACATATTTCTGCACAATGGCTAATCATGACCACGACAGTTTGACAGTTTTACGGGTGGAGAAAGCCGGAGAGAACCAATGAGCAACGGCGAGCAACGGCGAGCAACTGTCAGCTCCCCAACATACTAACTCCACACAAGCAGGGTGAGCATTGGTTGAAGACAGGTGCACCATCGACGTGCAAGTACGCCTTAGTACACAGTGCCATCGTGTCCCCACGTGGGCAATGGGGGTGAAGTGCCTTGCCCAAGGTCACAACGCGATCGCCGCAGGTGAGATTCGAACCGAGGAGCTCTCGGCTTGCAGCCTGCACCTCTACCTACTGAGCCCCCCCCCCCCGACCCCCACCATTAACGTTAAAGACTGCTAATCGGCAATGGGCTTATACGCTGCCGTAGATGGGCTTTCCAACTTTTTATCTAATTAGAACGTGTCGGACTCAACATTGGTCATGCTGAAACCCTGATTGGATTGTGTGACATCAGCCCAAGAAGCAAATCTAGTCCAGTATGATAGTATCTTAGATGACTAACAGCAAGAGCGAATCCATATCATGGGCGGATTCTTTGGATGCCTATTCGACGTGAGCCCCTCCAATTTCTGTATTTCACTCTTTTTTACAAGCACCGATACCAAGGGAAACGATATAATTGGCGATGGAACATGGACATCCACTAGCTTTGGTATCGGTTGTCCATGTTTTATCGCCGATCATACCGTACCCCATGCATACAGCTATAGGTATCGCGGAACTAAATATTGAAATTAGAGTGAACCGCCTTAAAATGTTGCACTCGGAAATGATGCAATCTCTAAAAATAAACAGCCTTGGGAAAATATATTGTTTCAATAAAAGTTTGAAACATTCTATTGACATCTTGCATTATTGTTGAATATTCCTGATAAAAAAGAGGGTGATTTGATGACTTTTGGACCTAAAAAATACAATTTACTATTTGTGTGTTTTGTGGGGAATTCCCTGAAAAATATGTGCACGTGACCGGTACTTCCCTTTGTGTCGGTTTTTCTCTCTTATTTGTTGCATGACCCCCTGTTTTCAGATCAGAAAAAGTTGTCTGAAGGGCTATACTTGACAGAGATATTTGAATGCCAAAATTAAAGTGATGCGATCATATTTTTTTCCGCCTGAACGCTATAATGGTCGCCTATGGGAAAATATTTAGTTCTGTGATACCTATAGTATAGGGCTAGCTCATACGCAGGTTTCGTGTGAGCCAATAAAAATTGGTTTATTTTCGTCATAATTTGAATGCTCGAATATTTGGGTTAGAAAAGATTGCGGCTACGTGCAAGGAAGCCGGCGGAGGGCCACGCTGGCCTTACCTGTTCCAATATTTTCTCATGAGAGGCCCCCTCCCCCACCGGACTTCGTTGACAAGACTGAGATACCCCATCTCGTGTTCGTCGCTAACTCGCCGCTACCATCGTCTAATGATGTTTTGCATCATGCCCCATGATTGAATGGTAACTCCTCCACCCCAGAATCCTGGGTCTACCACTGTATACCAATGACCTCAATCCAGACGAAAATGTCCAGACAGAAAAATTATTGGGGAGGGTCAGACGCACTACATTTCCCTAAAGTAACGAGCCTGTGCAAATATACCTGTTGAAATGGTCAACGCAAAATAACGTAAGTACTGCAATTCTTAATAGGTACCATATTAAAATTTTTCAAACTCTTCCTGTTAATCAGTCAGCGATTGGGCATGTTAATCATTGTAAAACCAATGACGAGTGGTGAAAAATGAACATGCAATTTATTAATTAGCAATGCGTTACGTCTTACCTGCAGCTTTACCAATTCAGTATTAGAAGACCCTATTTTAGCTCAATTCAGAAATGTTGGTACATCAATTAAAACGCTTCATATTATGTGCGTGCACTTCATATTCTGTTGGAAGCAAAATTATTTTTCAGTATGGATTTGTTTTGTTGCATTTGCTTGGAGAGTGTCTGTATCGGAACACGACAAAAACACATCAACAAACTATTAAATATTGAATAAACACCCCACAAGGAAAAAAGATAATCAAAACAAAGAAGAGATTACGAAGTTAACACGATCAACTACTTCCCCGTCACACACCACTGAGTTCAACCAGATGCAGGGGCTTGGCGACAGAGGGGGTGATCCTCAATCCTGGCCAAAGTTCCCGATAGCTGGGAATTCGTAGGACAAGTCATGAGTGGTTGGAAATCCCATCTATCTGGATTTTAGAGCTTCTTTGGTTATGCTGATGTCTCCTTTACTTCCTAAAATTTCAACTCGGTTTCAAGTCGGCAAAAATTCTAACTGTTATTATTTACAACTACAGTGTACGTAATATCGAGCTTCATAAGAATGCATGATGTCAATCGGTACGAGAGTTCTAGTACGTTCACTTATCATAATAAAAAAGACTTCGGAATGCACTTCAAGAAAATCTCATCGCGTAAAATCGTTACCCTGAGTTAATTCCATCATTCACAGTTACAAAATGATGAAATATCGACAATTGATCATTCCTGCATAAGATCCGATTTAATGTTAGGACAGTGTGAATTGCTCAAAGTTCTAAGGTTGAACATTTATTTAGCACATATTCAATTCTCAGAAGAAAACCAAATAATAATAACCTGATAATTCTATCATAAACGTGTTGGCATATTAGTTACTAGAATCAATTTTATGTCCCCTTTCAGGGCTTCATTTTCAAAATCTTTCTCAGTAGTGATTTTCCAACCAAGGGGAGGGACCGGGAAGGGGGTTTCCCCTTCCCGGTCCCTTCCCCTTGTTGGAAATTCAATACCCTACACCCCCAATCGGAAACCTCTAGCCATGTCCCTGGCCAGGTATTGTTTAACACGTTAGACACACTATAGTTGTGAAAGACATCACCCAACGTGGTAATGTCTTGATAGGACAGATGAGGAAATACATGAAACGAGAGTCACAAAAACAAAGAACTGATAACCGTAATAGGGTCACAAGCTACTGCCCAAATGCATCACTGAGTTCAACCAGATACTCTTGATGAGTTGAACACACCATATATTGCAACAGACATCACTGAATCTCGGTAACTTCACAACAGCCTTCGACCTTCGATCTCAAGCTACTATGAAGTTACATTGGGCTGATATCTAGTCCAATGTGAAACTAACTAAGCGATAACGACTAATTATGCAAATGAGGCCTAAGGAAGTTAAAAATCTGTTTCTCAGGCCCTTCCGCACGGTCTCTTTTTACAACCAATGCAAACTTTAAAAAATAAAAATTACATGGTTTATGTCTGATATTTTACCCAAGTTAATAAAATTGATAAATTTGTCCCTTGAGTGTAACAAGGTTTTGCAAATGCTAAAGCATTGCAAAGCCGTCTTTCACTCAAATATACCACCGCACATGTTGTTCTGTAGATTTTGAGGGTTAAACATAAAAACCCAAGAACATGAACTTTTGATGGCAAAGAAATAATTACAAAAAAGTGAAATAAAATAAAAAGCCGCCTTCCCACAATTTTACAAAAAATGGTTCGAAAAACAGAAGATCTACTTTGTGGGGCCTGATAAGAGCCTTGGATTTGTTTTCCTTTTTTCTATAAATTTCCTCTTTAGGTTTAAGCACTGATCTCCATACTCCCGGAACGTCTGCGAAAAACGCCGCAACTGAATCTACCGCTCTCAAGATGGAGTCACGTCAATCAACGTGGCAACTCCTCCCATCAGTGACTTTAATGACCAGAAATCCGTTACGCTGCAACTGTAGTCCCGGCATAATTGCGTTCACGGCATCAAACATCAGACGAAAGCCTAGAGCTAAATCTAGGCATACAGCACCCACTTTTCAATTTCGGTTTTTGTTCTTATCAATAATAACTAAAATATGTTTTAAATATTTAATTTTTATTACACATCCATTTAATTTTATAAGCTTGTATTTAACGAAATCGCCGCTATGACATAAATGTTTCTGTATTCAACTAGTGATGTACAAGCCGGAACTTTTTTCTTAGCACCGTTTATACTAGTTCCTTTTCCGGTAGAGTCATTAGTTACGCTTCGAAAAGTTTCCAAATTTCGTTATACGATTATCGATCGTCTGTCGCGTAGTGAGAAAATGAAAACGTCCCAAAGCAAAATAAAGTCGGTTCATAAAAAAATAGTTAACTAAAAATGAGATAATTTAAAAAAAAAAAACCAACAACTTCCAACCACAACATTAACCCAGACCGTGGCCGTCTCGTCTTCGGACCCCCATATATCTAAATTGGTAACCTTTTTTCGGTAAATCTTCGGACATTCTGATATGCTTTGAACTTTTTGTAAAAAAGTTTCTTCCAGCTGATTTGCAAATCTGCTCAAATTTGTACTTTTATTTTTACTATCAGTAATAACCACCAAATGGTTAGGCCTGAATGAACACCAGCCGAAGAGAAACAGCGATACGAATTTCAACAAACTCGCCCAAAACGAATGTAATTTAGACTGGTTCCCAGAAGGTTGTTTTGATTTTTTATCGACCCATTTGGTCAGTACAGCTTAAAGCAAAACAAACGAACTCTTCACCTTCAGGTTTAAACATCGGAATTAAAATTTGTTTATTTAACTGAATTGTAATGCATGGGATGTGTAATAAACACAGAACGCGATGTGTGTATGAATCGGTGGGTGTTTTACATAACTCGTTGGAATGACATAGTCATATTTATGACTACGCCATTCCAACTCGTTATGTAAAACACCACCGATTCAAACACATATCACCGGCAGTTGGCACATTTTTCTCTATATGACCAATGGGTGTTCAAGTAATCCATTTGTATAGAGATCAGTGAGCGCTTAACCCTTTACCTAACCTGAAAAGCAGACGACACTTGCAAACAAAATTCTTGAATAACTCATTTTTTTTCATTTTTCGGTATCTCGAGCTCGTTCCAATGAGGGGTCATAACCTATGTTTTTGAGACAAAAAAATGAAAAATAAAGAAAATTAATTGGGGATTTTTGTGAATAGCGCTGGCCGGTTCTGACCGTTACGTTGCGTTTATAAAGGGTTAACTATGAAAATGTTTATATTTATATTAGCTGTGACGTCTTTGACCTCATTAAATTTGCAAAAGAAGTTATGACGCAATGCATATATTTAAGTGGAAATAATAGCTTTTTAACCTTTCATCATAGTTGTCTATATTGGTTTGAACCAGAGACGATAGGAAAACGTTATGGGATAAAGAGAATAACCATAAATTAAATATACCCAAATTATGCATCAAAATGAAGGTTGGGGGGTATAGAACACGAAACATATATGAAATAAACACAAAGAGTTGACAGCAGACATCACTAGTTCCTGGAAGTCTGCTTCCGTGTTCGTACCAGATCTTATAAGTTAATAATATTTCACGAGAACGACTTCTGGCCAAATGTGCTTCACATATCCAAGAACAAAGATAGGTCACCAAAACACTTCATAACCCAGTGGCAGAGCTGCATGGGGGTAAGTTCCAAAATCATCGCTATTGTTTACATTCAACAGTTCAAATGTACTTTCGATTTCCGGTCAACGTCATCGAACGGAAAAAACATCGATATACAACGCCGTCTAAAATCAAAGAATGAGAAAGATCGCCTTAATACAGCACACTATTAATATTTGGAGACTACACAGTTGTCATATTCTATGCAAGGTGTCATAACAGCTGTTGAAATATCTTAGAATTACGATTTTGTTTTTCGATGGAAATTCGTGGTATCAAGTGATTTGCGCATGTCTGTCGAATATGAAATCCATCTTCAATAAAAAAAATGTAGGCAGTTTTGTCCTTTTCCCAAATGCAGTCCTATCGCTGCATCCTCAAATGTTTCGAATGCCTAGCTTTGTTATTCAATATCTGAAGTACATTTGGCCACAAATTGTTCTCGTGAAATATTATTTTATTATCAGTTCTGGTACGAATACGGTTGCAGATTTCCAGGAACCAGTGCTGCCAGTTGTCAACTCTATGAGTTGATTACATTTGTGTTTCGTGTTCTATACATCTCAGTCTTCATTTTGATTTATAATTTGTGTTTATTTAATTTGAATTTAAGGAATATCAGAGGTGGGAATTTCAAAATAAACAAACTTTCATTACTTTTATA
Source organism: Pictodentalium vernedei (assembly GCA_031216915.1). Lineage (NCBI taxonomy): Eukaryota > Metazoa > Mollusca > Scaphopoda > Dentaliida > Dentaliidae > Pictodentalium > Pictodentalium vernedei. The sequence continues at coordinate 405,972,120 of CM062293.1, read as the reverse complement.
GCACCTTAACCCTTTACCTAACATGAAGAGCAGACGACACTTGCAAACAAATTCTTGAATAACTATTTTTTTTTCCTTTTTTGTCTAAAAAATATAGGTTATGATCCCTCATTGGAACGAGCTCGACGAGCTCGTTCGAACGAAGGGTCATAACCTATATGTTTGAGACAAAAAATGAAAAAAATAATGAAAATTAATTGGCGATTTTTAAGAATAGCACTGGCCGGTTCTGGTCGTTACGTTGGGTAAAGGGTTAAAGAATGGCAATATCCAAACAAAAATGAAACTACCAAGTGAAACAAGACATCAGAAGAACTTAATATAATTCCGCAGTACAAGATTAACAGGTGCAATTAGTTCCGTTTATTGTGATTGCGTTCACCAATAAAACACTTAGTGGAAATTTACGAACACCAGTGAAAATCGTATTCATCATTTTTCGTCCATTTCATCGTTTCATGTTATTTATTTTGGCTTTATGTTTTCAGACATGCTTCTAATTTACGGTATTGTTATTTTTAAATCAGAAGGTTCTCTAGTTTCTTTAATTTGCATTCTTCGCGGCGGAAATAGCGATTGATCGATACAAGAAAGTACCGTGCTTTACAGTGGTAAATCATGGTATTGTCCCAAAACACAATTGTGGAAAACATCATGGTGGACAATGGTGTTTTCAAAGCACCATTGTCCACCTGATGTTTCCCACAAAGGTGTTTTACAGTTTTGGGACAATGCTCTGGTTGAACACATGGTACTTTTTTTTTAATTTGTCAATAAGGTGTTGAGGTGATACAGGGTTTGGAGAAACTTGAAAATGAAAAATGGATTTGATTGCATAGACTGTCGGATTATCGAAATGCCCTCTATGTGGACTGCCATTGGCACCATACCACCAGTCTAGTCTGCCATTGGCAGTTCAATTGGAGGGCATTTCGAAATAGCAGGAGTCTAGTCGCCACTGATCGGTCAGATGTAAGGAAACAGTGTTCTTTCGGTTCGAACAAATCAAAACTTTCTCCCATTGGGCCTAACTATGGTCGGCCTGATGAGTTCTGGGCTTCCTTTGGTCAACAATTGTTGCCAAATGAGCGACAAAAATGCCATCAAAAATGCCCTTTATGTGGACTGTCATTGCGCTTTGCATCATAAATTGTTTTTTTTCTATTTTTTTTTTGTTTATTTTTCTTTTCTTTTTTTCTTTTTTTTTTTGTGGGGATGGCAGGAAGACAGCCAATGGCTATGCCATCTCCAAGCAATATATTCACATATTATAATGTATTTATTTTATCCACAATAGATTTGTAAACACGTTGTATATTACTGAATAAACAATCATCATCAAATTATCATCATTGCAAAGCAGCGTTCTTTCGGTTCGAAAAATCAAAATTTTGTCCTTGTCCGAGGTCCCTTGGTATGTCTCTCGGCAAGGTATTTTGGACCAGTCCGCCCCTGAGTATAATTATTAAATCATTAAACTTAAACCATTTTACTTTTAAGTTTATGTTTCTGAATCGTTGGAAGCATCAAGTTGAATCAACACGCCGTTTACAGGACACAATCCGAATATAAACTACACATCCTCGAAACAAGAAAATCACCATAGGCGTGGCCGGGGGGGGGGGGGGGGGGGGGGGCACGGGGATGCAAACGAACCCCCTTTTACGCCTTTTCAAGAACATTTCCCATTTTCACGTTCTTCTTTCACGGAGGTGATGATGAATTGTCCTGATTATATGACTATTAGAGTAATGAAAAATTCACATTCACTCAAATTCACTGCAAAAAGATCAACGAGAATGCAATTCTTCAGTAATAAATTTCGAAATTTTCCCCGGAAAAATATTGCTGAATGATGAGCCCCCGTTCCCTCATTTCTTTAGGGCCTTTATTAGTAATGAAATTTTGTTTATTTTGAAAATTCTCACCTCTCATATTCCTTAAATTCAAATTAAATATACACAAATTATACATCAAAATGAAGGTTGGGATGTATAGGACACGAAACACATATGTAATCAATTCATAGAGTCGGTTGTAGGCACCACTGGTTCCTGGAAGTCTGATACCGTATTCGCACCAGAACTGATAATAAAATAATATTTCATCAGAACAACTGGTGGCCAAATGTGCTTCATATATCCAAGAACAAATCTAGACATTCAAAACCCTTCTGAATACAGCGATAGGACTGCATTTGGGATAAGGACAACACTGTCTGCATTTTTTATTGAAGATGGTTTCCATGCTCGACAGACATGCGCAAATCACTCGATACCACGAATTTCCATTGAAAAACAAAATCGTAATTCTCAGAAATTTCAACAGGTATCTTGATACCTTGAATTGAATATGGCAACTGTGCAATCTCTATCTAATAACAGTATACTGTATGAAGGCGATCTTTTTCATTATTTGATTTTACACGGCGTTGTTTTTACATGCTTTTTCCGTCCGATGACGTCGACCGGAAATCGAAAGTATATTCATACGTAAACAGAAGCAAAGGCTTTGGAATTTACCCCCATGCAGGTCTGTCGGCGTGTTTTGAAGAATTTTGATCCCCTAGCTTTGTTCTTGGATATGTAAAGCACATTTGGCCACGAGTTGTTTTCGTGAAATATTAAATTATCAGTTCTGGTGCGAATACGGTAGCAGATTTCCAGGAACCAGTGGTGCCTACTGCCTACAGTCGACTCTATGGGTTGATTACATATGTGTGTCGTGTTCTATACATCCCGATCTTTATTTTGATGTATAATTTGTGTATATTTAATTTGAATTGAAGGAATATCAGAGGTGTGAATTTTCAAAATAAACAAAATTTCATTACTTATATAGGCCTTTATCTTCGGAAAGCATCACTGTTGTCGGTACAAATCAGGTTTACATCCCAAACAGCTCCACACTACCACACTACTATGTACAATCCGACATCTTCACGACACCTCTGTAAGGCTGCCGTTAGCCCTTTGAACTCTAGTGGTATCTTCCATGCCAGTTCAATGGCAGCAATTAGAAGAGTCCATATTCATTATTTGGGGTAGACCAATCAATATTTTCAACGTGCAGCCTAGGGGCTGCACGTTGAAAATATTGGTTGGTCTACTCCACACATTTACTGAACAGCCATCCTATATAATGACGTTGTGACCATCATGTTTCTGGTCGGCAAAGCGGCCGCTCGGGTTCAAAGGGTTATGGGTGGGGTATATGGCAACGGTGAGGAAAGAGTTAAGGTTGCAGATGTTGTTCACCTGTTCGTGTTATAAATGGAACCAGAGACGATTTCTGCAACTTAAGAAGCTTACTTTATTTGTGGACAGCTTTCTGATATTGGAGAATAAAAGGGAGAATTCTGCAATCTGATTGTGCAATAAGATCTCAAACAATATCTTTTAACAAAGACAAATGAAAAGCAAATTAATGATACCAATGTTTATAACATACCTGTATTAATTTTGAACAAGCTTATGGTCAAGTTACGAAGTAAAATGGGACGCGGTGGCTCAGTTGGTAGAGGTGCAGGCTGCAACCCGAGAGGTCCTCGGTTCGAATCCCACCTGTGGCAACCGCGTTGTGTCCTTGGGTAAGACACTTCACCCCCGTTGCCCACGTGGTGGCACGGTGACGCTGTGTACTAAGGCGCACTGCACGTCGATGGTGCACCTGTCTTCAACCAATGCTAACTCTGCCTGTGTGGAGTTAGTATGTTGGGGAGCTGACAGTTGCTCGCCGTTGCTCGGTGGTTCTCTCCGGGTACTCCGGCTTCCTCCACCCGTAAAACTGTCGTGGTCATGATTAACCATTGTGCAGAACTATGTGACCTTAAACACCAATAAATAATAATAATAATAAATAATACGAAGTAAAATATTTTTTGTGCTGAAACGAGAAAGTTCTTCAAAGGAAATAAATGATATAGCGACACTTATTGATTCTTTAACACTTTACCTAACACAACTAGAGACGGAACTTGCATAAAATTGTCCTCAGTACCAGAAGAATTTCATTTTTGCCTGAAAATCGCATCTAAAGACCACTCATTGGATTAAACCCGACGTGAACTTTCTAATGATGGGCCATAAGCTATATATTTTCGAGGTAAAACTGAAACAAATAAAATCTGGATGGTGAATTTAGTGGTAGCGGATTAACTGTTAGAGAAAATGAAAATTTAATTCTAACAAATTTTACAGTTTGAAAAATAAGAGGAAGATGGTGCCGTTCTTAACCCTTTACCTAACATGAAAGGCAGACGACAGTTGCAAATAAAATTATTGAATAACTAATTTTTTTCATGTTTTGCGTCAAAAACATAGCTTATGACCCTCATTGGAACGAGCTCAACAAGCTCGTTCCAATGAGGGGTCATAAGCTAAGTTTTTGAGACAAAAAGTGAAAAAATAATGAAAATTGGATGGCGATTTTGTGAATAGCGCAGGCCGGTTTTGGCCGTTACGTAAAGAGTTAGCTTTAATCGTTTCCCTGTGACCAAATATGAAACAAAAATATTGTTAAATACATAAGTGATATATTGACATAAAGTCATCGTTAGTAACGATACTTCTATGGATAGCACTTTATTTCATTCGGCGAGTTGTGACAAAGTCTCCGAGTGGTTAAATCCTAGCCAACAGTGCCACAACAGACATATTTTTTGTACCGATAAAACATCTTTATTCGCCCCAATACTAAAAACCTTTATCAATAAATTAACTCAAACTGCCACGAGATCATTAGCGGAAATATTTTTGAGTCGAGCTCTAGCGCAATATGTCCTATTTATACCATGATTATACCGATTCTACTGTATATAAAAAGCCTATGACATAAACTGTAGCTTACACACCAACAGTGGTGAACACGCCAGCAATGGGATTTCAATAGTTAAAATTTACACCTACAGTGGAACTACGTTCAAGCTGACCTTTGGTGACCTGGACCTGAATGCAAACTTGTCTAAAATTTGTCGCTCGTCGCCTCGCGAAGAGTGAAATGAAAGCGGCAATTATTTATTGCATTTTTAAATGAGTTTACTTCATAACATTCCAAAAATTAACAAACATGCGTTGTGAAAAGGCCCCGTGACGTTCGCATTTCTTTTTCCATTTCGTTTCGGCGATAAAATTGACAGCGGAAGTACCGCCCACAGGTACTCATGTAAACAAAACCAGATTCGCACGTATGTACGTCTGCTGCTCAGTAAAACAGAGAAAAAAGTAACAGCGATTCTTATTAATCTGACGATCATGGTATAAATAAAAATATACCCATTGTAGCTTGGTGTACCAAATGTTCACCACTTGTGGTGAAGTGGTGTTAACCGCTCGCCGAAGGCTCGCGGTTAAAACCACTTCATCACTCGTGGTGAACATTTGGTACACCAAGCTACTATGGGTATATTCTATATATAAACGATGGTGAACTACAACTAAAACGAACACAGGACTGAGTTGCAATCCAGACAAGAACGTGGGTTCGCTGGCGAAAAGTTTGCATTTTTACAGGACTTAGAGGAGTTGCGTGTATACAAATTTCCAAGAATCTTTGTGGTTTGTTCTGGTAAACACTGATTTTTAAATTTGTTAGATGACGGTCTTCATGTTTTTCCACATGTTACCTTTATCAACAACATGCGCATTGTGTTATTATATATAGACACTGTCCTCTCAAATTATAAATATATAGATTAGCAGACACTTAACACTTTGTCCCATTGAGGTTGAAAAAAGTAACTTGCTGTAAAATATCTTAACTGACCACATCCAATTGATATCTTTTCGTGGTGTCTGTAGTATACATACTACATGTAGTAACCTTATTAAGTGATTATCTTTTGGGTTAAAGTGCTTCCAGTTAACTTGTCATAAAATGTATTGTTATCATTCATTAAAATCTGACAACGAATAGTTTGTTTAGGTTATCATATTATGACAAATCAGTTTACACATAGAGTCTGGAACAAAGAGGGAGGTAATGTTTTCAAAACTCATTTCAAATGAAGAAAGGTGTTGGGGATGTAAGACTCCGCGCAGACAAGTGACTTTAAAACTTACTCGCCATATAAGGCAACTGACTTGTCCAACGAATAATATAATCCAGGGCATAATACCTGGGAGATTATCTCCAGATCTGCTGAGCGAACCCTAGATGTAAACCCACCTTACATTGCGATAACTAGTGACTTCAGTGGCGATTAGGGCAAAACGTCTAATAATGGCCTTGCACAAAACTTACTTTAAGAACATAATTTTACTTTATAATCACGCGACCTCCCTGTTCCACAGAAACATCATCTTGGTCGTTGGATTTTATAATAACAAATAACTCAATGGGAAAGGGGTGTATCAAGTATAATGACGGAGTTTGGTCACTAAACAAAGAAGCCATATAATCGGCGGTGTGATTTCGAAAGCTTTATATCGTTCCTTGAGTGGAACAAAGTGCCATTGGCAATGCCTTATCATTGTAGATGGCATTTTGTTCCTCTAAACCGACGATATAAAACGTCAAAAATAACCCCGCCGATTTCATACTCTCCCAGCCCACCTCTGTGTATTTTGCCGATTTACTGGCAGTGACTGTCGCCCCTGAAACAATTGGTGTAGCAGAAAGTGTAGCAGAAATCTGGGTTTGGTCTACTCTGTGGGCATTGTTTACTGTGCTATACTGTGTGCATATATTCAAGTAACGGTTGCGCGTAGGCAAAGTATCTATTTTTCTTGGGTTTTACGATCCGGTCTATACTTAGATGTGGACAAATGAACATCAGTACCCTAAAGGACAATTTGGCCACCTTTTCACTGATGGTGTGGTTCGTTTCCAGCGGGGATCATGCCCCTGGGCAGCGATATGCTAGGTCCACTGCTGATTCATGCCATCATCCTTTGAAAAGTGTTCTTGAATAAAGGGGGCGACTTATATAAGCCTATGGCTTCCTGTCGAATCCTCGTCTACTTACAATCCCGATTATTTCTGTTTCTGTTGTACCGTGTACAACCATGAAAATGGTTTGCCGTTCTGTGGTATTATTATTATGTAATGTATACGTGTAACACTGCTTTCTGAATAAATATTGTTTAAACTAAAATGGTTCACACAGCAATCTGGTTGCACAACAACGGCCAATTGAAGGCACGTGACCCATGATATATTACATACGTAGAGAAAACAGGAACATTACCAGATTTAGAAATATAATAAACTTTACTTCCAAAATAAGAATAGAAACAGTATAGTCATGAGTGGAATTCATGACGACGAACAAAATTGGCATGAATAAAAGATCAGATTAAAATGGACATACATATACATGATTGCATCTTGTAATTTTACAGACATCAATGATAAATATTTGCTTACCAAATCAAGACGATTTCGGTCGATAAATATTTATATAAAATCATTGAAGAAGACATATACACGAGAACGTTGAAAATCCAACCGCCTAGACAAAATACGATGAATTACAGTCCAAGGGAAACAACTGCGTAGCAACACCCTGGAAACGATGGGAATTCAAGGACCGTGAAGCAAAAGATCGATAGACAGTCACGTGAATAGGATATTGACAGCGACAGGCTAATCACAGTGCATAGACAGGGGCACATGTGCTCTCAATGAATTAGTACCCATGCAAATTAGTAACCATGCTTCATGCAATGTCATAATATTAGTTACTAGTCATAAAAGATAATTGTTATGTATATATATGTATATTTATATGCATATATGCAATAAATTCCACTGTCACATGTTCACCCCACTAGGGTAACACTAAGATGCTTATGCTGATGAACTTCGCTTATGTTTGGTTTCATAAATGGATAGAGGTGGATGTAGTGGATCATCGCTTTTATGGGCAATTACACTTGTTTCTATTTTGAAAATATTAAACATTACCAACCGAGTATCAGCCTCAGCCGACTGTGTGATTTTTTACCAAGTCATTGTTCAGGACTCAGGTAGCTTATTGGGATCATTGATGGTGAGATATTGGGCAGTATCGTCAGCAAATAATCGGACATTACTTGGTATGGATGCGTTATGTCATTTGTATATATAATATAACAAACATGAGAGGGCCCACAATTGATCCATGTCGAACACCCACATTAATAAGTCTCCAGGATGACGCTTCTTCGTTGTCAATCTTTTATTAAACTTAATAATTTCAAACGATCCCTACTGAACCCAGTCAAAACAGAAGACCTTTATGTCAAATCATTTACTGACATGGCAAAAGATAACTCTTATTTCCTTGCCATCATCAAGAGTATCCAAAAAGAGTCATATATATCAGTCAGTTGGGGACCGTCGAACCTGTTGGGGTGAATCCCGATCGACATTGAGTGAAAATATTACTCTCTGTCAAGAAAAAACACATTTTAGCTCCTGTATTTATAGTGAGATTTACCTGCGGATCGTTTGCCTTAACATTCGATGAAACTGAAACAGATTACTATTATAATGGTCTATCGACCCAGCTTTTAAACACGGGGATCTCAATTAATTGAAGATCTGTGAAGATGCAACTACTTCAGTTTTATGTCGAACAGGAATTCTATCAGGAATAGCGCAGGGCCCGAGCCAATGAAATGAAAACTCAAACGCTGGCACCTACGGGAGACTATCCCAGGTCTACAGAACTCAACTGACTAGCCATAAATTCCCTGTTACCAAACCAACTGAGCTAACGGCACGCCCATTACAGGTTGTTTGTATGTGTATATACCGCCAATAAATTATTTGGAAACACATATACATATACATCTGCATGATACCTCGGCAAACATTAGAACCTAACTTGACTCACAGGTGGGCCCCATTAGATTCGTAAGAACGTATGTCTGTTTCTATGTATACATGTTCACAAGATATTCCCCTCCTCCCGCAGCAGTAAACCAATTGTAGCCACACTTAAAGTGTTCTGATCAACTTTGCATGTACAGGTAAATAGATCCAAAGTAAAAGTCACTGGACCAATTAGTACATTTGTAACATCTAGGGCAGTGACAGGGATGTTCCCAACACCAGAGGCTCAAGAGGGACTAAAACATTTGACTGGATCTACTTGTCTCCATGGAATTGAAAACGAGGAAGAGGTGGGAGTGTGTATAAGAACGCATCTGATTAATCCTTACGCATCTGAATGATGTTAAGATTTAAGATTTATTCGAGCAATTAACACCTACAGATAGGTAGATTGCGAAAACAAAACAATAATAATGACAGAATGAAACATGTTGTGGCGTGAATGAAATACTTCGACAGAAAGCCGTGTCAAGCAAGAAAGTTATCAGACCGCCAAACGTAATATTTTTCTCAAACCCCTTGCCCAACATAACGCCCAAATCTGGCCAATGCTATTCACAAATATTGCCTTTCAGTTTTCATTACTTTTTCGTTTTTCGCCTCAAAAGCATATCTTCTGACTCCTCATTGGAACGATCTCGTTGAGCTCGTTCCAACGAGGGGTCGGTTATAAGCTATGTTTTTGCAGCAGGAAAAATGAAAAAAAATAGTTACTCAATAATTTTGTTTGTACGTGTCGTCTGCTTTTCAAATTAGGTAAAGGGTTAAATTGATCAGCTTCGTCGTTCACTTAATTCAAGTTTCATCGTGGAAAAATACCAAACACAACTCGGGTAAAATGTGCGGGAGAGGACTCATCGACCCTTCTGTATCTGTATTATACATTGCGGCAATCCACTTCTGGCGTATTGCAACGAGTAGGAGGACACTTTACGGTGTTGTCAGGTTGCTGCCGAGTTTCTCCTTGAACTCTTCCGGTGTTTTTGTGAAGACAACTGTGTTATCCAGATGGTTTCACTCCACCACTGTTTTTGTATTTTTTAAAACGAATTTTTGTATTGTTCAGTTTTTGCTGTTTGTACAGTGAGGCCCCTGTTGTTGTTTACAACTGAACGTTCAATTATATTATCACTATAATAGCTTGGTAGGTTCATTGTTGTCATAGGCCTGCCTTGTTTCTTTGCTTCTAGGAATTGGTCTGGAGGTAAGGCTGGTATCAGCCCCTGAGTCAATTTGTACATGTACTGTAGTCGGATTTGCTGTCGTCTGGATTTTATTGGTGGCATGTCAAGATTATGCAGCATTTTGTGACACACCCACTATCTCTTGATTTGTAATCTTTTGTGATGAAGCAGCGAGTAGCACGATTTTGAATACGCTCAAGTTTGTCTACATCCTGCCTTTGATATGGGTCACATATTACTGCCCCATATTCGAGAGTGCTTCTGTCGAGAGATAGATATGCGGTGCGTTTGCTTACCTGTGGACAATTTTTTAGGTCTCTTCTCAGGAAGCCTAGTGTTGAGTTGGCATTTTTGTGATGTCGCTGATGTGCGTGGTTCACTTCATGTCCTCAGATAGTTGGATGCCTAGGTAAGGATTGCTGGTAACTTGTTGTAGAATTGTGTCGTTTAGGTTAAAGAAGTGGCTCATCTAATTCTTTATGCTGAGAATGTAACACTTTTGGGCGTTGAACCTCATACCCCAAGTCGATGCCCATGTGTCTAGGGGTTTGAGATCCTCTTGGAGTGTGATTTGGTCTCTGTTGGAATTAATTTGTCTGTGTAACAGGCAGTCATCGGCAGAGAGGCGTACTTGTGATGACACGCATTCTGGTAGGTCGTTTTTGTGGCATAAGAATAATAATGGTCCAAGGACTTCCCTTGTGGTACGCCCGAGTCAACCTTTACATGTTCTGATGCCTCCCCGTCTAGAACCACCTTCATTGTACGTCTGGTTAGGAAGTTAGTCAGCCAGGTGTGAATTGGGCCTTTTATGCCATATTTATCGATCTTGTGCAGACATTTTGAGTGTGGCACGGTGTTAAATGCTTTGAAAAGTCAAGGATGGCAATGTCGACCTGTTAGGCTGTTTGTTGTTGTCAAGTGCTTTGAGGAAGTCGTTTGTTGTTATTAAGAGCTGGATTTCGCATGAATAGTCCGAGCGGAAACCATAGTTCAGATTTGTAAGGATTTTGTTTTCCTCAGGATGGTGTAGTATGTGGTGACATATTATGTGCTCCAGTAAATTGCATGGCACAGAGGTTAAAGATATCGGTCTATAATTCTCAGCTAGGTGTCTGTCTCCTTTTTTATAGGCATATGATATGTTTGCTGCTATAGCCAGTCGGGGGGGGGGGGGGGGGGGGAGTACTCCTGAGTTAACTGTTGGCTGGAATATGCCACAGAGACCTGGTGCCGGCTATGCTGGTTGCGCATTCGTGTAGGATCATATTTGGGATGTTATCTGGTCCACTAGCTTTCGATGGATTTATTTTTTTTTAATAATTTTTCAACACCTGCTACTGTTATTTCCAATGGTCCAATGTTATGTATAACCTGTTTGTTGACTGTTGCCATTTACTGGTGTTTTCTATGGTGAAGACTGATCTAAATTGATTTATTAGTAACTGAGCCACGATTTTACTGTCGTTTACTGGTTGCCCTTCGTCCTTTAATGGTGAGACGCCCAAACTGTCTTGTTTTTTTGACTTGATATATTTTCAGAATGGTTTTGTGTTGTTTCTGTTAAGGCCGTCCTGCATGATGTTGTTGACATATTCCCATTCTACTCTTCAAATGTTCTGTTTGCATTCTTTTTGGAAAATTCTGTAATTCTTCCAGTTCTTGGTTTTGGATGCTTGTGTTCGTAGTTTTTGTTTCCGCCGAAGCATCCGTATGATTGATTTGTTGATCCAAGGTAGTGTTCTTATTAATTTCTGCAGTTTTGATGGTATTAAGTCTACTATATCTTTTAGGAGGTTTGTTTTGAATGTATTCCACATAGGATTTACCTCTGATTCTCGTCGTTGCATCTCGATTAGGTCATTAGATAAGGAATCTAGCCTTTCTAGTAGTAAGTCCCAGTTTGCTCTGGTGTACTGGTATGTTTTCCTAGGCTGTTGTTTGGTGTAAGACGGATTTGTGTCTATATCTGTGACTATCATATCATGGTCCGATATTCCAGCCACTGAGGTTGATGTTTTGACGAGGTTTGGATTTGTTGCGAACATCAAGTCAATAATATTTTCTTCTCGGCTTAGTGAGTTATGGATTTGAATCAATTGCACGTCTGCGGTGATGTCCATCAGTGCTTGTTGTACTGCCTTTTCTATAGCTTTGGGAGTTAAGGTCGTGTCTTCCCAGTTTATATGTGGGCAGTTAAAGTCGCCTGTAAGGATAACATGTTTTGCGGCTGGTCCTGTCAGAAGATCGTTATTGTTCTGAAGCTTGATCTTTACCCATTCCAGTTCGCAGTCTGTTACAAGTTAAGCTTGTTCGACGTATACTAGGTCTTCGTTTACAAGTATAAATACGCCTCCGTCAAGTGCACCCCTGTCATTTCTGTAGGCTGTATAATTTCTGGGGAAGACTTCGCTCGACTTGATGTGGCCTTGAGTGGGGTTCCCTACCGGGTTTAATTCCTTGGAGGAGTTTTCCCAAATACAGGAAAAACTCCACCTCGGTCCGTTGATTCCAGCAAGAGACCCCAGAATACCCGGAGAGAACCATCAAGCAGTAGCTACTAACAGCAACACTTTCCAACCTACTAGCCCAGAATTTGCAGCGGTTGAAGGCAGGTGCACCATTGACGTGCAGCACGCCTAAGTACACATAGCCACCGCGCTGCACCCAGTGAGAACCACTGATCAGCGGCGAGCGATTGTCAGCCTCTCCAACTTAATAACTCGGCACAGAGTTACCAGCGGTTGATGGGAAGTGCATAATTGACGTACAGCACACCCTAGTACGCGTGGGCAATCGGGATTAAGTGTCCTTCCAAAGTGCTCAGTTCAAGTGGAACAGGTCAGAATCGAACAGTTCACTGTTCGGTTTGAAGATCAATGATGAGTGCAATAACCAATGAGCCACAATACTCCAGACCCTGCTTAGTAGTTTTGAAACAGAAAACAGTTTTAAGTTTAAGGTTCCTGTGGCCTTGCTTTTTCGCGCATTGATCCCAAAACGAATAGTATTCTTACTCTTACCACGCCCAAATTAGGTCAAGGTTGCTCTTCAACAGCCAAATGGAATTTTCAAGAGAGCAAAAACCAACTGCATTTACAGACGGACCAACAGACAGACAGTGTTACGGCTTTTCCCCAAAAAATTATTTCAGGTGTTAAGGGGACGTCCAACCTAACTTTGGTCAAATTTCATGCAATTTTCTTTCAAGTCTAAAAAAGGCCCAAAATGAATAACCCCAATAAATTATATACCAAAATGCTTGGAATGAAACATAGAACATGTGGAAACTGAAATTTGTCATGGAACTGCTGCCATGTGTAAATAGCACCACCAGAAAGTCTGCTATAGCATAAGTAAGAGAACAAAATGTTTACAATAAAATACCTCAAAATAAAATAACAGCTGTATTCTATAAACATTGAAGTACATACTCGAAGAAATCTTTTCCTAATTCATGAAAGTAATAAAGATTGAGACCAAATGTTATAAATGGAGTGCTCACTGATTGAAGGCAGACATTTTCTTTTGTTTATGTTTTGATTTAGGGAGTTCATCAAAGGTCAACTTGAAGGAGTCCACCAGAAGAAGTATGGAAGGACAAAAGAGTGTCTACCAGTATAAAGATGTACGTGTCACTGTGGTGGTTTGGAGAGAAACTATGATATTCTCCTATGTAGAATGCGCTGCAAAGTCATACATTGTAGTTGAATAAATATATTTACAAACCCCTTGCAATGTAACCCCTTTCATCCCATGCATCAATTTGATAGTGATTAAATTGTTGAATTTGTCTTGTTTATCAATAAGTATAATAGCTTTGTTTACTCTTGGATACCAATACACTCAGGATATCTGTTGGAGAAGAAATAAGGGTAACTGTAACCTGTCACTGCAATAAATCATCTAATGTACTTAAAGGTACATTGTTTTTCAAAACACATCAAATCAACCTTACATAACCATTATTGCATGTACTTTCTCTAAGGAGGCTTATTGGCATATTGGGATCAGAAGGGCACATCCAGAGGGTCTCACATATTTTTTTTCAAGAACGCAGTACACAAAGCAATCCCCAAAAGGTGACCAGTGAGCTCCATTTGACACAAAAAAATTCCGGGTGGGGGGGTGGGGGGGAGGGCTCTCTTCCTTGTATGACTCTACCTCCGGCACTCAAGGCATATCCCTTTTTTCTCAAAGTTTAACTCGTTTTTCTTTTTGAAGATCCTGGCCACACATATTCCAAACACTATCAGACAGGTAACCCTCCAAATAAGTGTATCTGCAAAAATCATGTTACATTGCAAAACATTCTTTTTAGACTTTAAGTTCTGGACCTTTCATGCTTCTTACTTCCAACTATAACACTTAATTTATCGATTAATGGGTGAACAGAAAAGTCCTGCCATAATCAACATTTTGAGTTCCATAAGCCTTCATAACAGCTCCGATAAAAGTGTCAAACATCAGATTGGTGGCTTCATACAGAATATTCATTAGGTTATTGCTTGATAAGTAATAGGAACGAAATCTTCACCAGAAATATTTTGTAGCAATACATTTGAGGGTATCAGCAGGCACTTTCCAACAAATTGTAACAAATCAACTAGTTATAAACAAAATTTTCTAACTCAAAAGACTGAAAAAGTACCACAACTCTGAAAAAATGTGGGAAGAAACACATGCTACAGCAGCTACACAGGCATTGTTTTCCCATGATGCTCGATCACAACACCAAATATCCTTCAAATTGGAGTAGCAGTGGTTGAGATACAAGGGAGAATGTTGTTACATGTAATGCTGAATTGGTAAGACTAAGAGGACAGAGGTTACCACTGCACGGCCCCAGATGCACCTTTGATTTTACAACTTCCAGGTCTGGGGCATAATACTCGCAACACACCCACCCTATCAATTCATAATTTCAGTAAAATAAAAGGAATTATCAATTTTAATTAATTTATAGATGATGGGAAATATTTGGCTTCTTTCGCCTTCTCGTACTATTAATTACCACAAACAATATCAGTTTGATGCCGACAAACGAAACTGAACGCATGTGGTCTGGTTAAAAAGTAACTCGGCGTGGATAATGAAGAAATTGCGAATATTTCGTGTATTTCATTTGTTTAAAAGCCAACTGCAGCTAATTTTGACCGTGGTTTCGATAATTCTTTTCGGTTTTGACCACACGGTCACGCTGACAGCGGTTATGTTTATTGTGATAAGCAAATTGGGAGATAGTTTCCGG
Source organism: Pictodentalium vernedei (assembly GCA_031216915.1). Taxonomy (NCBI): domain Eukaryota; kingdom Metazoa; phylum Mollusca; class Scaphopoda; order Dentaliida; family Dentaliidae; genus Pictodentalium; species Pictodentalium vernedei. The sequence goes on along the minus strand of CM062293.1, from coordinate 405,956,868 downwards.
TGAAGGAGATTTGTCACATTTGTCAGTGTAAAACGTTGACAAAAGACACTGATCGACGCTTGTGTTAGTATGGTTGGTTGCAAGAAAAAAATTAATTCTCAGCATCGTCCAAACGCACCTTATTTAAAACCGCGAATGCATCATTTTCAACCCATGTTGAATCGGTCCTTTGCAGACTTCAAACAGAGCCGCGACAAATTCCATGGTTACTAGGAAGTAAATAACTTCACAACATCGGGGGAAATCAACACGCTCAATATCGTTCCAGGTCACTTGGAATATACTTCGTGAAAAAGTGATTTCTGAAGCATTCTGCTTACTTTGTTATGAATATTGCCTTATTTTATGTGTATCATCCCGATTTTATACACTCGGTTATTTTTTTACAAGTGGTTCATGTTGTCTTTCTAGTGCCCAATAATTCAGATTGTTTGTCAACAAAAAAGTTCAGACGGCCTGTAAACACGAGAGGGAATTTCGAACCATATTTTGCAGTTATGACATCAACAGCTCAAGTATTTGCTGTCACCTGTTTGCAAATCCGCTCATACACTGTCTCGAACAAGTAAAGGGCGTGATCACGTCCTTGCATTCTTACGATTGCCCAAATTGAGTATTTCTGCAAGAACCACATCGTAATCACATGACCGGAATAAACGTCATTGAAACATGGCCACATCCAAAATTTGTGTTGGTGTTATTACATTCAAACATCAAAACCCGCCAGAGTGTGTCAAAAAAATGCTTTCTCCGAGTTTGTAGTATGTTATCATTATTTTGAGGACAAGGCTTTCGAATTACCGATTATTTTGTGGTTTTACCGGTTCCGACGGTTACTTACGCCATTGGCAAATTAATCTTCTTCAAAATCATAAAATTCACTTTTTCCCTGACAAAAATTATATGTACCTCTTCTATGCACTTTACTCATTATTTTGATATATAATTTGCCTTTCCTTACTTCTCTTATCTGTTTCTGAGGCATTGGGAAAAATGTCAACAAATTGACCAAAGTTAGGTTGGACGACCCCTTAAAACAAGAACAAAAAGTAGGTAAACTGAAATTGATTTTTATTTAACTGAATACGTAATCTGGTGTATAAAAATAAAGGGTTATTATACATGCTTTATGTAAGGCAGGTTTTCAACCCTTTACCTAACATGAAAAGCAGACGACACGTGCAAGAAAAAATCTTGAATAACTAATTGTTTTCAATTTTGTCTCAAAAACATAGATTATGAACCCTCGTTGGAACGAGCTCGACGAGCTCGTTCCAACGAGGGGTCATAACCTATGTTTTTGAGACAAAAAATGAAAAAATAATGAAAATTAATTGGCGATTTTTGAGAATAGCGCTGGCCGGTGTTTCCCGTTACGTTGGGTAAAGGGTTAACGGACATGTGAGTAATTCTATTTTTATATAAAAAAAACAACAACAAGGGTAAACAATCAACTATTTGATGGGGCAGTTTGGAAGCTCTTAGTTTCTTGCTTTTCCCTCTCACACAAAAACACACAAATAAAGACATGTAAATTCATTGTAGAAGTTGATCAGTTTGCATTGTTCTCTCTTAAGGTGATATAATGACACGATCAAAGCCATTAAACACATTTGGGTAACATTTTAAAGGACAACTTCAGCAATGCATCAAAATCAATGTACGTACATGTATGGGTTGAAACGTTCAGTCAATTTTCCTCTCAAAGAAGTCGAGATAAATGGTTCGATTGATTGGAGGGAGATATAAAATAGAATCCAAGCACTTGCACAATGACTAATAGTGACCGCAACATGGATATAAAAGTTCAGCAAATCGTTTATATTCATGTTGCCATTTGAGAGAACTTCCATCCCCTTTGTACCAGTAAAACTGAATTCTCCACCGTACCATTAGATAGAATTATGGAGGTACAAAAAGCGTTAGCAAACTTTCAGCTAATGGACAACCAGGTTGCACTCGTGAGTACCTTAGCTTCCTTGTTTGTGCTTCTTGTGATATTTTTTCTAAAAGTCAGTACACACGGAGTTGTAATATTCTGTAATAAAAGTTCATAAACGTTGACTAAACGCACATACCTTTTTAGTTCACTTTTAAACTTATTCATTTTACAAGGATTCACGCACAAGTTATTCAATTTATATTAACCGTCTCTCCTTGATCAAATGGAGCAGGTATATCGGGGTGACTCCGTAGCAGCAACCAGTGCCACCGAGAGAAAATACGGGCACCGGGGGATCAATTAGATGGTATGGTACCACCTGGGCCTCCTTGTTTCAAACCCAACTTACCAAGGACCCATGAAAATATTCACCCTTCCCCCGACCGATATCTATTATGACTTGATTGCCTCTCAAAGACAAGGTTGGGTTAGACAAGAGAATGGTAAGAAGGGATATATATATATATATATATATATATATATATATATATATAATGAATTATACCATGTAATGCAGATGAAATCACTGAGAATCAATCTCTTTTCCAATGCTTACATGCTTTTTCCGTCCGATGACGTCGACCGGAAATCGAAAGTATAGTCATACGTAAACAGAAGCAAAGGCTTTGGAATTTACCCCCATGCAGGTCTGTCGGCGTGTTTTGAAGAATTTTGATCCCCTAGCTTTGTTCTTGGATATGTAAAGCACATTTGGCCACGAGTTGTTTTCGTGAAATATTAAATTATCAGTTCTGGTGCGAATACGGTAGCAGATTTCCAGGAACCATTGGTGCCTACTGCCTACAGTCGACTCTATGGGTTGATTACATATGTGTGTCGTGTTCTATACATCCCGATCTTTATTTTGATGTATAATTTGTGTATATTTAATTTGAATTGAAGGAATATCAGAGGTGTGAATTTTCAAAATAAACAAAATTTCATTACTTATATAGGCCTTTATCTTCGGAAAGCATCACTGTTGTCGGTACAAATCAGGTTTACATCCCAAACAGCTCCACACTACCACACTACTATGTACAATCCGACATCTTCACGACACCTCTGTAAGGCTGCCGTTAGCCCTTTGAACTCTAGTGGTATCTTCCATGCCAGTTCAATGGCAGCAATTAGAAGAGTCCATATTCATTATTTGGGGTAGACCAATCAATATTTTCAACGTGCAGCCTAGGGGCTGCACGTTGAAAATATTGGTTGGTCTACTCCACACATTTACTGAACAGCCATCCTATATAATGACGTTGTGACCATCATGTTTCTGGTCGGCAAAGCGGCCGCTCGGGTTCAAAGGGTTATGGGTGGGGTATATGGCAACGGTGAGGAAAGAGTTAAGGTTGCAGATGTTGATCACCTGTTCGTGTTATAAATGGAACCAGAGACGATTTCTGCAACTTAAGAAGCTTACTTTATTTGTGGACAGCTTTCTGATATTGGAGAATAAAAGGGAGAATTCTGCAATCTGATTGTGCAATAAGATCTCAAACAATATCTTTTAACAAAGACAAATGAAAAGCAAATTAATGATACCAATGTTTATAACATACCTGTATTAATTTTGAACAAGCTTATGGTCAAGTTACGAAGTAAAATGGGACGCGGTGGCTCAGTTGGTAGAGGTGCAGGCTGCAACCCGAGAGGTCCTCGGTTCGAATCCCACCTGTGGCAACCGCGTTGTGTCTTTGGGTAAGACACTTCACCCCCGTTGCCCACGTGGTGGCACGGTGATGCTGTGTACTAAGGCGTACTGCACGTCGATGGTGCACCTGTCTTCAACCAATGCTAACTCTGCCTGTGTGGAGTTAGTATGTTGGGGAGCTGACAGTTGCTCGCCGTTGCTCGGTGGTTCTCTCCGGGTACTCCGGCTTCCTCCACCCGTAAAACTGTCGTGGTCATGATTAACCATTGTGCAGAACTATGTGACCTTAAACACCAATAAATAATAATAATAATAAATAATACGAAGTAAAATATTTTTTGTGCTGAAACGAGAAAGTTCTTCAAAGGAAATAAATGATATAGCGACACTTATTGATTCTTTAACACTTTACCTAACACAACTAGAGACGGAACTTGCATAAAATTGTCCTCAGTACCAGAAGAATTTAATTTTTGCCTGAAAATCGCATCTAAAGACCACTCATTGGATTAAACCCGACGTGAACTTTCTAATGATGGGCCATAAGCTATATATTTTCGAGGTAAAACTGAAACAAATAAAATCTGGATGGTGAATTTAGTGGTAGCGGATTAACTGTTAGAGAAAATGAAAATTTAATTCTAACAAATTTTACAGTTTGAAAAATAAGAGGAAGATGGTGCCGTTCTTAACCCTTTACCTAACATGAAAGGCAGACGACAGTTGCAAATAAAATTATTGAATAACTAATTTTTTTCATGTTTTGCGTCAAAAACATAGCTTATGACCCTCATTGGAACGAGCTCAACAAGCTCGTTCCAATGAGGGGTCATAAGCTAAGTTTTTGAGACAAAAAGTGAAAAAATAATGAAAATTGGATGGCGATTTTGTGAATAGCGCAGGCCGGTTTTGGCCGTTACGTAAAGAGTTAGCTTTAATCGTTTCCTTGTGACCAAATATGAAACAAAAATATTGTTAAATACATAAGTGATATATTGACATAAAGTCATCGTTAGTAACGATACTTCTATGGATAGCACTTTATTTCATTCGGCGAGTTGTGACAAAGTCTCCGAGTGGTTAAATCCTAGCCAACAGTGCCACAACAGACATATTTTTTGTACCGATAAAACATCTTTATTCGCCCCAATACTAAAAACCTTTATCAATAAATTAACTCAAACTGCCACGAGATCATTAGCGGAAATATTTTTGAGTCGAGCTCTAGCGCAATATGTCCTATTTATACCATGATTATACCGATTCTACTGTATATAAAAAGCCTATGACATAAACTGTAGCTTACACGCCAACAGTGGTGAACACGCCAGCAATGGGATTTCAATAGTTAAAATTTACACCTACAGTGGAACTACGTTCAAGCTGACCTTTGGTGACCTGGACCTGAAAGCAAACTTGTCTAAAATTTGTCGCTCGTCGCCTCGCGAAGAGTGAAATGAAAGCGGCAATTATTTATTGCATTTTTAAATGAGTTTACTTCATAACATTCCAAAAATTAACAAACATGCGTTGTGAAAAGGCCCCGTGACGTTCGCATTTCTTTTTCCATTTCGTTTCGGCGATAAAATTGACAGCGGAAGTACCGCCCACAGGTACTCATGTAAACAAAACCAGATTCGCACGTATGTACGTCTGCTGCTCAGTAAAACAGAGAAAAAAGTAACAGCGATTCTTATTAATCTGACGATCATGGTATAAATAAAAATATACCCATAGTAGCTTGGTGTACCAAATGTTCACCACTTGTGGTGAAGTGGTGTTAACCGCTCGCCGAAGGCTCGCGGTTAAAACCACTTCATCACTCGTGGTGAATATTTGGTACACCAAGCTACTATGGGTATATTCTATATATAAACGATGGTGAACTACAACTAAAGCGAACACAGGACTGAGTTGCAATCCAGACAAGAACGTGGGTTCGCTGGCGAAAAGTTTGCATTTTTACAGGACTTGGAGGAGTTGCGTGTATACAAATTTCCAAGAGTCTTTGTGGTTTGTTCTGGTAAACACTGATTTTTAAATTTGTTAGATGACGGTCTTCATGTTTTTCCACATGTTACCTTTATCAACAACATGCGCATTGTGTTATTATATATAGACACTGTCCTCTCAAATTATAAATATATAGATTAGCAGACACTTAACACTTTGTCCCATTGAGGTTGAAAAAAGTAACTTGCTGTAAAATATCTTAACTGACCACATCCAATTGATATCTTTTCGTGGTGTCTGTAGTATACATACTACATGTAGTAACCTTATTAAGTGATTATCTTTTGGGTTAAAGTGCTTCCAGTTAACTTGTCATAAAATGTATTGTTATCATTCATTAAAATCTGACAACGAATAGTTTGTTTAGGTTATCATATTATGACAAATCAGTTTATACATAGAGTCTGGAACAAAGAGGGAGGTAATGTTTTCAAAACTCATTTCAAATGAAGAAAGGTGTTGGGGATGTAAGACTCCGCGCAGACAAGTGACTTTAAAACTTACTCGCCATATAAGGCAACTGACTTGTCCAACGAATAATATAATCCAGGGCATAATATCTGGGAGATTATCTCCAGATCTGCTGAGCGAACCCTAGATGTAAACTCACCTTACATTGCGATAACTAGTGACTTCAGTGGCGATTAGGGCAACACGTCTAATAATGGCCTTGCACAAAACATACTTTGAGAACATAATTTTACTTTATAATCACGCGACCTCCCTTTTCCACAGAAACATCATCTTCGTCGTTGGATTTTATAATAACAAAAAACTCAATGGGAAAGGGGTGTATCAAGTATAATGACGGAGTTTGGTCACTAAACAAAGAAGCCATATAATCGGCGGTGTGATTTCGAAAGCTTTATATCGTTCCTCGAGTGGAACAAAGTGCCATTGGTAATGCCTTATCATTGTAGATGGCATTTTGTTCCTCTAAACCGACGATATAAAACGTCAAAAATAACCCCGCCGATTTCATACTCTCCCAGCCCACCTCTGTGTATTTTGCCGATTTACTGGCAGTGACTGTCGCCCCTGAAACAATTGGTGTAGCAGAAAGTGTAGCAGAAATCTGGGTTTGGTCTACTCTGTGGGCATTGTTTACTGTGCTATACTGTGTGCATATATTCAAGTAACGGTTGCGCGTATGCAAAGTATCTATTTTTCTTGGGTTTTACGATCCGGTTTATACTTATGTGTTTTTTGGATTTTTTATTATGCCAAGGCATTTTAAAGTTTTGTTTTACAAATCTGGCTTATCTATTTGAAACGGGGCTTTGGTAGAGCACGAAGCGTTTCAATGAAAGTCACATCTTGGAAGAGTAAATAAAAGTTCTATACATAATTTGAACTGTACAACGGCTTATTAAATCCTCCTGTTTCTTCCAACAAAAACAAATGTGGAGTTACGTAATTCACAAGCCCTTCTACATATATAATAAGTAACCCTGTAATATATAATCACAAAGAACATAAATAATGGCACTGGGAAAAAAGATAGACCTTTTCCAGGACAGGATAAATAATCCTAATAGACATTATGTATATAAAATGGTTCAGTATGCAATTATTAAATCAGCTGCCCAAAGGCAAGGATTTGAATTCATATTGTTTACAACGCATCATTTGAATTCTTATTCTAACGGCATCATGTATTCAGGATGGCCTACTTCTACTTCTTATTCATTTCTTCCCTCTTCTGTCTAACTTCTTCTACTCTTGTCCTTTTATAATTTAAACAATCTCACAGATCGCTGCCCGGGGGCTGGGGCCTGTAAGTCAAGTTCAACTATTTACGAAATAACACTGACCTCCTCTTTGATCAGTTTTTGTGACGGGTCTTCGCCGCTTTATTTGCAACTGCTTGCTCAAATTTCGGTGCGTCTCTTTGTAGATGTGGACAAATGAACATCAGTACCCTAAAGGACAATTTGGCCACCTTTTCACTGATGGTGTGGTTCGTTTCCAGCGGGGATCATGCCCCTGGGCAGCGATATGCTAGGTCCACTGCTGATTCATGCCATCATCCTTTGAAAAGTGTTCTTGAATAAAGGGGACGACTTATATAAGCCTATGGCTTCCTGTCGAATCCTCGTCTACTTACAATCCCGATTATTTCTGTTTCTGTTGTACCGTGTACAACCATGAAAATGGTTTGCCGTTCTGTGGTATTATTATTATGTAATGTATACGTGTAACACTGCTTTCTGAATAAATATTGTTTAAACTAAAATGGTTCACACAGCAATCTGGTTGCACAACAACGGCCAATTGAAGGCACGTGACCCATGATATATTACATACGTAGAGAAAACAGGAACATTACCAGATTTAGAAATATAATAAACTTTACTTCCAAAATAAGAATAGAAACAGTATAGTCATGAGTGGAATTCATGACGACGAACAAAATTGGCATGAATAAAAGATCAGATTAAAATGGACATACATATACATGATTGCATCTTGTAATTTTACAGACATCAATGATAAATATTTGCTTACCAAATCAAGACGATTTCGGTCGATAAATATTTATATAAAATCATTGAAGAAGACATATACACGAGAACGTTGAAAATCCAACCGCCAAGACAAAATACGATGAATTACAGTCCAAGGGAAACAACTGCGTAGCAACACCCTGGAAACTATGGGAATTCAAGGACCGTGAAGCAAAAGATCGATAGACAGTCACGTGAATAGGATATTGACAGCGACAGGCTAATCACAGTGCATTGACAGGGGCACATGTGCTCTCAATGAATTAGTACCCATGCAAATTAGTAACCATGCTTCATGCAATGTCATAATATTAGTTACTAGTCATAAAAGATAATTGTTATGTATATATATGTATATTTATATGCATATATGCAATAAATTCCACTGTCACATGTTCACCCCACTAGGGTAACACTAAGATGCTTATGCTGATGAACTTCGCTTATGTTTGGTTTCATAAATGGATAGAGGTGGATGTAGTGGATCATCGCTTTTATGGGCAATTACACTTGTTTCTATTTTGAAAATATTAAACATTACCAACCGAGTATCAGCCTCAGCCGACTGTGTGATTTTTTACCAAGTCATTGTTCAGGACTCAGGTAGCTTATTGGGATCATTGATGGTGAGATATTGGGCAGTATCGTCAGCAAATAATCGGACATTACTTGCTATGGATGCGTTATGTCATTTGTATATATAATATAACAAACATGAGAGGGCCCACAATTGATCCATGTCGAACACCCACATTAATAAGTCTCCAGGATGACGCTTCTTCGTTGTCAATCTTTTATTAAACTTAATAATTTCAAACGATCCCTACTGAACCCAGTCAAAACAGAAGACCTTTATGTCAAAGCATTTACTGACATGGCAAAAGATAACTCTTATTTCCTTGCCATCATCAAGAGTATCCAAAAAGAGTCATATATATCAGTCAGTTGGGGACCGTCGAACCTGTTGGGGTGAATCCCGATCGACATTGAGTGAAAATATTACTCTCTGTCAAGAAAAAACACATTTTAGCTCCTGTATTTATAGTGAGATTTACCTGCGGATCGTTTGCCTTAACATTCGATGAAACTGAAACAGATTACTATTATAATGGTCTATCGACCCAGCTTTTAAACACGGGGATCTCAATTAATTGAAGATCTGTGAAGATGCAACTACTTCAGTTTTATGTCGAACAGGAATTCTATCAGGAATAGCGCAGGGCCCGAGCCAATGAAATGAAAACTCAAACGCTGGCACCTACGGGAGACTATCCCAGGTCTACAGAACTCAACTGACTAGCCATAAATTCTCTGTTACCAAACCAACTGAGCTAACGGCACGCCCATTACAGATTGTTTGTATGTGTATATACCGCCAATAAATTATTTGGAAACACATATACATATACATCTGCATGATACCTCGGCAAACATTAGAACCTAACTTGACTCACAGGTGGGCCCCATTAGATTCGTAAGAACGTATGTCTGTTTCTATGTATACATGTTCACAAGATATTCCCCTCCTCCCGCAGCAGTAAACCAATTGTAGCCACACTTAAGGTGTTCTGATCAACTTTGCGTGTACAGGTAAATAGATCCAAAGTAAAAGTCACTGGACCAATTAGTACATTTGTAACATCTAGGGCAGTGACAGGGATGTTCCCAACACCAGAGGCTCAAGAGGGACTAAAACATTTGACTGGATCTACTTGTCTCCATGGAATTGAAAACGAGGAAGAGGTGGGAGTGTGTATAAGAACGCATCTGATTAATCCTTACGCATCTGAATGATGTTAAGATTTAAGATTTATTCGAGCAATTAACACCTACAGATAGGTAGATTGCGAAAACAAAACAATAATAATGACAGAATGAAACATGTTGTGGCGTGAATGAAATACTTCGACAGAAAGCCGTGTCAAGCAAGAAAGTTATCAGACCGCCAACCGTAATATTTTTCTCAAACCCCTTGCCCAACATAACGCCCAAATCTGGCCAATGCTATTCACAAATATTGCCTTTCAGTTTTCATTACTTTTTCGTTTTTCGCCTCAAAAGCATATCTTCTGACTCCTCATTGGAACGATCTCGTTGAGCTCGTTCCAACGAGGGGTCGGTTATAAGCTATGTTTTTGCAGCAGGAAAAATGAAAAAAAATAGTTACTCAATAATTTTGTTTGTAAGTGTCGTCTGCTTTTCAAATTAGGTAAAGGGTTAAATTGATCAGCTTCGTCGTTCACTTAATTCAAGTTTCATCGTGGAAAAATACCAAACACAACTCGAGTAAAATGTGCGGGAGAGGACTCATCGACCCTTCTGTATCTGTATTATACATTGCGGCAATCCACTTCTGGCGTATTGCAACGAGTAGGAGGACACTTTACGGTGTTGTCAGGTTGCTGCCGAGTTTCTCCTTGAACTCTTCCGGTGTTTTTGTGAAGACAACTGTGTTATCCAGATGGTTTCACTCCACCACTGTTTTTGTATTTTTTAAAACGAATTTTTGTATTGTTCAGTTTTTGCTGTTTGTACAGTGAGGCCCCTGTTGTTGTTTACAACTGAACGTTCAATTATATTATCACTATAATAGCTTGGTAGGTTCATTGTTGTCATGCGCCTGCCTTGTTTCTTTGCTTCTAGGAATTGGTCTGGAGGTAAGGCTGGTATCAGCCCCTGAGTCAATTTGTACATGTACTGTAGTCGGATTTGCTGTCGTCTGGATTTTATTGGTGGCATGTCAAGATTATGCAGCATTTTGTGACACACCCACTATCTCTTGATTTGTAATCTTTTGTGATGAAGCAGCGAGTAGCACGATTTTGAATACGCTCAAGTTTGTCTACATCCTGCCTTTGATATGGGTCACATATTACTGCCCCATATTCGAGAGTGCTTCTGTCGAGAGATAGATATGCGGTGCGTTTGCTTACCTGTGGACATTTTTTTAGGTCTCTTCTCAGGAAGCCTAGTGTTGAGTTGGCATTTTTTGTGATGTCGCTGATGTGCGTGGTTCACTTCATGTCCTCAGATAGTTGGATGCCTAGGTAAGGATTGCTGGTAACTTGTTGTAGAATTGTGTCGTTTAGATTAAAGAAGTGGCTCATCTAATTCTTTATGCTGAGAATGTAACACTTTTGGGCGTTGAACCTCATACCCCAAGTCGATGCCCATGTGTCTAGGGGTTTGAGATCCTCTTGGAGTGTGATTTGGTCTCTGTTGGAATTAATTTGTCTGTGTAACAGGCAGTCATCGGCAGAGAGGCGTACTTGTGATGACACGCATTCTGGTAGGTCGTTTTTGTGGCATAAGAATAATAATGGTCCAAGGACTTCCCTTGTGGTACGCCCGAGTCAATCTTTACATGTTCTGATGCCTCCCCGTCTAGAACCACCTTCATTGTGCGTCTGGTTAGGAAGTTAGTCAGCCAGGTGTGAATTGGGCCTTTTATGCCATATTTATCGATCTTGTGCAGCAATTTTGAGTGTGGCACGGTGTTAAATGCTTTGAAAGGTCAAGGATGGCAATGTCGACCTGTTAGGCTGTTTGTTGTTGTCAAGTGCTTTGAGGAAGTCGTTTGTTGTTATTAAGAGCTGGGTTTCGCATGAATAGTCCGAGCGGAAACCATGGTTCAGATTTGTAAGGATTTTGTTTTCCTCAGGATGGTGTAGTATGTGGTGACATATTATGTGCTCCAGTAAATTGCATGGCACAGAGGTTAAAGATATCGGTCTATAATTCTCAGCTAGGTGTCTGTCTCCTTTTTTATAGGCATATGATATGTTTGCTGCTATAGCCAGTCGGGGGGGGGGGGGGAGTACTCCTGAGTTAACTGTTGGCTGGAATATGCCACAGAGACCTGGTGCCGGCTATGCTGGTTGCGCATTCGTGTAGGATCATATTTGGGATGTTATCTGGTCCACTAGCTTTCGATGGATTTTTTTTTTTTTAATAATTTTTCAACACCTGCTACTGTTATTTCCAATGGTCCAATGTTATGTATAACCTGTTTGTTGACTGTTGCCATTTACTGGTGTTTTCTATGGTGAAGACTGATCTAAATTGATTTATTAGTAACTGAGCCATGATTTTACTGTCGTTTACTGGTTGCCCTTCGTCCTTTAATGGTGAGACGCCCAAACTGTCTTGTTTTTTTGACTTGATATATTTTCAGAATGGTTTTGTGTTGTTTCTGTTAAGGCCGTCCTGCATGATGTTGTTGACATATTCCCATTCTACTCTTCAAATGTTCTGTTTGCATTCTTTTTGGAAAATTCTGTAATTCTTCCAATTCTTGGTTTTGGATGCTTGTGTTCGTAGTTTTTGTTTCCGCCGAAGCATCCGTATGATTGATTTGTTGATCCAAGGTAGTGTTCTTTTTAATTTCTGCAGTTTTGATGGTATTAAGTCTTCTATATCTTTTAGGAGGTTTGTTTTGAATGTATTCCACATAGGATTTACCTCTGATTCTCGTCTTTGCATCTCGATTAGGTCATTAGATAAGGAATCTAGCCTTTCTAGTAGTAAGTCCCAGTTTGCTCTGGTGTACTGGTATGTTTTCCTAGGCTGTTGTTTGGTGTAAGACGGATTTGTGTCCATATCTGTGACTATCATATCATGGTCCGATATTCCAGCCACTGAGGTTGATGTTTTGACGAGGTTTGGATTTGTTGCGAACATCAAGTCAATAATATTTTCTTCTCGGCTTAGTGAGTTATGGATTTGAATCAATTGCACGTCTGCGGTGATGTCCATCAGTGCTTGCTGTACTGCCTTTTCTATAGCTTTGGGAGTTAAGGTCGTGTCTTCCCAGTTTATATGTGGGCAGTTAAAGTCGCCTGTAAGGATAACATGTTTTGCGGCTGGTCCTGTCAGAAGATCGTTATTGTTCTGAAGCTTGATCTTTACTCATTCCAGTTCGCAGTCTGTTACAAGTTAAGCTTGTTCGACGTATACTAGGTCTTCGTTTACAAGTATAAATACGCCTCCGTCAAGTGCACCCCTGTCATTTCTGTAGGCTGTATAATTTCTGGGGAAGACTTCGCTCGACTTGATGTGGCCTTGAGTGGGGTTCCCTACCGGGTTTAATTCCTTGGAGGAGTTTTCCCAAATACAGGAAAAACTCCACCTCGGTCCGTTGATTCCAGCAAGAGACCCCAGAATACCCGGAGAGAACCACCAAGCAGTAGCTACTAACAGCAAGACTTTCCAACCTACTAGACCAGAATTTGCAGCGGTTGAAGGCAGGTGCACCATTGACGTGCTGTACTCCTAAGTACACATAGCCACCGCGCTGCACCCAGTGAGAACCACTGTCAGCGGCGAGCGATTGTCAGCCTCTCCAACTTAATAACTCGGCACAGAGTTACCAGCGGTTGATGGGAAGTGCACAATTGACGCACAGCACACCCTAGTACGCGTGGGCAATCGGGATTAAGTGTCATTCCAAAGTGCTCAGTTCAAGTGGAACAGGTCAGAATCGAACAGTTCACTGTTCGGTTTGAAGATCAATGATGAGTGCAATAACCAATGAGCCACAATACTCCAGACCCTGTTTAGTAGTTTTGAAACAGAAAACAGTTTTAAGTTTAAGGTTCCTGTGGCCTTGCTTTTTCGCGCATTGATCCCAAAACGAATAGTATTCTTACTCTTACCACGCCCAAATTAGGTCAAGGTTGCTCTTCAACAGCCAAATGGAATTTTCAAGAGAGCAAAAACCAACTGCATTTACAGACGGACCAACAGACAGACAGTGTTACGGCTTTTCCCCAAAAAATTATTTCAGGTGTTAAGGGGACGTCCAACCTAACTTTGGTCAAATTTCATGCAATTTTCTTTCAAGTCTAAAAAAGGCCCAAAATGAATAACCCCAATAAATTATATACCAAAATGCTTGGAATGAAACATAGAACATGTGGAAACTGAAATTTGTCATGGAACTGCTGCCATGTGTAAATAGCACCACCAGAAAGTCTGCTATAGCATAAGTAAGAGAACAAAATGTTTACAATAAAATACCTCAAAATAAAATAACAGCTGTATTCTATAAACATTGAAGTACATACTCGAAGAAATCTTTTCCTAATTCATGAAAGTAATAAAGATTGAGACCAAATGTTATAAATGGAGTGCTCACTGATTGAAGGCAGACATTTTCTTTTGTTTATGTTTTGATTTAGGGAGTTCATCAAAGGTCAACTTGAAGGAGTCCACCAGAAGAAGTATGGAAGGACAAAAGAGTGTCTACCAGTATAAAGATGTACGTGTCACTGTGGTGGTTTGGAGAGAAACTATGATATTCTCCTATGTAGAATGCGCTGCAAAGTCATACATTGTAGTTGAATAAATATATTTACAAACCCCTTGCAATGTAACCCCTTTCATCCCATGCATCAATTTGATAGTGATTAAATTGTTGAATTTGTCTTGTTTATCAATAAGTATAATAGCTTTGTGTACTCTTGGATACCAATACACTCAGGATATCTGTTGGAGAAGAAATAAGGGTAACTGTAACCTGTCACTGCAATAAATCATCTAATGTACTTAAAGGTACATTGTTTTTCAAAACACATCAAATCAACCTTACATAACCATTATTGCATGTACTTTCTCTAAGGAGGCTTATTGGCATATTGGGATCAGAAGGGCACATCCAGAGGGTCTCACATATTTTTTTTCAAGAACGCAGTACACAAAGCAATCCCCAAAAGGTGACCAGTGAGCTCCATTTGACACAAAAAAATTACGGGTGGGGTGGGGGGGGGAGGGCTCTCTTCCTTGTATGACTCTACCTCCGGCACTCAAGGCATATCCCTTTTTTCTCAAAGTTTAACTCGTTTTTCTTTTTGAAGATCCTGGCCACACATATTCCAAACACTATCAGACAGGTAACCCTCCAAATAAGTGTATCTGCAAAAATCATGTTACATTGCAAAACATTCTTTTTAGACTTTAAGTTCTGGACCTTTCATGCTTCTTACTTCCAACTATAACACTTAATTTATCGATTAATGGGTGAACAGAAAAGTCCTGCCATAATCAACATTTTGAGTTCCATAAGCCTTCATAAAAGCTCCGATAAAAGTGTCAAACATCAGATTGGTGGCTTCATACAGAATATTCATTAGGTTATTGCTTGATAAGTAATAGGAACGAAATCTTCACCAGAAATATTTTGTAGCAATACATTTGAGGGTATCAGCAGGCACTTTCCAACAAATTGTAACAAATCAACTAGTTATAAACAAAATTTTCTAACTCAAAAGACTGAAAAAGTACCACAACTCTGAAAAAATGTGGGAAGAAACACATGCTACAGCAGCTACACAGGCATTGTTTTCCCATGATGCTCGATCACAACACCAAATATCCTTAAAATTGGAGTAGCAGTGGTTGAGATACAAGGGAGAATGTTGTTACATGTAATGCTGAACTGGTAAGACTAAGAGGACAGAGGTCACCACTGCACGGCCCCAGATGCACCTTTGATTTTACAACTTCCAGGTCTGGGGCATAATACTCGCAACACACCCACCCTATCAATTCATAATTTCAGTAAAATAAAAGGAATTATCAATTTTAATTAATTTATAGATGATGGGAAATATTTGGCTTCTTTCGCCTTCTCGTACTATTAATTACCACAAACAATATCAGTTTGATGCCGACAAACGAAACTGAACGCATGTGGTCTGGTTAAAAAGTAACTCGGCGTGGATAATGAAGAAATTGCGAATATTTCGTGTATTTCATTTGTTTAAAAGCCAACTGCAGCTAATTTTGACCGTGGTTTCGATAATTCTTTTCGGTTTTGACCACACGGTCACGCTGACAGCGGTTATGTTTATTGTGATAAGCAAATTGGGAGATAGTTTCCGGTGAAGGAGATTTGTCACATTTGTCAGTGTAAAACGTTGACAAAAGACACTGATCGACGCTTGTGTTAGTATGGTTGGTTGCAAGAAAAAAATTAATTCTCAGCATCGTCCAAACGCACCTTATTTAAAACCGCGAATGCATCATTTTCAACCCATGTTGAATCGGTCCTTTGCAGACTTCAAACAGAGCCGCGACAAATTCCATGGTTACTAGGAAGTAAATAACTTCACAACATCGGGGGAAATCAACACGCTCAATATCGTTCCAGGTCACTTGGAATATACTTCGTGAAAAAGTGATTTCTGAAGCATTCTGCTTACTTTGTTATGAATATTGCCTTATTTTATGTGTATCATCCCGATTTTATACACTCGGTTATTTTTTTACAAGTGGTTCATGTTGTCTTTCTAGTGCCCAATAATTCAGATTGTTTGTCAACAAAAAAGTTCAGACGGCCTGTAAACACGAGAGGGAATTTCGAACCATATTTTGCAGTTATGACATCAACAGCTCAAGTATTTGCTGTCACCTGTTTGCAAATCCGCTCATACACTGTCTCGAACAAGTAAAGGGCGTGATCACGTCGTTGCATTCTTACGATTGCCCAAATTGAGTATTTCTGCAAGAACCACATCGTAATCACATGACCGGAATAAACGTCATTGAAACATGGCCACATCCAAAATTTGTGTTGGTGTTATTACATTCAAACATGAAAACCCGCCAGAGTGTGTCAAAAAAATGCTTTCTCCGAGTTTGTAGTATGTTATCATTATTTTGAGGACAAGGCTTTCGAATTACCGATTATTTTGTGGTTTTATCGGTTCCGACGGTTACTTACGCCATTGGCAAATTAATCTTCTTCAAAATCATAAAATTCACTTTTTCCCTGACAAAAATTATATGTACCTCTTCTATGCACTTTACTCATTATTTTGATATATAATTTGCCTTTCCTTACTTCTCTTATCTGTTTCTGAGGCATTGGGAAAAATGTCAACAAATTGACCAAAGTTAGGTTGGACGACCCCTTAAAACAAGAACAAAAAGTAGGTAAACTGAAATTGATTTTTATTTAACTGAATACGTAATCTGGTGTATAAAAATAAAGGGTTATTATACATGCTTTATGCAAGGCAGGTTTTTAACCCTTTACCTAACATGAAAAGCAGACGACACGTGCAAGAAAAAATCTTGAATAACTAATTGTTTTCAATTTTGTCTCAAAAACATAGATTATGAACCCTCGTTGGAACGAGCTCGACGAGCTCGTTCCAACAAGGGGTCATAACCTATGTTTTTGAGACAAAAAATGAAAAAATAATGAAAATTAATTGGCGATTTTTGAGAATAGCGCTGGCCGGTGTTTCCCGTTACGTTGGGTAAAGGGTTAACGGACATGTGAGTAATTCTATTTTTATATAAAAAAAACAACAACAAGGGTAAACAATCAACTATTTGATGGGGCAGTTTGGAAGCTCTTAGTTTCTTGCTTTTCCCTCTCACACAAAAACACACAAATAAAGACATGTAAATTCATTGTAGAAGTTGATCAGTTTGCATTGTTCTCTCTTAAGGTGATATAATGACACGATCAAAGCCATTAAACACATTTGGGTAACATTTTAAAGGACAACTTCAGCAATGCATCAAAATCAATGTACGTACATGTATGGGTTGAAACGTTCAGTCAATTTTCTTCTCAAAGAAGTCGAGATAAATGGTTCGATTGATTGGAGGGAGATATAAAATAGAATCCAAGCACTTGCACAATGACTAATAGTGACCGCAACATGGATATAAAAGTTCAGCAAATCGTTTATATTCATGTTGCCATTTGAGAGAACTTCCATCCCCTTTGTACCAGTAAAACTGAATTCTCCACCGTACCATTAGATAGAATTATGGAGGTACAAAAAGTGTTAGCAAACTTTCAGCTAATGGACAACCAGGTTGCACTCGTGAGTACCTTAGCTTCCTTGTTTGTGCTTCTTGTGATATTTTTTCTAAAAGTCAGTACACACGGAGTTGTAATATTCTGTAATAAAAGTTCATAAACGTTGACTAAACGCACATACCTTTTTAGTTCACTTTTTAACTTATTCATTTTACAAGGATTCACGCACAAGTTATTCAATTTATATTAACCGTCTCTCCTTGACCAAATGGAGCAGGTATATCGGGGTGACTCCGTAGCAGCAACCAGTGCCACCGAGAGAAAATACGGGCACCGGGGGATCAATTAGATGGTATGGTACCACCTGGGCCTCCTTGTTTCAAACCCAACTTACCAAGGACCCATGAAAATATTCACCCTTCCCCCGACCGATATCTATTATGACTTGATTGCCTCTCAAAGACAAGGTTGGGTTAGACAAGAGAATGGTAAGAAGGGATATATATATATATATATATATATATATATATAATGAATTATACCATGTAATGCAGATGAAATCACTGAGAATCAATCTCTTTTCCAAATTTCCTGCTTACGGTACAGAATACAGAATTCGGCACTTCTGTTATGCATTTTTTAGGATGAAGGACTCTGACGCCGATGGGGATCGAACCACTGCCTTGATGAGAGTACACTTCTGCGGCACCAATCGCCTAGCGAAACTGGACCAGCGCCATAGACCACTCGACTACCGACAAGCCCCAATAAAGGCATGCTTAAAGGCATGCTAGCAGATCGAGCGTCCGTGGAACTGGGACAGTCCACACGAAATTACTCGGTATCCCCCAGAATTAGTTTTTTACAATGAATTATACCATGTAATGCAGATGAAATCAGTGAGAATCAATCTCTTTTCCAAATTTCCTGCTTACGGTACAGAATACAGAATTCGGCACTTCTGTTATGCATTTTTTAGGATGAAGGACTCTACGCCGATGGGGATCAAACCACTGCCTATATATATATTGAATCAACCGAACTTATTGTTCACGTCACTTTAACTGGCACATGATAAAGCATGTGGACATACTCTGGTGCATACAGATGGTATATTGAGGATAAAAATAAGCTGCAGCAGCACGCTTGCAGTTATTTTTATCCTCTTTGTCTCTTTTTATGGGGCTTTTCCTCTTACCTAAAACTGTATACAAAGGCGTTGCCATGTGGTAAGGATTCTCAGCATTAAGCGATTTACTGTAATGCTACATATGCTGCATGCATCATAGCAGAATGAATCCGTTGAAACTCTTTAACTCTGGGTCAACTGAGCTCAAAACCAATCAGCATGCGTCATGCATGCTGACTGGTTTGGACGCTCAGTTGACCCAGAGTTAAAGAGTTTCAACGGATTTACAGTGGCGCGGCTTCGTCCACGCCCCCCCCCCCCCCCCCGGACCGCCGAGCCCCGGGGTTACTACCCCGGCCCCTCTCTCCCCTCTCGACGGCCCTGGCGGCAACTTCATGATGAGGTGGATACGTTTTTCAAATAAAAAAAGTATTATAACACTTCAATTTCAATATAAGAACCTTGATTAAACCATCGCCAACTTCAGCAAAGGTTTATCCTACCCACTTTGAATTTAGAAACTCAACTTCTCGAGTCTGTTTTCTACGATAACAAATCATCTGCTTTTAGCAGGAGGTGACTTCCACGTATTGCGTGAGACGATTCCTCCACAACTGCTGAGCGGGGAGATTCCTCAGCAACTACAGTACTGTGCGTAACGATTCCTCCACAACCACTGTGAGAGATGAACTCTAGAAAACAATACATAACTCGGGTGTACCCACTCAAGTACTAATAGCTGAAAAAACCATATCTACATAGGCCTTGCACGTATTGTAAGCAGCACCTACATGTACGGCTTTTCTAAACTTCTCTGCACACTGATAACAGCTGTGTGAACGATCCAATGTTCGTAAAAATTTAAAAAAGCTGATCTAATCATATCCGTTATATACGTAGTGTACCTTCAAGGTCTACGTAACACACCATTCTTAACACGCTGATACCAATCGTGTACATAATCTTTTTAGAGACAGAATTGATTAGCAGAGAGCAAGAGCACAAGGCTATTCCCTTGTGTAAACATAATGATTAAGTGAGCCTAATCCACGCTCTATAGTAACACTCATCCTCTGTAGTGTAAAATGGCACTTCAGTACAGCTACAAGCTGTTTGTCACTACAGCATAACAGTCGAAATATTGCTCAAGCGCACATACGCTATAATAACTGACCACAACATAACTCCAAATGGTCTAATTACAAAGAACCTGAACACGAAGTCTCATGTGTTTGTTTATTTGATAAGACCCTAATAATAATAACACTTTGGCCAGCCGCTGATTTGTCGCGGTTCTCGGACGAGAAGGCCATGGTTACCCCTGTACTCCCAACTGCCTCCCTGTTCCCACGCTTCTCCTCTCCTCCCAACACTCGGAAACGAACTGCTTGATGGCATCCCTTGTCCCATTCTTCCCAATCTCTCCGATTAGCATATTAACCCTCTCCTTTGAGTCTCCCCCTAACTACATGTCCTTCATTCTCCCACCCCACTTCCCCATTATATTCCCAGTGAATCTCATTCTTTTAGACTGATACTTTGGGCATTCTAGAAGAAAGTGTTCCAGGGTCTCCACCATGCCCAAGTTACACATCTGGCACTCCCTTTCACCATCTTTCCCAATTTTTCTTCTCAGCTCCAGGGATCGCGACCTCAGCTTGAACAACAGTGACCCCCCAAAGGTGCCATCAAGGTACTCTTCAAAACCTGGCTTCTCTTTATCACGCAGGCCACCCAAAGACCTCTTTGATTTGACTCCCTCTCCACAATTACGGTTACAATCCGCCATGACCCTTTCTCTGACGATTTGTTTACCCTGGTTTGCCCCAACGTCCAGGTCCGAGATCTCCAATGAGTAGTTCTCTACTAGCTCCCTCACTTGGACCATCCGCCCAGTTTTGATATTTGAGTTGAAAATTCTCAGGAACATTACTTTACACCATCGGCTGTCGGGGAGATTTACCAAATAATTAAGATAACCGAGTTTCAACAGGTCTATCCTGTCCTTGATCCTCATCCACCCAAGCTCACCCCTGATTGCTTCTAGCGCTGCGGCATTACTCGACCCCGTTATCCATCGGCCTGCATTGTTCTGCAGGATTTCCAAGCTCTTTACGGCCGTCTGGTTTAGGGGTACCACTTCCGTACCGTATGATATACTTGGCAGCCCCATCATTTCCCAAATGGTTTTCCCCACGAAAACCTTATTGAAACTGTTTCTCCCTATAAGTTTCATTTGGTTAAGGATTCGCTTCTCCTTCAGAATCAATTTATTTGTGTGGTTTCGGTAGATGCCTCTGTTTATATTTACCCCCAAATACTCGTAATCACCTGTCTCTCCTACACTGAGAAGTTTGCTGCTCCCTTCCGGAATGCAGAACTCACCCACTCTCCACCTTCGAGTGGGGTCCACTTTGCGGCCCACAGGTATAACTTTGCTCTTGCTTTCATTAAGTTCGAGTCTCCATTTGCTCCCATATTTCCCAACAATTCCCAGCATTTTCTTCAGCCCCTCTTCGCTTTCTGACACTAGAACCATATCGTTGCAAAAAATAGCCCTGGGATCTTCAACTCCCCAACTGCTACCCCCTCCTCGCTACGCAGGAGTTCATCTCCTAAACCTTTGATGTACAATGCAAACAGGATTGGCGAAAGGATACACCCCTGTTTTAGGCCTATCTCCATAGGCACACGTTTTGTTGTAATGTTTCCCAGGCTAAATTCACTCTGTACATCCTTATATAATGCTTTCATAATTCCAACAAACTACACCTCCTAAGCCCATTGCCTCCAGCTTGCGCCACATACCTTCCCTCCATACTCTATCGTATGCCTTTTTGATATCCAAAAGGCCATAAACATTTTTTTCTTTTTTGCTTTCGCGGATTCTATCATTTGGGATAGTGTGAAAAGATACGGTCGAAACTATAGTAATACCGGCGGCTCTGTCGGGCAAATGCTGCGAGATTTCTCCCCCACCATGGGGTTCATTCCAACGCACTGAAACAAATACGAAAGTCCATCTCACCCAGTAATTGACAAAGTGAGAAACACACCTCATCCTGAGCTCATTCAATCCAAATGTTCAAGGAGACCTGGGTAAAAAAAAAAACCCGACTGACTATGAGAAATGCAACATCTCCATGCTGTTCCAAGTGAATTCCAAGGAACAAATTGAATGAGAAAATACAAAATATAGTGGCAAACACAACAGTATATACACAAGCCTATCTTGTCACAGATGCTGACAACAATGTGGGGGCATGAAGCATAGACTTCATACCGGCACCTAACAAACTCCTTCACATATGATAGATGAACTGTTGAAGTAATGAATAAGCGAAGCATTTCTATAAAGCAGACAAACGCTACGATTACACAACCAAGCTCGTCGATAAGGCAGCCAAGAGCCAAATAAGTAACACATAAATAAGGGTGTTGACATCTGATATAGCCTAATCTGTTCTTAACAGCAGTAAAGGGTTATATAATCCCAATGGGTGGAAATCCATCCACTTAGTTGTTCAAAACAAATTAAGTGCAAATAAAGGGCACAAGCTGACAAAGAACGACATCGACCATCACGCATGCCAAATACTGATAAGATCTCACAAATAAAAACAGTGTACATGTCGTATATTCGAAGTGCATCCAATTAGTGAAACACATATTCGCACACGCAGCGATTACTCAAAATCCACAACAAAACGCACCGTATCATGCGCCAAATGAGAACCCGTAACTAAGCACAGCTTCCATCTGATAGAGCGCAATCTACTTTCGAAAGCAGTGAAAAATTACATAACTTCAAGGGGTGGAAGTCCACCCAAATGGGTGTCCAAATCATGGTCCAGAATCAAAAACAAACAATTTTCTGCCCATATACTCAGCGTACAGGGAGTCACTGCCGCATTCTCTAAGAGTATTGGAGTGGCACACCTCTCCCCACATACCCACTGGGTCGGACACACCGAATGTCTCACACTGAACGTGCAGTGGTAAACATGCAGCCACAAGACTAGCTCTTGCGACATCCAAACTCTCTTTCCGAAAAGTCGTAATGGACTCCCACAACTGCCTATAAGCACGCCTTTTGTTTGAGAAAATTTCATCCGACACCTTACACCTGGCATATACCAATTCCCCAGTTGGACAATTCCATGCTAATGAAGCAAAAGAGAAGCAGCGTAAACAGCACGTAGACCAGTGGAAGAAAATGGTCCTATAAGATGAGTGGACATGCACAATTAACACTCCAAGAGTCAAAAGAATACCTGCCTGGGCAGGGGCGGATCCAGGATTTTATAAGGGGGGGGGGGTGCTATTGTTGGTCGACAAGCGCCGAAGGCGCGCAGCGTGACGGCGCTCTGCGCCGTCCTTGCGAGCGCGGAAGGCGCGAAGCAATTAGCGGGGTGTCTGGGGGTCCTCCCCCAGAAAAAAATTTTGAATTAGGAACCCATCAGATGCTATCTGAGACGTATCCTGGTCATATATTTGTCTTTTCTCTTAAACCTATTTTCTGCCCATTTGGCTTGAAATTTGGTAAAAACAATTATGGTACTGACACTGCCCAATGAAAAACAAAATAATCATTCGAAATTGTTACCTACCAAGAAGCAAATATAATCACCCCTGGATTTTGCATCAAATTAACTGAAATGCAGGGATTGCCTGGAAGAAACATAATAATTTTCACCATGACTCACCTGTTGTACGCAGGGGCGACAGAAGTTCCAAGAAGTATGAGTGTGTGTAGGTGGGTGAAAGTGTGGATGGGTGGGTGCCACTGGGTGAGTGGCCGGGGGGGGGGGGGTCACATTTCTTCTGGTCAACTTTGAGATGCATATACTATTTAAATGTTAAACACCTCAAAGGCAGATTTAGACGTGGGCGCACGTGGCGTGCGCCCCTGTATTTTCTCAGAAATCATTTCTGAGAAAACAGAGGGGCGCACGCCGCGTGCGTCCCCGTCTATTATTCAGATATAAAAAGTATATGTCGTTGAAAATTATTTTGTTAGAATTGACTGGAGCGTGCCAAAGGCAAAGGCGCACCCCAGTCAATTCTAATAAAATAATTGAAGCCAGTGCGTACTATAAATCAATAGTATGCGCACACTTGCATCACAACAGTTTGTGACCATATAAGTATAGAGGGCGACGTCCCTCTATTTCAAAATCCTGGATCCGCTTCTGAAACACCCAAGTCCTGTCTCAGTTTGTGCGCTTCTACCGTGCTATGTGAACGCACAAACTTGTACACTGTGTAAATACATTGTTCCATCAAGTTCAACTGATCTTAACTGATAAGTAGCTTAATTATTTTATTCATGTTATCGAAGAAATAAGATGTCCTGTTGCTCTGTAACATTAAATTGTTTCAGTTTACTAGAGAATGCCTGTAGATATTATCCAGAAAGTTCAACTGTTGCGACAATTTAATATTTAACAAAGAGCATTTAACATTGGTGAATCATTCACCAATGTTAAATGCTCTTTGTTAAATATTAAATTGTCCCATTCAATCATCTGTCATAGTGTAAAACTATTGCTGAAGGCGAACGTCACTATAGCATCACTGATTCAGCTGAACAAAGATATATTTACGAACAGAGCTGATATACGTGGAAACTTTGTCCATAAGACCGTAAATATATGGATGACATTGGAATCAGCTCGTCAACTGATTCAAATGCCATCCATATTTGCATGGATATTGGTATATTTTAAAATTTTTTTTTAAGAAATTCACAATTTTGGGAAAAGCTGTGATTGGTAACTGGTTAAATTCCAGGCACATTCTTATAACAATTACATTTTATTGAAATTAAATCTTCAAGATAGATTATTGGAGGCTGGATCGGAAATACAGTAATCGCGTATGCTTATTACAGTAACACTTGTGACTGGGATGAAGTTCTCACTCTTTCAGAATGTCTGCAAATTCAAGTTTTCTTGGATGACTGTGAGTAGTGAGTAGGCGTGTGTGTGCTCGAGCACCCAGAGCACCCCCCCCCCCCTGGATCCGCCCCTGCTGGGAGGAACTCATCCCGAAACTTGAAAATAAAGCCACTGAACTGCGGGACAATATGAACCAGGTCATCATTGACCACTTTGATGACTGGGCTAATACCGAAATGTCCCCAGATACTGAGGGCGAGAAACTTGCGGCTATGGCCGCCAAAGTCTCCATCCTTGTTGCCCAGCAACTCCCACTGGCGATTCCAAATAAAAAGATCACTGAACAGGAACCTCAAGCATCCACAAACAGCACAGACGTATAAAGATCCATCGCTGACCATCAAAGGCCCTTTTCAGGGCCACCAAAATCTCAGAACGACTATCTTATCACACAAACGTAATTGCTCATGCTCACAATTGCCTTACATATAATAAATGAATGTAGCGGCATACTGAGATTATAAGTGGGCTCCGCCCTCCAAGGTTTAACTCCTATACTCTATCATCCATAAATCTAGTATGACGGTCGACGCACACAAAAAGACCAAACCCCCTTGTTTAAGGGAGTGGAAACTCACTAAACCCAACGTTTACATAAAATCGCCAACAAATTGCGAAATTGTGACCCAGAGTAAGTCGCAATCTTTCCCATTGATCCATACTGTCCGCAGGAAAAACAACACCCGGACGGCTTATCCCATCCTATATGGGGAATTAAAGTCATCGAAACGCAAAGATCCTTTTTATTAGTACCCACAGCGTCGATCCCTAAATGAAGGAATGAATCGACCCCTCCATAGTTCTAACAAAGCATCGGAGTGAAAGACATAACCATGCAAGAGCTTGTTTATACTATGTATGGATCTGGAATAAACAGCATTAACAAGGAATTGTTTACAAATACGAGTACTATGTAAACATATCTTTTCCAACAAAACAAACCACTTATATAATTAACAAAAAACCATCAAAAAAGCGGATGGAAATATAATAGCCAACATCCTCAACTAATAAAAGCAAAGCATACAGCTACAACACCCACATCTCACAAAGGGGGAACAAACTATAACTCCTAGAGTATAGTATAATACCTACAGAACTTCTCTGCGCTTAGTGCGGTACTTTTTAAGCCTTGACACACAAATGTGAATCTACATGAGAGTCAGAGAGTCTATATGCAGACCAAGGATACTACTTTGAGTGGATTAATAGCCGTTTACACATACATACGCGCTGTGCAGAAATCAGTAACTAAGGCTGGCCGACATTTGATACAACCTGAACTGTCCACAGTCGCATCGAGCAGCTATATCACCCCTAGAGTGGAAATCCACTCATATAACCGTCCAAACAAGGACCAAGATCCGTAGTAGAACAATTTTCTATTTATCAAGCTATATAATCCATACAGTGGAAATCCACTCACATGGCTGTTCGACACACGGACCGAGATCTTGAACCATTTTCTACTATCAACATATTTTCTCGTCAGATAACCTAAGTGAAGCTACGTCGAGCCCGGTTAGTCCTTGGGTGGTGACCGTCTGAGGGATCGATTCAGACTTCCGCGTTCTGTCCTTGGGCAAGGCACTTAACCCGGATTGTCCACATGGTGGCGATGACGCCGTGTACTAAGGCATACTGCACGCCGATGGGGCGCATGTCTTCAACCAATCTAACCCTGCCGGTGCTGCAGTGCTGAGTTACGATGTTGGGGAGCTGACAACTGCTCGTCGTTGCTCGGTGGTTGTGTCCGGGTATTCCGGCTTCCTCTACCCGTAAAAACTGTCACCGACACGATATGACCTTAGCTGTTAATGTGTCGTTAAGCCTTAATAAATCAATCAATTAAATTTATCAGCATACCATACATAACGGTATGACACCATACTCTACACGTAGTGGAGGGTCACATCTTCTCCACCTACACACATACTGTACTGGACCTACCGTATGTCTCGCACAGAATGTGCAGTGGTAAACATGCAGCCACAAGACGAGCTCTTGAGACATCCTAACTCTCTCAACAAAAAGTCATGTAACGGACTCCTACAACTGCCTACAAGCATGCCTTTGTTTCTGCCTCTCCTTTTGCAATCTAATAGCTGATAAAACCATATCTACATCAGCCTTGCACATAGGAAAAATAGAACCTGTGCGACTTATACCAACTTCTCCACAAGCTGATAAAAGCTGTGTGAACGATCCACTGTACGTGAAAATTTAACAGGCTGATCTATTCATATCAGTTTTTTCCGTAGTGTAACCTCAAGGTCTACATAACACACCATTCTTAACACCCTGACACCAATCGTGTACACAATCTTTTTAGAGATTGAATTGATTAGCAGGGAGCAAGATCACAAGGCTATTCCCTTGTATAAACATAATGATTATGTGATCCTAATCCACGCTCTTCAGTGCCACGCATCCTCTGCAGTGTAAAATCGCACTTCTGTACAGCTACAAGCTGTTTGTCACAACAGACAACATAATAGTCGAAATATTTCTCAAGCGCTCACACGCTACAATAACTGACCACAACGTAATTCCAAGTGGTTTAATTATAAACAACCTGCACAGGAAATCTTATGTATACGGTCGAAACTTTAGTTATACCAGCGGCTCTGCCGGGCAAATACTGCGAGATTTCTTCCCCCACCATGGGTTTCTACATTCTAACTCATTGAAACAAATACGAAAGTCCATCTCACCCAGTAATTGACAAAGTGAGAAACACACCTCATCCTGAACTCATTCAATCCATATGTTCAAGGAGAGCTAGCTCAAAAAATACCCGACTGACTATGAGAAATGCAACATCTCCATGCTGTTCCAAGTGACTTCCATGTAGGAAACTGAATGAGAAAAAAATAAAGTTGATGGTTCGCAAAACACAACAGTATATTCACAAGACAATCTTGTCACAAATTCTGATAACGAAACGAGGGCATGAACTTCATACCGACACCTACCAAACTCCTTCATATATGATAGATGAAGTGTTGAAATAATGAATAAGCGAAGCTCTTCTATAAAGCAGCCAAACGCTACGATTGCGCAACCAAGCTAGTCGATAAGGCAGTCAAGGCTTTCGACAAAGCAGCCAAGAGCAAAAAAAAGTAACACATAAAGAAGGGTGTTGACATCTGTTATAGCCTAATCTGTTCTTAACAGCAATGAAGGTTTGTATAATCCCAATGAGTGGAAATCCACCCACATGGTTGTTCAGCACAAATTAAGTGCAAATAAAAGGCACAGGCTGACAAAGAACGACATACACTGCACACTTGCCTTCAATCTATCGACAATATCCTTTGATTGTCGATAGTTAATTCCTCAGACAATGGACTGAGCCTAATGATCGGAAAGCGCATACTCTCAATAATACAGCACGCACATGCTAATGAGCCTTTTAGTACGACCATATCTCATTCTGCGCGTCGACACTGATACGATTTTACACGCTAAACATTATACCGACTTCAAAATGGGACCGAATCCTTTTAGTTTAAACAATATTTATTCATTGAAGAGAAAAAAAGAATAATCGATACATTATGATAAAGTAACTTACACAAATATCTTACAGAGATCAAGTTATGTGCAGATGCATCGAAAATGAACCTTGAGAACCTGATGTTAAAGGATTCGGCAGGAAGCAATAAGCTTATATTGGCCGTCTCCTTCGTACAATTTAAAGTTACACTTTTAAGTGGCAGTTATATAGTTAATCATAGATATTGTTTAAACGTGACTAGGAGGGAGGAGGAGGAAAGATAGGTGATAGGGAGATAGGATATAGATATAGATTCCTGGGCATTAACTGGAACAAAACGCAGGGCGGCAAATGGACACAGGTTTTTGACTGTGGTAAAGAATAAAGACGATTGGGAGTCTAAACAAAACAAATCACAGATACATCCGAGCATCGAATGTTAGTTGTATCTGATGAGTACATCAACACATTGCCTTTTTCAATACACCGTGGGTATGGTAATGGGAACAAGAAATGTTACTTACGGCAGCGCAGTACAGCAGGAATCAGCTAAATCGCCGACTGATCACGATATAATCTTGGACAGTTCTGAAAACAAGTAGGTTTTCAGAATTGCTGAGCTGTTCAGACCCATACAGTAAAGTCGAGGGCTCTATGGCAAATGGCAAATTATATATGGTTAAGTTACGAGCATTGGCGTGGAAGGGACAGTATAGAAGAAAATGCTCACACGTCTCTAGATGCCCACATTGGCAAAGGGGACTCGTGGAGAGATGATTATTATACAAATCAGCATTTAGGTTACTGCACTGTAAACGTAGCCTACAATGGTAAACTTGTGCTGCACGACTTTTTGCTCCGCTGTAAAAATTTGGCGGGCGCAGGTTTCTTTTGTTCAGGAACGTTTTGAAATTAGGAAGGGAAGTGTTTTCTCTTACAGAAGTCGGTAGTGCATTCCACTGGGACGTCGTATCAGGTATAAAGGATTTTTGATATAGAGTGGTGTTACTGAATGGGACACGATGTTGTGCTGTGGAGCGAAGATTATGGCTCACGCTCAAGGTCGAGATAACTGGTGGGATTTTTGCAGAAATATAAGGCGGTGTTATGTTGTGATACATCTTGAAAAACTGAATAAGTCTATGCTTCCTTCGCCTCTCCTGCAAGGAGTCCCAACAAGTTTCGGAATAAAGCAAGTCTTTGTTTGCGCTCATTGTAGCGCCAGTTACTATTCTTGCGGCGGCAATTTGGATTTTTTCTAGTTGGGTTATTTGTGCAACTGTACAGTTATCCCAAATGCAATCGGCATATTCGAGGAGGGGTCTAATGAATGTAAAATATATTTTTTCAAGGACTCTGCGATCAAGCACAAATTTGTGGACTCTAAGTATGTCGATGCGCGTCCATGCTTTGGTACACAAATGATCAATGTGGTCGTTCCAAGTGCATTCATTATTCAGTATAACTCCCAAGTGTTTGTGGCTACTGAATTCAGCAATCGGGACTCCACTTAGGTATAGTGGTGGATGAGATTGGCCGTCGCGTTTGCGCGATATTAGCATAGTTTCAGTTTTCTGGGGATTAAATTCTACTAGCCACGTCTTTGCCCATTGGTCTATTGAAAGTAGGTCCCGGTTGATTAGGGCTGCAGCCTGATCACGATTCTCCACTATTAAGTAGAGCGTCGTGTCATCCGCGAAAAGGCGTAAACTGGAAAGTATATTTTCGGTTATATCATTGATGTAGATTAAAAAAAGTAGTGGTCCAAGTATCGAGCCTTGGGGGACACCTGAATTTATTAATTTCCAACTGGATTCTTCTGAGGCTACTACCACGCGTTGGTACCTATCAGAAAGGTATGATTCTAGGAATCGGAGCAGGTCTCCAGAGATTCCAATCTTCTTGAGCTTGTGAAGGAGGCCCACATGCCAGACCCTGTCAAATGCCTTGCTAATGTCACAAAAGACCACTCTCACTTCCTTACCTTCATCAAGAGCATGGCAAAATTCATCGTACAAGTCAGTCAACTGTAAAACAGTTGAATCGCCCGGTGTAAAGCCAGATTGGAAGCGAGTAAGTATATTATTCACACATAAAAAGTTCCATAGCTGTTTAAAGACACATTTTTCAAATAATTTGCCGAGACAACTCAGAAGTGCGATTGGACGATAATTAGTTACTAGGTTTGGGGGATTCTTTTTTAACACTGGTGTCACGTTAGCCTTTTTCCAGGACTGTGGAAAGTAACACTTTTTGAGGAGTATGTTGAAAAGCGTTGTCATAGGCTCACAGAGGGACCGCCGACACTCCTTCAACATGCGGGGACTTATCAGGTCGTGGCCCGATGCTTTTGACACCTTGATTTGCCCCATGGCATCAAGTACATCGCTGTTATCTAGTGCTATGTGATCCAGTAACTGTGGGGTACTCTGAGGCAGGTCCGGTAGGGAGGCATTGGAATCGTCCAGGGTCGAAATTGAACAGAAGTATTCGTTGAAAACTTCTGCCTTTTCAATATTGGATGAGTAGAGTTTATCTAGATGGGTTAGTATTGGGATGTCATTTTTGTTTTTGCAGATAAGAGTCTTTAGTGTTTTCCACCATTCTGACGAGGGGGTGTCAGGACAACATAATTTCATCTGTATTTTTAATGTGTATTCATCTTTTGCTTTGCGCACCGCTGACGTGACTTCGTTACGTTTGATTTTATATCTTTCCCAGTCCAGCGGTAGGCATGTGCGCTTAGCCGTGCGATAAAGCCGTTTTCTTTGGCGCATCAGTAGCCGTATATTGTTGTGCATCCAGTTAGGCTGATTACTTCGCACAGTTACTAATTTATTTGGAATGAATTTGGACGCTGTGTCCATTAATATTTTGGTAATTTTGGATACAATAGTGTCAGGACATGAGCAGTCGAAACATTGATTCCAATCTTCGCTGCTCAGAGCCCTGTTCATTGCTTCATAGTCACCTTCGGCATATAACCATATGCGCCTTCTGATATTTTTTGGCAATGTTCTTATAAACTGCAAGGTTGCGGTTATGGGACAATGATATCGGATCATGCCAGGTACAAGTGGCTCTAGAACCTCACACTCTAGTACGTGAACGGTATTACTTACACCAAAAAGGTCAATTAGCGAGGCAGATGACTCAGTAAAGCATGTGGGCTCCTTCACGAGCTGTCGAAAATTAAAATACTTACATAAATCTTGGAAACGACTTCTAGTGCAATTAATCTGGTTATCGTTGAAATCTCCAGTAATAACTATATCATGTATTCTGGTATCCTTAGCCTTGTCTATAGAAGCTGATATATGGTCCCAAGTTTCAGGTAAGCTGTTGGGTGGTCTATAGAAAACACCCAGCAGTATGGATTTGCTGAGTTTAGCAGAGACCTCTGTCCAAATGCATTCAATGTTACTCAGCTCAAGGTCCATCCTACGCCGGAGGCATAAGTCGTTCTTAGCATAGATAGCCACACCACCACCCCGTGCTGGGCGATCTAACCTCAGGGGTTCTTGAAACCCCCGAAGTGTAATATCGGATGTTGGATCAGAGTCTTGTAGCCAAGTTTCGGTAAAAGCAAGAATATCATAAGATAGAAATTCGTACTCCACGATTTCTAATTTGGGCTTCAGACTTTGTATATTCATATGGAGAATTTTAAGTGTAGCTATGTTATTATGAGATTCGGGGGTAAGTGGACCTGGATTTGACTCTATGTCTCCCGATATTAATAACAATAGCCCTGACATGAAAACTACCGACACCACAGTGGCAATCAAGCACCAAGTATTCCGTATAGTCGTTATATCTTGGGCAGTCCTCCAGACATTTCCATCCACATTGCAGTGGGTCGAGATAGGGTGGGAGAGGGTTTTCATTCCCAGGGAATTGCAGATGGGGGCTGAGAGGAGATGGAATGCTGCTAATGTAATTGTTAAACTATCTACAACACTTAACCCTGCTGACCGTAAATGTACATATACTACGAGGCACTGTGATTGGTTTTTACTCAACTTTCCCCTTAAGCTGCAGTCATAAACTATGTTATTGAATAAACCAATCCGAGCGCGATAATAATCAAGACTATACATTACGTTATCGGACGATAATAAAAGAAGAATTTTGCTCGGATGGCCGTCATTTCGGTCTCACAACAATCGCCGTGTTTATTGGCACGTTGACAGTTATGAGCACCAGGCACCAACGTCATAACACTGGACGATGTGTGCACCATGCCGCTGCCAGTTTTGTACCCAGGAATCTTGCTAGGAGAGAGAAAGAGTAAGCATAAGATGTCGTTAGCAGAATGAAAGGAGAGTAGAAAATAAGGAAATAAGAATATGGAAAACACAATCAAATAGAATGTCATAAGAAAGAAAAAAATCTGCGTTAACAAAGTCGGGCACCATTGCTTCTAATTGGTTTTCGGAAGAACTGAAATCATGTGGAGGGATATGGTTTCAGCTTATAGGCGGCTCTGAAATACTGATGAAGGGTAGTGTGTCATAAACACATATATACGCATATATATATACATATATATATATATATATATACACAAACACACACACACATACACACACACACACCGAATCCTTTTATTGGAAACACTGACGGCCTCGACGTCGGATCATGGAAACACATGCATTCAACAAAGTTGAATTCATATTCACATACAAAGCACATACAATCAACAACGTAGCATGCGCTTATAGATGAGCATCAGAAAGAGTACTGGCGGTAGATGGAGGAAACGGGTAGCTAAGCCATTCACTTTTGGTCTCCCATCAGTGCCATCGACCATTACGCATGCCAAATACTGATAAGATCTCACAAATAAAACAGTGTACATGTCGTATAGTCGAACTGCATCCGATTAGTGAAACACATATTCGCATAAGCAGCAGTTACTCAAAATCAAAAAAACAACGCACCATATCATGCGCCATTAAGTAACTAAGCTCTAACAGCCTACAGCTGATAGAGCACAATCTATTTTCACAAGCAGTGAAAAGTTAGATAAATCTATAGCAATTTTCTACCCATATACTCAACATACAGTCATTCCATTAAGAGGTCACAGAATATGTTTTGTTGAAATTTTGGAAAATTTTATTTTTTCAACTGCTCAGTTTGTATATTACATAGATTGGCCGATGCACTTGGTAAAGAGTTAATCCTTTACCTAATTTGACAGTCACTTACTTACAACCGAGGATACGCACAAAAGTTGCCATTCAATATTTTTTCAATTTTTGTCTCAAAACCATAGCTTATGACAACCCCCCCACAACCCCCCCCCCCCCACCCCACCCCCACCCCCAAAGGAAACGAGTTCTGGTGCTATCGGACTTATCACAGCAATCAAAAGGAAAATTCCATTTTAGTTTGAGAAAACAAGAACATGTTTTGAAGGAACAAACAAAATACATGCAAACTATATCAGTCAGAAAAAAACTACTCCAGCTAAATTAAATGGTTATCAAAAACACTATCCAAATTAAACTTAAGTTGTGCTTGTAAAGATACAGAACCCTTTACCCAACGTAGACGATATCAAAATGAGCTCGTTCCAATGAGGGGTCACATGTTATGGTTTTGTTGAAATATTTTGAAAAATGTAATTATTCAACCGCTCAATTTGCATATTACGCGGGCGGATGCGGGCGATTCGTTAGGTAAAGGGTTGGTTATTAACTGGTGGAGTGCTAGAAGCCACTATCAGGGCTTTCAGAATGGAAGTGTCATTGACACTGACTTAACTTGACTGTGTGTAGTGTTTGATGAAAAGGATAATGTTCAATGTTTATGAAAGTATTATGAAATAAACAAGAATTGTGATAATTGAGAATATGTTAATTTCTGTTCCCTGTAGGCTATGTTTTCAATAAGAATAATTTGAGTGTAAACTGTACTAAAGAATTAAGACCTGGGTTTATGTGGCCCTAACAGTTAACGAATGTCAACCAAAGTTACAGTAAAATCATTCCAAAACGAGTCATCCTACCAAGTTATAATGAAATCCCTTCGTAGATATAACTCGTAGACTTTGCTGAAGGAATCTAGGTCACGTGACGGTTAGGCGTTCACGGTTGACCGATTGTGACCAACATACGACAGTCTCATCAGGACATTATACCAAGTTATCCTTCCAAGTTACAATAAAATTGCTTTATAAATATGAACTGTAGAGTGTGCTAACCAAATCTAGGTCACGTGCCTGTGCGGCTGAAAGGGTTGACCGATCACGGCCAAAATAGGATGTTCTCATCTAGACATTATACAGAGTAATCCCTCCACGTTACAATAACATCCCTTCATAAATACGACCTGTAGACTGCGCTAAAGGTTTTTGGGCTTCGGGCCCGCATAGCCGTCGCGATTGACCGATCGCGACCATAAGGGGATGTTCCCATCAAGACATTATACGGAGTCATCCTACCAAGTGACAATGAAATCCCTTCATAAATACGACCTGTAGACTGTGCTAAAGGTTTTCGGGCTTCAAGCTCTCGCAGCCGTCACGGTTGACCGATCGCGACCAAAAGGGGGGAGTTCTCATTTAGGCATTATATGAAGTCATCCTACCAAGTTACAATGAACTCCCTTCATAATAAATACGACCTGTAGACTGTTCTAAAGGTTTTCGGGCTCTCGCAGCCGTAATGGTTGACCGATCGCGACTAAAAGGGGTTGTTCTCATCTCGACATGACCTCGAACCTGCACATGAAAATTCGTGATGATCGGACAAGAACTACGGGGTGTAACTTGTGTCAAAGAAAATGTGAACAGACTCACAGACTAACAGACTTTCGGACGCGTGATGGCAATAGCTTATCTTGACTTTGTAAAGTTCACCAAAAATGAGGGTACCGCAGCAAAAGCCAACATTTTCACTGCTCACGTTTCATATTCAGTCAAACCCAAATAATATTTTGTTAATATATATTTGTTTTATTACAAGTTATTGCAATACAACCAATTTTGAATAACAAATTCACACCACCAAAAATAATCTAGCCCTCAACCAGTTAATATTCATGGTGTATAAAAAAAAGATTAAAGTGAATACGATACTATAGTTGCATTTTTTTCTCATGTTTTCCCCAATCATTCATCCCGGCTGGTGCTTTTGAATATGATTTCGTTTAAAGGTAATTGATTTACTTTTCAGACGAAGAAAACTCCAAACGAATACAAATTATTTTAAGGAAAGTTATCACAGTGGATGTCGACACGCAATCAAATACTGCAAGCAGCTTTGAAGACCAACACAACAACATGGATACGTTTAATGTTGAGGTTCATTTGTATCACAATGGACATAACAGTTGATATATATGCCCAAGTAATGAGATAGAAAAGGACATTTTTTTCAAAGACTGCAGATAAAAATAGATAAAAACACAAAAACCCATGATTTAGCTGTTGCAGATTAGCGACTTTCAAGGACTTATTGCAGACAAGAGACGACCTCGTCTCGTGCGTTAACTTTTTTCCGAGGAAGATAACCTACCATAACACACAAAACAAGGGTCAGTACGTTTATATACTCTCCCAAAAAAGAAAGTGTGCATGCTAAAAAATAACACTAAAAAAGATATATATCATTTTCATTCATGGAAATTTTATTCAATCACAGATGAATCAATTTGTGATCAACACGAGAAATTTCATTACGCTACGACGAATACTCTTGGTGCCATGGAGAGTCAAAGACACTAAGGGTCAAACACAAAAGTCACACACTCAATATCTGGTATGACCTCCGTCTGCATCGACTACTGCTGTGCATCTACGCCTCATGGAAGCGAACAAGTTAGCATGGAAGTGTTGTGGGATGTTGTTCCATATTCTGATAAGCTGTCTTTGGAGTTCCACAAGCGTTGACGGTGCATGGGGAAGCCGGCGTAGCTGACGTTTCATTTCGTCCCATACGTGCTCAATGGGTGAGATATCGGGCGAATTTGCGGGCCAGGGAAGAACATCCACTTCTTGTTGCTGCAGATACTGTTGACCTACACGAGCTGCGTGGGGTCGGGCGTTGTCCTGCTGTAGAATGACGCCGGGGCCGTGACGTTGCAGAAATGGGACAACAACAGGGTAAGCACTTCATCACGATATCTGGCTGTACTGAGATTGCCATCAGTAATGACCAGCTCAGTTCTATTTCGGGCAGTGATGCCACCCACACCATGAGAGACCCTCCCCATAACGGTTTCGCTCCACGACACATGGATCTGCGTAGCGTTCGTTTCGACGTCTGTACACTCGCTGGTGGCCATCTGATGATGAAAGATGGAAACGACATTCATCTGTGAATAAAACACGTCGCCACCAGTGTAAGGGATGCCTGAGATGTCTACACCACTGCAGTCGAGCACGACGGTGCCGTAACGTCAAAATCGGACTAATTGCAGGTCTTCGAGGCCGTAAGCCGTATTCCCTCAGCCGGTTGATTACTGTTTGAGGATGTATCCGTCTCAGTTTAGGGATGTTCCTGGCTGTCGTCGTTGCCGTTTGTTGCCGGTTCCGGAGATGGACGACAGGGATACACCGATCTTGTGCAGGGGTGGTAACTCGGGGTCTCTCGGAGCGGGGTCGGTCTCGAACGTCATCATGTTGTGCATGTCGATGGACTTGCCTGTCTACAGTGTTACGGTGGCAGTTCAAATGCTGGGCAACCTCTCTGTGTGTTCTGCCAGCTCTAATCATACCCAGGGCAAGGAGACGTTGATTCATTGTCAATCTTGGCATGCTAATGTGGAGTCGTTTTAACAGCAGCGCAAGTTTGAATGTGAACGATAGGAAGGCCTTACTTTAGTGTTTAAATACCCAAGGATTCACACTGCTGCATGAATTTTCAGACTCTCCACGTGCAAAACATCACAAAGTGCAGCACGTCATTTAACGTTAATGCAATTTTAACGGGGAAAGCTGTTTTTGTGTTCAATATAACTTATTCAAGAACGGGTTCACACTCTTTACACCTACGAAATTATTTTTTTTGGAGTTTGATCAATTTCTGCAATGCACACTTTCTTTTTTGGGCGAGTAGTATATTATCAATTTGGGATCAAATATCAATAATATATTTAAATTCCATTTTCCTCACGTCAGGTGCACATGTTTGTAAATTTTTAAACCTTACCCAATGCAAATTCATAAGTACAATTGTTAATTTTCACAAGTTTTTCATTTATTTGTTTATTGGTAATTAAGGTCGCTTACAACATCTACTGCTACATCATGACAGAAAAATAGGTGGGAAGTAAAATATAGTCAATTGTTAATATTTATGACCTCCACTTTAGAGGACTTCCATCCCAGGCATTGGTTTCCAGGTCCTCTTTTGCCAAAAAGCAGAACTTATTTTCCACAGTAAACATGCACTATTTATTGGTGTTTTAGGTCACTTTCCACATC
This sequence comes from Pictodentalium vernedei, assembly GCA_031216915.1. Taxonomy (NCBI): domain Eukaryota; kingdom Metazoa; phylum Mollusca; class Scaphopoda; order Dentaliida; family Dentaliidae; genus Pictodentalium; species Pictodentalium vernedei. The sequence goes on along the minus strand of CM062293.1, from coordinate 405,918,947 downwards.
TCTGGCTATACTATGACAGCAATACAGGTATGAAGTCAGGTTTAGCCAATCGTTCCAATAAACATATAGCATCAATCAAAATTGAGACAATGATCGAATGATGCATATTGGGGCAACACACTTTCTCGCCTGGTAAAGAAATACCAACATTGGCAAATTACATTAACCTTTTACCAAACGAATCAGAAACATCCGCCTGCGTAATATGCAAATTCAGCAGCTGAAAAAAAAAATTCCAAAAATTTCAGCAAAACCATATCATGTGACCCCTCTTTGGAACGAGCTCGTTCCAATGAGGGGTCACATGATATGGTTTTGTTGAACATTTAAAAAAATGATATTTAGAATAATAAATTTTGATATCGTCTGCGTTGGGGAAAGGGTTAAGTAAAGTGGCCTGAAAATTAAAACCTTCTTTTGGTTGTATTCACATTCAAACCAATCCCAAAAATGTGCCCACAAAGACACTGGAACAAATACGTATCGAGAATCCCAATCACAGGCTACCACCACAATGTCAGGAACTGAATTCAATGACCTTCAAAGATCTTTTGAGTGCTGAATTCATTGAGTTACAGGGATGTTTTAGACTAAATTGCAAAATTACGATTTTCGATAAACATAAATAAAAAAAAATATTTCGCTTGTTCAATTCCATGTACCTTGTCAGTATATTATTGGGCATTTCTGCCCTGTAGATTCTTAAAGTCAACCATTTACATCTTATTTGACAGAGCTCAATGAGTTCTGTTGGAAGATACAATTGGTTAAATTCATTTTTGCACCATTGTAAAAAACAACGTTCCTGGAAACTATCGCTGATCTTTTTAAAACGAACATCAGCAAAAATATTGCCAAACTGTAAGGTTGGCTTCAATGTCAACCCTAAGTACCTTTTGGGTTCAGAAGTTGTTTTCAAGACCTTCAAAATTTCTTAATGAATTTGAGAGCTTTCAAGAATTCAAGGACCCACAGGTACCACAGCTTAAAGGCTCAAATTTCTGTGGACGTTCTTATATTATTTCTGAAATGAAATTATTTAGTCTCTCTGGATTTGCCTTGCTACAATTTATGGGAGAGTGTCCATAGACATAGGCACTCTCCCATAAATTGTAACGAGACAAAGATATGTGAACATATTTTGATGACCAAAAATAATTTAGCACTCTACCAGTTAATCATTATTACTAATACAAATGATGCCCATACGGAAAAAACTCACATCCCAGGCATTGGTTATGAATTCCTACTGCACCAGTGAAACAGAACTGGCTTACAACAGTATTCAACCACTGCTCCACTTCCAGGGGTTCCCATGATGAATTACTCCTTTCAAAGCCTTCAATAATAAATTTTGTGACATTTATATCATCAGTTGTTGTTGAATGTTATAAAATTGAGTCATGGCTGCTTCGTGGCAGTCAAACCTATTTATTTGTTAATGTTTAATGTCACATATTTATGCACCATGGCAAATCGTGACTGCAACATGGAGAAAAAGTCATGTCTAGTCAATCATTTATACCCATGCTGCCCATTTTAGAGGACTTCCACCCCAAGCATTGGTGACTGGGTCCTATTGTACCAGTAAAACAGAGGTTCTACATGATATTCACAAGGGGGCGGGGACAGTCAAAACTAGATTTGTAAATCAGTAAAACAAAGCTGAGGTAAACAGGAAACTCATTCCCAGAATGACTGGAAAAATGGAAACTGACCTTTAACCCCAACGTATTTACGTAAATTTTACAACCAACTTTAGACATGTAAACCTTCGTACTGTCGCATGTTTTAATTACTACTTTCATGTCATGTCACTTTCGTAAGAAACATGACCAGAGTCAAAGAACCATTTTCTATTCTTGTAACAAACACAAATGCATCCTAGATTTAAGAGACAGGAATATTAGCTCCAAGAAGCAGAGTCCAAATATGAGTACACGAACAACAACTGTCAATGGACATTTCATATGTGAGTAGTATGTCTCGTATGTTTCACCCCTCATCAGCAGGACCCCGGTGCAGGACCCCGGAAGTGACGTCATGTCACGTGACCTAGTGCCGCCATGTTGTGTTGTCATGGTAACCACGTGAGCGGCCATGTTGTGACGTCATCTCCATAGTGATACGTGGTGTGAGTGCGCATGCGCAGCGCGTGTTAGGGTGACACGTGTTTCCGTCGTCCATTTTGTATACTGGAGGCCGCCATCTTGGTTTCTATGGTAGCACGTGATTGCTATGTTACCAATGGCTTCTAACAAGACAGGGGTATGTTAGGGTGTGTGTTCCTTTGTAGAAAAGTAAATCTGATTACCACAAACAACCCGACAATCCCTCCAAATCACCAAAATCCACCCAAAATCACCGAAATTGACTTTATTTGATAAGGATTTCCCATGTTATTGGTTTTATTGACTTAGCACGTAGTGCTATAGTACTAAGGGGGTACAAAGGGGTGCGTTCGATTGAACAGGAGTAATGCTCTGGCTTTGAATTCGCCCAGATTCCCTTTTTGGATCCCTATCCCATGGCGTTGTTCCCATTAAAAGACACGTTCCTTTGGTCATTACCCAGAATTCTCTGCTCCTATCTATATATGCAATACTTTTCGTCTATCTGGCCCGGTTTCTTTTTTCTAGAGTATACTCCAATAGCGTCGAAGAGCCTATTAACTGGAACAGCTTTGCTTATTATTACTATATTTAGCTATTCTAGTCTATTCTTGTTAGTTCTGACCCTATTCCAAGTACTCTTGTTGTTTCATTTATTTAGATCATTTATATAAATTATAACTAACCAATCAGATTGCTTGATTTCCCATAACCTGTATGCAGAGTTATCTCCCTTCTATACAACAAAAGCCAATATCATTCCCAAAGCCAATATCATTCCCAAAGCCAATAAGCTATCGAGCAGTTACTGATAAGTCATTGCTCGAACGACTCGAAGCTCATCGAGCGAATGAGCCTTAGAGCAATTGCTCGATCGAGTGACTCGGCATATTGCCCGAATGACTCGAAGTCCGTCGAGCAAATGAGCTATCGAGGAATTGCTCATTCGAGTGACTCCTCGAACGACTCTTCGACTCATTTCAGTATTTGAGGATATCTATGGCCCGGCATTGTATTATTTGAGGATACCTATCGAGGATACCTTTTATAGGATACTTATCTGAGGATACTATTACCTATATCACAAGGCATACCTATCCCAAATATCCCTTATAAGATAAAGAGCAAGAGAGTAATTGCTCCATGAGCAATTGCTTGATCGACTCGAAGCTCATCGAGCAAATGAGCCTAAGAGCAATTCCTCGACCGAGTGACTCGGTATATTGCTCGAACGACTCGAAGCTCATCGAGCAAATTAGCTATCGAGTAATTGCTCGTTCGAGTGACTCCTCGAACGACTCTTAGACTCATTTCAGAAAAAGGGGTGCCGAAGGCCATATGTTTTCCAAAAAGGGGTGCCGAAATTGGGGTGCCTTCTGGAGAATCCCTTTTTTGTCAAATGAGCTATCGAGTAATTGCTCGATCGAGTGACTCGACATGCTGCTCGAACGACTCGAATCCCATCGAGCAAATGAGCTAACGAGCAATTGCCCGTTCAAGTGACTCCTCGAACGACTCTTAGACTCATTTGCTCGATGAGCTTCGAGTCGATCGAGCAATTGCTCATGGAGCAATTACTCTCTTGCTCTTTAGCTTATAAGGGATATTTGGGATAGGTATGCCTTGTGATATAGGTAATAGTATCCTCAGATAAGTATCCTATAAAAGGTATCCTCGATAGGTATCCTCAAACAATACAATGCCGGGCCATAGGTATCCTCAAATACTGAAATGAGTCAAAGAGTCGTTCGAGGAGTCACTCGAACGAGCAATTACTCGATAGCTCATTTGCTCGACGGACTTCGAGTCATTCGGGCAAGAAGCCAAGTCACTCGATTGAGCAATTGCTCTAAGGCTCATTTGCTCGATGAGCTTCGAGTCGTTCGAGCAATGACTTGTCAGTAACTGCTCGATAGCTTATTGGCTTTGGGAATGATATTGGCTTTGGGAATGATAGTGGCTTGTGTTGTATAGAAGGGAGATAACTCTGCAAACAGGTTATGGAAAATCAAGCAATCTGATTGGTTAGTTATAATTTATATAAATGATCTAAATAAATGAAACAACAAGAGTACTTGGAATAGGGTCAGAACTAACAAGAATAGACTAGAATAGCTAAATATAGTAATAATAAACAAAGCTGTTCCAGTTAATAGGCTCTTCTACGCTATTGGAGTATACCCTAGAACAAAGAAACCGGGCCAGATAGACGAAAAGTATTGCATATATAGATAGAAGCAGAGAATTCTGGGTAATGACCAAAGGAACGTGTCTTTTAATGGGAACAACGCCATGAGATAGGGATCCAAAAAGGGAATCTGGGCGAATTCAAAGCCAGAACATTACTCCTGTTCAATCGAACGCACCCCTTTGTAACCCCTTAGTACTATAGCACTACGTGGTAAGTCAATAAAACCAATAACATGGGAAATCCATATCAAATAAAGTCAATTTCGGTGATTTTGGGTGGATTTTGGTGATTTGGAGGGATTGTCGGGTTGTTTGTGGTAATCAGATTTACTCTTCTACAAAGGAACACACCCCCGAACATACCCCTGTTTTGTTAGAAGCCATTGGTAACATAGCAATCACGTGCTACCATAGAAACCAAGATGGCGGCCTCCAGTATACAAAATGGACGACGGAAACACGTGTCACCCTAACAACACGCGCTGTGCATGCGCACTCACACCACGTATCACTATGGAGATGACGTCACAACATGGCCGCTCACGTGGGTTACCATGACAACACAACATGGCGGCACTAGGTCACGTGACATGACGTCATTTCCGGGGTCCTGCACCGGGGTCCTGCTGATGAGGGGTGGAACATACGAGACATACTACTTATGTGAAAATGGAACATGAACAACATATACCTTTAATCCTTTACCCAACGTAACAGAAAAAACCGGCCAGTGCTATTCACAAAAATCTCCATTTAATTTTCATTTTTTGTCTCAACAACATAGGTTATGACCCCCTCTTTGGAACGAGCTCATCGAGCTCGTTCCAGTGAGGGGTCATAACCTTTGTTTTTTGAGGCAAAAAATGAAAAACATTAGTAATTCAAGAATTTTGTTTGCAAGTGTCATCTGTTTTTCGTGTTTGGTAAAGGTTTACGATATTATACATCAGAGTTGGGTTTTGGTAACTTTGCATGCATTTTATATTCACATTCAACGGACTGGTGGAACCTTTCCAGCCCTTAGGAGTTGATACTATTAAATGTCTTGATCAAAGCAATAGGAAAGTGACAACTGTGAAAGAACCAACGTTAACACTGACCTCACAAAAGAGGCCTACTCCACCGCATACAATAATGTTCTTATTTCATTTTCTATACCTCAGCTGATGATCCCATTTGTGAACATAAATAGTAACGAAAAAAATACTGATGAACAAAAATATGGCTAAACTGAGGCGGTCCTTAACACCGTTGGTTTGTTGATTGTTTTTCGGACAAGTCTGCTGATGACAGCAATGAAGGTTTGTATAATCCCAATGAGTGGAAATCCACCCACATGGTTGTTCAGCACAAATTAAGTGCAAATAAAGGGCACAGGCTGACAAAGAACGACATACACTGCACACTTGCCTTCAATCTATCGACAATATCCTTTGATTGTCGATAGTTAATTCCTCAGACAATGGACTGAGCCTAATGATCGGAAAGCGCATACTCTCAATAATACAGCACGCACATGCTAATGAGCCTTTTAGTACGACCATATCTCATTCTGCGCGTCGACACTGATACGATTTTACACGCTAAACATTATACCGACTTCAAAATGGGACCGAATCCTTTTATTGGAAACACTGACGGCCTCGACGTCGGATCATGGAAACACATGCATTCAACAAAGTTGAATTCATATTCACATACAAAGCACATACAATCAACAACGTAGCATGCGCTTATAGATGAGCATCAGAAAGAGTACTGGCGGTAGATGGAGGAAACGGGTAGCTAAGCCATTCACTTTTGGTCTCCCATCAGTGCCATCGACCATTACGCATGCCAAATACTGATAAGATCTCACAAATAAAACAGTGTACATGTCGTATAGTCGAACTGCATCCGATTAGTGGAACACATATTCGCATAAGCAGCAGTTACTCAAAATCAAAAAAACAACGCACCATATCATGCGCCATTAAGTAACTAAGCTCTAACAGCCTACAGCTGATAGAGCACAATCTATTTTCACAAGCAGTGAAAAGTTAGATAAATCTATAGCAATTTTCTACCCATATACTCAGCATACAGTCATTCCATTAAGAGGTCACAGAATATGTTTTGTTGAAATTTTGGAAAATTTTATTTTTTCAACTGCTCAGTTTGTATATTACATAGATTGGCCGATGCACTTGGTAAAGAGTTAATCCTTTACCTAATTTGACAGTCACTTACAACCGAGGATACGCACAAAAGTTGCCATTCAATATTTTTTCAATTTTTGTCTCAAAACCATAGCTTATGACACCCCCCCCCCACAACCCCCCCCCCCCCCACCCCACCCCACCCCCACCCCCAAAGGAACCGAGTTCTGGTGCTATCGGACTTATCACAGCAATCAAAAGGAAAATTCCATTTTAGTTTGAGAAAACAAGAACATGTTTTGAAGGAACAAACAAAATACATGCAAACTATATCAGTCAGAAAAAAACTTCTCCAGCTAAATTAAATGGTTATCAAAAACACTATCCAAATTAAACTTAAGTTGTGCTTGTAAAGATACAGAACCCTTTACCCAACGTAGACGATATCAAAATGAGCTCGTTCCAATGAGGGGTCACATGTTATGGTTTTGTTGAAATATTTTGAAAAATGTAATTATTCAACCGCTCAATTTGCATATTACGCGGGCGGATGCGGGCGATTCGTTAGGTAAAGGGTTGGTTATTAACTGGTGGAGTGCTAGAAGCCACTATCAGGGCTTTCAGGATGGAAGTGTCATTGACACTGGCTTAACTTGACTGTGTGTAGTGTTTGATGAAAAGGATAATGTTCAATGTTTATGAAAGTATTATGAAATAAACAAGAATTGTGATAATTGAGAATATGTTAATTTCTGTTCCCTGTAGGCTATGTTTTCAATAAGAATAATTTGAGTGTAAACTGTACTAAAGAATTAAGACCTGGGTTTATGTGGCCCTAACAGTTAACGAATGTCAACCAAAGTTACAGTAAAATCATTCCAAAACGAGTCATCCTACCAAGTTATAATGAAATCCCTTCGTAGATATAACTCGTAGACTTTGCTGAAGGAATCTAGGTCACGTGACGGTTAGGCGTTCACGGTTGACCGATTGTGACCAACATACGACAGTCTCATCAGGACATTATACCAAGTTATCCTTCCAAGTTACAATAAAATTGCTTTATAAATATGAACTGTAGAGTGTGCTAACCAAATCTAGGTCACGTGCCTGTGCGGCTGAAAGGGTTGACCGATCACGGCCAAAATAGGATGTTCTCATCTAGACATTATACAGAGTAATCCCTCCACGTTACAATAACATCCCTTCATAAATACGACCTGTAGACTGCGCTAAAGGTTTTTGGGCTTCGGGCCCGCATAGCCGTCGCGATTGACCGATCGCGACCATAAGGGGATGTTCCCATCAAGACATTATACGGAGTCATCCTACCAAGTGACAATGAAATCCCTTCATAAATACGACCTGTAGACTGTGCTAAAGGTTTTCGGGCTTCAAGCTCTCGCAGCCGTCACGGTTGACCGATCGCGACCAAAAGGGGGGAGTTCTCATTTAGGCATTATATGAAGTCATCCTACCAAGTTACAATGAACTCCCTTCATAATAAATACGACCTGTAGACTGTTCTAAAGGTTTTCGGGCTCTCGCAGCCGTAATGGTTGACCGATCGCGACTAAAAGGGGTTGTTCTCATCTCGACATGACCTCGAACCTGCACATGAAAATTCGTGATGATCGGACAAGAACTACGGGGTGTAACTTGTGTCAAAGAAAATGTGAACAGACTCACAGACTAACAGACTTTCGGACGCGTGATGGCAATAGCTTATCTTGACTTTGTAAAGTTCACCAAAAATGAGGGTACCGCAGCAAAAGCCAACATTTTCACTGCTCACGTTTCATATTCAGTCAAACCCAAATAATATTTTGTTAATATATATTTGTTTTATTACAAGTTATTGCAATACAACCAATTTTGAATAACAAATTCAGACCACCAAAAATAATCTAGCCCTCAACCAGTTAATATTCATGGTGTATAAAAAAAAGATTAAAGTGAATACGATACTATAGTTGCATTTTTTTCTCATGTTTTCCCCAATCATTCATCCCGGCTGGTGCTTTTGAATATGATTTCGTTTAAAGGTAATTGATTTACTTTTCAGACGAAGAAAACTCCAAACGAATACAAATTATTTTAAGGAAAGTTATCACAGTGGATGTCGACACGCAATCAAATACTGCAAGCAGCTTTGAAGACCAACACAACAACATGGATACGTTTAATGTTGAGGTTCATTTGTATCACAATGGACATAACAGTTGATATATATGCCCAAGTAATGAGATAGAAAAGGACATTTTTTTCAAAGACTGCAGATAAAAATAGATAAAAACACAAAAACCCATGATTTAGCTGTTGCAGATTAGCGACTTTCAAGGACTTATTGCAGACAAGAGACGACCTCGTCTCGTGCGTTAACTTTTTTCCGAGGAAGATAACCTACCATAACACACAAAACAAGGGTCAGTACGTTTATATACTCTCCCCAAAAAAGAAAGTGTGCATGCTAAAAAATAACACTAAAAAAGATATATATCATTTTCATTCATGGAAATTTTATTCAATCACAGATGAATCAATTTGTGATCAACACGAGAAATTTCATTAAGCTACGACGAATACTCTTGGTGCCATGGAGAGTCAAAGACACTAAGGGTCAAACACAAAAGTCACACACTCAATATCTGGTATGACCTCCGTCTGCATCGACTACTGCTGTGCATCTACGCCTCATGGAAGCGAACAAGTTAGCATGGAAGTGTTGTGGGATGTTGTTCCATATTCTGATAAGCTGTCTTTGGAGTTCCACAAGCGTTGACGGTGCATGGGGAAGCCGGCGTAGCTGACGTTTCATTTCGTCCCATACGTGCTCAATGGGTGAGATATCCGGCGAATTTGCGGGCCAGGGAAGAACATCCACTTCTTGTTGCTGCAGATACTGTTGACCTACACGAGCTGCGTGGGGTCGGGCGTTGTCCTACTGTAGAATGACGCCGGGGCCGTGACGTTGCAGAAATGGGACAACAACAGGGTAAGCACTTCATCACGATATCTGGCTGTATTGAGATTGCCATCAGTAATGACCAGCTCAGTTCTATTACGGGCAGTGATTCCACCCACACCATGAGAGACCCTCCCCATAACGGTTTCGCTCCACGACACATGGATCTGCGTAGCGTTCGTTTCGACGTCTGTACACTCGCTGGTGGCCATCTGATGATGAAAGATGGAAACGACATTCATCTGTGAATAAAACACGTCGCCACCAGTGTAAGGGATGCCTGAGATGTCTACACCACTGCAGTCGAGCACGACGGTGCCGTAACGTCAAAATCGGACGAATTGCAGGTCTTCGAGGCCGTAAGCCGTATTCCCTCAGCCGGTTGATTACTGTTTGGGGATGTATCCGTCTCAGTTTAGGGATGTTCCTGGCTGTCGTCGTTGCCGTTTGTTGCCGGTTCCGGAGATGGACGACAGGGATACACCGATCTTGTGCAGGGGTGGTAACTCGGGGTCTCTCGGAGCGGGGTCGGTCTCGAACGTCATCATGTTGTGCATGTCGATGGACTTGCCTGTCTACAGTGTTACGGTGGCAGTTCAAATGCTGGGCAACCTCTCTGTGTGTTCTGCCAGCTCTAATCATACCCAGGGCAAGGAGACGTTGATTCATTGTCAATCTTGGCATGCTAATGTGGAGTCGTTTTAACAGCAGCGCAAGTTTGAATGTGAACGATAGGAAGGCCTTACTTTAGTGTTTAAATACCCAAGGATTCACACTGCTGCATGAATTTTCAGACTCTCCACGTGCAAAACATCACAAACGTGCAGCACGTCATTTAACGTTAATGCAATTTTAACGGGGAAAGCTGTTTTTGTGTTCAATATAACTTATTCAAGAACGGGTTCACACTCTTTACACCTACGAAATTATTTTTTTTGGAGTTTGATCAATTTCTGCAATGCACACTTTCTTTTTTGGGCGAGTAGTATATTATCAATTTGGGATCAAATATCAATAATATATTTAAATTCCATTTTCCTCACGTCAGGTGCACATGTTTGTAAATTTTTAAACCTTACCCAATGCAAATTCATAAGTACAATTGTTAATTTTCACAAGTTTTTCATTTATTTGTTTATTGGTAATTAAGGTCGCTTACAACATCTACTGCTACATCATGACAGAAAAATAGGTGGGAAGTAAAATATAGTCAATTGTTAATATTTATGACCTCCACTTTAGAGGACTTCCATCCCAGGCATTGGTTTCCAGGTCCTCTTTTGCCAAAAAAGCAGAACTTATTTTCCACAGTAAACATGCACTATTTATTGGTGTTTTAGGTCACTTTCCACATCTCTGGCTATACTATGACAGCAATACAGGTATGAAGTCAGGTTTAGCCAATCGTTCCAATAAACATATAGCATCAATCAAAATTGAGACAATGATCGAATGATGCATATTGGGGCAACACACTTTCTCGCCTGGTAAAGAAATACCAACATTGGCAAATTACATTAACCTTTTACCAAACGAATCAGAAACATCCGCCTGCGTAATATGCAAATTCAGCAGCTGAAAAAAAAAATTCCAAAAATTTCAGCAAAACCATATCATGTGACCCCTCTTTGGAACGAGCGCGTTCCAATGAGGGGGTCACATGATATGGTTTTGTTGAACATTTAAAAAAATGATATTTAGAATAATAAATTTTGATATCGTCTGCGTTGGGGAAAGGGTTAAGTAAAGTGGCCTGAAAATTAAAACCTTCTTTTGGTTGTATTCACATTCAAACCAATCCCAAAAATGTGCCCACAAAGACACTGGAACAAATACGTATCGAGAATCCCAATCACAGGCTACCACCACAATGTCAGGAACTGAATTCAATGACCTTCAAAGATCTTTTGAGAGCTGAATTCATTGAGTTACAGGGATGTTTTAGACTAAATTGCAAAATTACGATTTTCGATAAACATAAATAAAAAAAAATATTTCGCTTGTTCAATTCCATGTACCTTGTCAGTATATTATTGGGCATTTCTGCCCTGTAGATTCTTAAAGTCAACCATTTACATCTTATTTGACAGAGCTCAATGAGTTCTGTTGGAAGATACAATTGGTTAAATTCATTTTTGCACCATTGTAAAAAACAACGTTCCTGGAAACTATCGCTGATCTTTTTAAAACGAACATCAGCAAAAATATTGCCAAACTGTAAGGTTGGCTTCAATGTCAACCCTAAGTACCTTTTGGGTTCAGAAGTTGTTTTCAAGACCTTCAAAATTTCTTAATGAATTTGAGAGCTTTCAAGAATTCAAGGACCCACAGGTACCACAGCTTAAAGGCTCAAATTTCTGTGGACGTTCTTATATTATTTCTGAAATGAAATTATTTAGTCTCTCTGGATTTGCCTTGCTACAATTTATGGGAGAGTGTCCATAGACATAGGCACTCTCCCATAAATTGTAACGAGACAAAGATATGTGAACATATTTTGATGACCAAAAATAATTTAGCACTCTACCAGTTAATCATTATTACTAATACAAATGATGCCCATACGGAAAAAACTCACATCCCAGGCACTGGTTATCAATTCCTACTGCACCAGTGAAACAGAACTGGCTTACAACAGTATTCAACCACTGCTCCACTTCCAGGGGTTCCCATGATGAATTACTCCTTTCAAAGCCTTCAATAATAAATTTTGTGACATTTATATCATCAGTTGTTGTTGAATGTTATAAAATTGAGTCATGGCTGCTTCGTGGCAGTCAAACCTATTTATTTGTTAATGTTTAAGGTCACATATTTATGCACCATGGCAAATCGTGACTGCAACATGGAGAAAAAGTCATGTCTAGTCAATCATTTATACCCATGCTGCTCATTTTAGAGGACTTCCACCCCAAGCATTGGTGACTGGGTCCTATTGTACCAGTAAAACAGAGGTTCTACATGATATTCACAAGGGGGCGGGGACAGTCAAAACTAGATTTGTAAATCAGTAAAACAAAGCTGAGGTAAACAGGAAACTCATTCCCAGAATGACTGGAAAAATGGAAACTGACCTTTAACCCCAACGTATTTACGTAAATTTTACAACCAACTTTAGACATGTAAACCTTCGTACTGTCGCATGTTTTAATTACTACTTTCATGTCATGTCACTTTCGTAAGAAACATGACCAGAGTCAAAGAACCATTTTCTATTCTTGTAACAAACACAAATGCATCCTAGATTTAAGAGACAGGAATATTAGCTCCAAGAAGCAGAGTCCAAATATGAGTACACGAACAAGAATTGTCAATGGACATTTCATATGTGAGTAGTATGTCTCGTATGTTTCACCCCTCATCAGCAGGACCCCGGTGCAGGACCCCGGAAGTGACGTCATGTCACGTGACCTAGTGCCGCCATGTTGTGTTGTCATGGTAACCACGTGAGCGGCCATGTTGTGACGTCATCTCCATAGTGATACGTGGTGTGAGTGCGCATGCGCAGCGCGTGTTAGGGTGACACGTGTTTCCGTCGTCCATTTTGTATACTGGAGGCCGCCATCTTGGTTTCTATGGTAGCACGTGATTGCTATGTTACCAATGGCTTCTAACAAGACAGGGGTATGTTAGGGTGTGTGTTCCTTTGTAGAAAAGTAAATCTGATTACCACAAACAACCCGACAATCCCTCCAAATCACCAAAATCCACCCAAAATCACCGAAATTGACTTTATTTGATAAGGATTTCCCATGTTATTGGTTTTATTGACTTAGCACGTAGTGCTATAGTACTAAGGGGGTACAAAGGAGTGCGTTCGATTGAACAGGAGTAATGCTCTGGCTTTGAATTCGCCCAGATTCCCTTTTTGGATCCCTATCCCATGACGTTGTTCCCATTAAAAGACACGTTCCTTTGGTCATTACCCAGAATTCTCTGCTTCTATCTATATATGCAATACTTTTCGTCTATCTGGCCCGGTTTCTTTTTTCTAGAGAATACTCCAACAGCGTCGAAGAGCCTATTAACTGGAACAGCTTTGCTTATTATTACTATATTTAGCTATTCTAGTCTATTCTTGTTAGTTCTGACCCTATTCCAAGTACTCTTGTTGTTTCATTTATTTAGATCATTTATATAAATTATAACTAACCAATCAGATTGCTTGATTTCCCATAACCTGTATGCAGAGTTATCTCCCTTCTATACAACAAAAGCCAATATCATTCCCAAAGCCAATATCATTCCCAAAGCCAATAAGCTATCGAGCAGTTACTGATAAGTCATTGCTCGAACGACTCGAAGCTCATCGAGCAAATGAGCCTTAGAGCAATTGCTCGATCGAGTGACTCGGCATATTGCCCGAATGACTCGAAGTCCGTCGAGCAAATGAGCTATCGAGGAATTGCTCATTCGAGTGACTCCTCGAACGACTCTTCGACTCATTTCAGTATTTGAGGATATCTATGGCCCGGCATTGTATTATTTGAGGATACCTATCGAGGATACCTTTTATAGGATACTTATCTGAGGATACTATTACCTATATCACAAGGCATACCTATCCCAAATATCCCTTATAAGCTAAAGAGCAAGAGAGTAATTGCTCCATGAGCAATTGCTTGATCGACTCGAAGCTCATCGAAACTCCTTCGGCGTGGGTTCGCACCCCCGCTGTGCCACTGATTCTTTAGCATTCAAACAAATATCCACAAAATTCAACCTGTTTGATAAGACTTTTAAGCAGTCTAGGCATTATTCAAAACAATTTCACTGGCAACAAGCAAAGCACAAGGCATGTTTTTCTCTTATTTTATCTCTTAACTAAATAACCCTGTTAATTGAATATAATTTCCCAACACAAAACCATTTACCATACCTCCAGTACAAATTTGACCTGTTAATTGAATATAGGTTATATAGTAAACTGTTAATTGAATAAAAAAATCTTGTAACATATCGAGAAGTTGCCCAGACTCTCCCCAGTTTGTTTATATACCTATTTGGACTCAGTACATCCTGTACAGGCATTTAATCTATTAAATCTTGTTTGACAGAGCTCGTAGATAAAATAGAATAAATGCTACGTTTATCTCTAGAATACAGGAGTGACACAATCCCTGTTAATTGAAAACTCCTGTTCATTGAATAATTTTCATTGGCAAAGTGGCTATTCAATTAACAGGGTTCCACTGTAGAGCAATAGTAACTGAAGTATAACGATGAGTTAGAATCATTTGCACGTAATATTTTTATGTTGCTCATTTCTGGAAACTTGATCCCAGTGCTGGCTTCATAACATTGCCAAACAATCAGCAGTCCAGTAGTCATCCATCATAAATTGTTTGGTAAAGCTTAAGAAGCTCTGCAAAAATAGATATAGATTTTATTATACGTTTCTCCATGAAATACAATTATGAATTTGCTTATTTGTGTTGAATGTCACTTTCAGAATCACAGGAAAGCTCTTCAACCACAACACCAGTAAAAAGTCAAGCTTAGCCATGTGTTTCCCATAACTGGTTGAATGCTGGAATCCACTATCATGGCTTTAATCCACAGCTACCTAATATTTCTTTTGTTCTCTGTCATGAAAACAAGCCCTATAAAATCACACCAAGTACGGGTTTGATGAGAACAGCTCAGTAAAACAGTACCAATATCTGGATATTGGGACGGTTTTGAAACTGTCCCAATAACTAGATATTTGTACGATTGTCACGGTACTGTAATCATAACCATTCAAAAGTAAAGATGCTGTAAAAGAGGTGTGAAAAACTTTCTAACACATGAATTATCGACAAGCTTTTCTCGACAGAGCTTCTGAATTGAGTGTGCATCGTGTCCAAATTATAATGTACTTTTTAATTTTTTGTTGCTTTTAATAACCAACAGCCCTGGTAACCTAAAAAGGACTCCTGTGGAAACCTCTGAAGTGAAGAAGTGCTTAGTTTAAACAGTATTTATTCAATAATTGACATGTGTATACATTTCACAATAACATTAGACTAACAAAAAATGAACAACACTAGATACAAAATGTATACACAAAACAAGAAAGCATATTGTTGTGTATTAGAGGGATTCGACAGAAAGCTGAAGCTTATGTGGGTCGTCTCCCTGTCAACGTATAACTTACTCCTGTAGGTGGTACAGATGAACGGAAGAGCCCAAACGTCGTTGCATGAAGGCCGATATCCTCCCTTCATTGTAAATTTACTACGTTAGTTGCTACGATTGGAGATCAAGCGGGTTAAGCGTCACATCAGAATAGATAGGGAGCAGAGGAAGGCGCCTCGACTGTCAGGCAACGACGTGTGGGATTGTTTAAACTTCAATGTGAAATGAAGGGAAAAACAGAAGAAAGAATAGACGCACTGATAGATCGAAAGAAGAGGAAAGGAACTAATATGATGCAATCAGCTTGAATACATGATACAAAGTGATTATCACCATTATGCGGATGCAAAGGAGCATGGGACCTCCACTGACAGCACACGACGAGTCGAGGACCAGTCGCGATTTATCCCCAGAGGCCGGTACAAGACTCCGACGCACATGCAACAGATGATAATGATGTATTTATCAGGCAATATCTTGGGAATAAGTCTGAGTTAATACAGACCAAGTACATGTTGAATGTATGTTAAGTAAAATTTACACACAAGAGAATCGTAAGTAGGCAACTTTTTAACTTCTAGTTCATTTAGTAGCGAATTAGGTGAAGTAAACTTCAAGGCGCTAGAAGTTGGAAGGCGCGAGAGGGCATTCCACAACAGGCTTTAGACTTTCCCACTCGAAATGGGGGTGGGAACGTAGTGTTGGGTTTCAACTATTGGAATCGCTTGCTTGATAAAATGAAGTCATGTACAACTTCGAAAATAAGGCAGTTTTCATCGTTATTCAAGAATTCTGAGCCAAATAGAAGCGTGGGCGTATCTGCTACATATGGGAGTAGATTAATCGTATAATTACGAGCGTTTGAGAACAAAGGACAATGAAAGAAAAAGTGGTCAGTAGTTTCACGTTCACCACACTGGCAGAAGGGACTGGGTGATAGGTGATTATCGAAAAGGTGGGAATTAAGACTGCTAGAGTGCAACCGCAGCCTACAATGGTATATTTGAGCCCTGCGAGATTTTGCATTACTTTAGAACTTTGGTGGTCTTTGGTTACCATTACTGAGAAACGTTTTAAAGTTAATCAATGACGAGTTCTCACGGACAGGTAACGGCAACTTATTCCACTGGTCCGTAACGCTGGGGATGAAAGAAGACTGATACAATTGCGTTCGGCAAAAAGGAACTCGGTGGTTTTCACTGGATCGAAGACTGCGTGATGAATTCGTCAAGGAGATAAGTGGTGGAACTTTGTTGGAAATGTATGGAGGTGACATGTGATGATACATTTTGAAGAACTGAATTAGTTTATGTTTGTGGCGTCTTTCTTGCAAGGATTCCCACCGGGTTTCCGAATATAATAACTATTTACTGACACTAACTGTTGCTCCGGTGATGATTCTTGCTGCTGCAATTTGTATTTTTTCGAGTTCCGCGACATTTGTCACAGAACAATTATCCCAGACAGTGTCTGCGTATTCAAGAAGTGGCCTAATAAAGGCGAAATATATTTTTTCCAGGACACTGCGATCGAGGTTAAATTTATGTCTCCTCAACAAGTCTAGGCGAGACCAGGCTTTGGAGCAAATGTGGTCAATGTGATTGTTCCATGTACATGTATTATTTAGTATGAGTCCTAGGTGTTTATGGTCAGAAACTTCCGATACTTGTGAGCCACCTAAATACAAGGGTGGGTGAGAGTTAGGATTGCTTTTACGCGATATACACATACTTTCAGTTTTGTTGGGATTGAACTCGACCAACCATGTTTTGGCCCAATGCTCGATTGTAGCCAAATCGTTATTAATTATGACCGCGGCTTGCTCTGGGTTTTCAATGATTAGATATAATGACGTATCGTCAGCAAAGAGGCGAATACTGCTGAGTAAGTCGCTAGTTATATCGTTTATGTATATCAAGAACAGTAAAGGTCCAAGTATAGACCCCTGGGGTACACCGGCATTGATTGGTCTCCATGACGACGACTCAGAGGCTATCACAACTCGCTGCGACCTATCCGAGAGATACGATTTTAGAAATAAAAGTAGTTCACCTGAAACGCCAATACTCTCCAGTTTGTGAATAAGACCAGCATGCCATACCTTATCAAACGCCTTACTGACATCACAGAAAACCACCCTAACTTCTTTGCCTTCATCAAGCGCACGACAGAATTCGTCATAAATGTCAGTCAGTTGGAGGACAGTTGAATCACTTGGTGTAAAACCTGACTGAAATTGACTGAGGATATTATTTTCACTCAAAAACTGCCACAGGCGTTTGAAGACACATTTTTCAAATAATTTTCCAACACAGCTAATCAACGATATCGGGCGATAATTAGTGACTGAGTTTGAGGGCTGTTTTTTTAGAATTGGGGAGACATTTGCTTTTTTCCATAATGAAGGAAAGTACGAATTATTCAGTAAAATGTTGAATAAAATTGAGAGTGGTTCGCAGAGAGAGGATCTACATTCTTTTAGAAGACGCGGGCTTATTTGATCGGGACCAGATGCCTTGGACACCTTTATCGACTTCATTGCGGCGTATACTTCACTGCAATGTAGGGTAATACTCTCAATACGCTGGGAAATATGGGATGGTGGATCTGGTAAGAAAGCATTCGAGTCGTCAACTGTCGAAATGGAACAGAAGTATTCATTGAACACTTCAGCTTTCTCAACACTTGAAGAATATATTTTGTTTAGATGAATCAGGGTGGGAATTCCTGATGCATTACCGCTACCGATTAGTGTTTTTAGGGTCTTCCACCACAGAGATGCTGGTGTTTCATTGCTTCTCAATGTGGATTGGATTTTTGCAAGATGCTGGGCTTTGGCCTTCCTGATGGCCGATACAACATCATTCCTTTTAAGTTTATATTTGGCCCAGTCGTGTGGGAAATTGGTACGTACTTGTTTGGAAGTGCTTGTTTGCTGTGGTAAACAAGTTCAGTTTTACTGTTAGAATAGGACCTGGTCACCAGTGCCCGGGGCAGAAGTCCCCTAAAATGGGCAGCATGGGTGTAAACGATTGGCTAAACTTGCCTTTACACCTTTTTTGCGGTCACTATTAGCCATAGCTGCAGAAAAGTGACCTTAACACCAGTAAATAAATAAATAACCTAAAAAAACACCCTTTTTCAAATATTAAGACGCAATCAGGCACCACCACCCGCAACCCCTGAGGGAAAGCGAACCTCTTCTTCAGATAAAAAAAAATAATTATTCTTCTAAATGCTTTAAAAATGAACGATTATTAAATTTATCTGCCGCACTTTCGATGAGGGATTGAAAAAGTGTTCCACCCTTGAGCTGAGACATTATATTAGTGGGAGAACAAATTACGTCATGATGTGAGTTCACTTCGAAGCCACAGATCTGTTCACAATATCTGAACTCCTGATGCGTGTCATAACTTCAATAGACTTTCTAGCAAGCAAACAGTGGGTTATGCCCATTTTGTTTTTCGGGGGTAGAGCAAGCAAAAAGTGTTTTAAAATGTGGTTTTACTCGTGTCAAACTTTCTAAAATATAATTTTTTGACTTTTGTTAACATTGAGGGGCTGTGGATTAAATCACATATATCACTATTTTGTGTACTATATGGGTAAATAATTGTACAGTTGTCCTCCAATATTTGGACTCGGCCTCGCCTCGTCCAAAATATCTCCGGACACCTGCACAACTGTTCAATTATTTACCCATATAGTACACAAAAAGTTATATATCTATTACCTATTAAAAAGTGACGAAAGCCACTTTTGTGGCTGTACACTACATTCAGTGACTTGTTTGCTTACCAGTAGAAAAAAAGATGTCTAAATGAAATTGCTTTGTCACAACTTGCAACCAAACAATTATTTATCAACAGAATCTTCAACAAGGATTATGGATCGCCAATGCGGGGGTCGAGTTTTTTCGCATCTGTAAGGCTTGTCATTATAAAATCAAATTCAGTAATATTTGTTCAAATTATCAAACTAACAAGCAGAAAACGGGCAAAAATTAACTAATTAAGGTCCATAACTTCAATTAAGGTCCATAACTCTATTGTGTGGCCGAACGTACCAGTTTTCGAATTCATTCAAGATATTGTTAAGAAAGTCTCACATACCAAATCCATTGATATTTGTTGTTCTGACAAGAAAGATGATGCCTGCCTGCTCCATCAAACAAACAAAAACTCGATCAAAAACTAAAGCTCCCTTGGTGGTAGCACAGTATCTTGGAAAAATACTTGTGTTGCAAAACACCTTTGAAAAGTAATTTAGCATTCTACCAGTTAAATGAATAACCACTTTTCAAGTGAAAGAAACCCATTAACAGCAGTAATCAATTAACAACATTATTCAATTAACAGATTTTTTTTGTCTTTTCCCTGCATTCCAGTGGAAAAAAGACCACTTTATTCTATACACCTGGAACTTAAGTACCCCGTTTTTCCACGGTGGTGTTAATTGAAACAGTCATTACTTTAAGATGGCCAAAAGTGATTGTTTGAGGAACGAATGGACTATTGACAAATGAAAGGCAACACAATGATGAAAATAAGCAGTATTTTAATGGCGCTAATTACAAATATCTGTCACTAATGTTTTTGGTGGAAAAATGTTTTCTCGACAAGTATCGTGCTGTAACGGTCCATGATGAAACAATGCCGGAAATTACGGACAAAAAATGTAACTTGTGATCTGAACACAATAGCAGTGTCTGACGCCAGTAGCGAGTGTATACACCACGTGCCCGGATGACAGCCTGAACCTTCCCCCTAATGCTACCAGTGAGCCTTCTGATACGGTCCAGAGGAAACTTGTGCCACTTCTCATGCAATGCAGCTTCCAAATTCCGTACCGGTGGAACCTTTGTTTGCACACAACGTCCAAGAAAACCCGGATGTGTTCCAAGGGATTCAAGTCGAGGCTCATTGCAGGCCAAGGTAGTGTTGTAATAGCGTTGTTCTGGAGGAATGCTCTCACAGCACGGGAACGATGTGGCCTTGCATTGTCAGCCATGAATACAGGGCGAGTGACCAACGGGTGGTTGTCAAAATGAGGCACGACAACCAGATTGAGAATGTCCCGGATGTACTGATGACCACTGAGATTCCCTCGCACAGTCACCATATAAGTTTACAATCATTACTGATCCTCCACCATAAGGAACAATATGTCTGATGTTCCTGGGCACGTAAGCAGTATTTCTATGTCTCCACACTCTCGTGCGACCATCTGTGACATGAAGCAGGAACCTACTCTCGTCTGACCAATGGACTCTCCTTCATGTCCCGAGATTCCAATGTTGTCTTGCCATACACCACTCCAAACGTCACCTTTGATGCTGATCGGACAGTGCTGGGCGCTTGATGACCCTTCCGGACCCCATACCCAGTGCTTTGAGACGGTTTCGTACAGTTCTGTTGCACAAACGCCTGTTGGGGAGCGAAAGGCGCCTCAAAACCCCATTTCAAGCAAAGAATTCACGCCTAACGAGGCGTGCCAGATTCCGATCTTCCCGAGGAAAGGTCTTTCGGGGTTGTCCAGACCTTGGTCGGTCCTTAACACCGTTGGTTTGTTGATTGTTTTTCGGACAAGTCTGCTGATGACAGAATGACTATAGCCAAGTTGCCTTCCAATAGCTTTGAATGACATGACTGTTGCATGCACGCCAACGATTTGACATCTTAGTGCTTCTGACAGTCTCCTCCTTGCCATGTCAACATTTACCGATAAAAGAGGTGACAAATTTTCTTGTTTTCTACCCAGATATTGCATGTGGATGATAGTGTTTTTTTGTGACATTCGTGGGTAGCATGCTTCACGTGGACGAGGGGATGCGTTTGGGGTACACTATCAGCCAGAAACATCATGTTTCATGATATGAAATGTACTGCAAGACATAGCAATCATTTAAACATAATAATCAGCAACAGCAGCTTCACTGTCACGAAACAGTCCAGGGGGTGTTTAATTAAGTTCCAGGTGTATATGATATTTTGTTTGACACAGCTTGTGAAGTCTATCATTCAAGATAAAATTGATTAAAAGCTTCAGTAAGATTTACTAAGGTTGAATATATCTATAAACATGGGTAATTTCAATGTTGTCGAGTAATTATTTGAGCTAAGGCTCAATTGGTCTATAAACAGGGTAATTTCAGTGCTGCCAGAGTAATTATTTGTTTAATATTCATTTTTATTGAATTTGTACTAAGGGTATGGTAAATGGTTTGGTATTTGGGTATTATTTGCAACTGACTTGTGAAGTGCTGAATATGTTTCAAAGGCGATTGAAACATGTATAAATTATTGCAAGTGCACCGCCAGGCGGTGGATCAATATCTGGCCGCCTATGAAGAAATTGCTCTTGTGAAGAAATTTTTAGTTGAACAAAAGGTCAATAATTCCTTCAAAAATATAATTGTACAGTCCTGGCTTACGACCCCATTAAAGTTGAATATATTGTTTTCAAGTTATTGTGTGGAGAATCAAGTCACCAAAAATCCCAGATGGTTGCCATATTGGACATGCCAGAATGCTGGTTATCGAAAGGAACCACCCTCTAGTCATGATTAATCAACCATAAAAAGCAGTATCTGTTGGATCTCTCGTTTTCAAGTTATCGCATGGAGAATCAAAAGTCCCCGAAAATCCAAGATGGGTGCCATGGTGGCCATATTGGATATGCCAGAATGCTGGGTATCGAAAGGAACCATCCTCTAGCCTTGACTAATCAACCATAAAAAACAGTATCTGTTGGATGTATTGTTTTAAAGTTATCACGTGGACAAACAAAAGTTAACGGATGGACTGATGGACAGAGACATTGATGCTGGTTATCGAAAGGAACCACCCTCTAGTCATGACTAATCAACCATAAAAAACAGTATCTGTTGGATTATCACATGGACAATCAACAGTCCCTGAAAATCCAAGATGGCTGCCATATTCGATACGCCAGAATGATGGCTTCCATGGTGGCCAAATTGATATGCCAGAATGCTGGTTATCAAAAGGAACCATCCTCTAGTCATGACTAATCAACCATAAAGAAACAGTATCTGTTGGATGTATTGTTTTCAAGTTATCACGTGGACAAACAAAAGTGAGCGGACGGACAGACTGTCAGATGGACTGACATTGCCATAGCATAATACGCCCCACTCACATGAGCGGCCGTATAAAAAGAGATGCTGTGCTACCCAGCAAGGAGAGCCTTAGTACAGCAGAACTTTGATCATAAATAATTGTTTTGTTACAATGGCACTCTCCAACAGATTATTAACAAAACAATTTTACACGAATATTTTTCTTCTACCACCGCCAAAACAAGCTGGTACTTTCAGTGCAAGATACTTCCAGCACCTTTCAGTGGACCCATGATAGATGCTTCTAGCACTCAACCAGTTAACTGGTGGAGTGCTAGAAGCCACTTGCATGGCTCTATTGAAGAGTTTTGGGAGCCACTTTAGTGGCTTTACACTGTATCACTTTAGTGGCTTTACACTGTATGTACAATTGATGTTTGATCAGCAGTAGAAACTTTTTTCATTTGTAAAATTGTTTAGTTGCAAATTATTGGAGAGTGCCTATTGATATGCTCCACTAACAAAAAGTATTTATGAACAAAATCTTGCTAAACTTAGCATCCTTGTGCTCGTAGCATGGTATCTTTGAAAAAAAATTACCCATGTTTGAAATTAACTTTGAAAAATAATTTAACACTCACCCAGTTAAGAGGATTATTCAATTAAGAAATATCCAAATGTCATTGTGTGGGCTACAAAATATGTAGGCTACTCACTTTAGAGGATGTACATCACAGGAATTGGTTTGCCAGGTCCTGTTATACCAAACATATTACATAAAGGCATTACTTCATTTGAAGTTACAATGTAATCTGTAGGGGCGCGGTGGCGTAGCGGGAACCGGTTCTCGTCAGATCACCGAAGTTAAGCAACATCGATCGCGGTTAGTAGTTGAATGGGTGACCATTTCAGTGACTGATTCGTGCTCCCGCGTTGTGTCCTTGGGCAAGGCACTTAACCCTGATTGCCTACATGGGGGCACGATGACGCGGTGTCCTAAGGCGTACTGCATGTCGATGGTGCGCATGTATTCAACCAATCTAACCCTGTCTGTGCCACGGTGCAGAGTTCAGAGTTATGATGTTGGAGAGCTGACAGCTGCTCGTCGTTGCTTGGTGGTTCTCTCCGGGTACTCCGGCTTCCTCCACCCATAAAACTGTCACCGACATGATATGACTCTGGCTGTTAATGTGTCGTTAAACCCTAAAAAAAAAAACCAAAAAAAACCCTGTTATCTGTGTCTGCATGTTCAGGCACTAGTTATTTACTGAGTTTTAATGACACTTCCAGGGTCACCTCATGCCAGACAGTTTTACAGGTGGAGGAAGTCAAGAGTACCGACCAAGCAGCTGCGAGCAAATGTCCAACTCCCCAACGTACTAACATCACAAAATGGGATCAGCACTGATTGATGACAAGTACACGGACCTGCAGTATGCCTTAATACACCTTCACGTGGGCAATTGGGATTAAGTGCCTTGCCCAAGGACACAACAAAGTTACCCTTGGCAGAGATCGAACCATGACCCTTTTGGTTTGAAGTTCAAAGCCATAACAACTGAGAGACCGGTTATTAGCTATGCGCACTGCCAAAAATTGAAAAAATAAAATTTGAATGGCGATTTTTGTGAACAGCAATGAACACTTACGGTCCTGGCATTATGTAGAGGGTTAAAAGAGTAGATATCCTCTGTTATAAATGTTGCATGGCTTTGAGGTGACTTCTGCAAAATAGCTGTCTTCGAGTAAGAAGAGTCCACTCACCAGATATTAGTGGACTATTCTTCCTCAAGGACCACTTCTTTGGCATAGTTTATTGTTGTGCAGTAATTTTTATATTGGTTCGAACAATCTGAGTAAGAATCTTTCTTTGCATCAGGATTCCAATCTTAAGTACACAGCCTATTGTTGAGGACGTACCAAAGGCAGGCATTTTCATTCTTAAATTATGTGGAGTTGAAACAGAATACTGGGAAGAAAATCGCTTAAAAGGGGGTGGCATGTTCCCTCAGTTAAACCTCCTAGAATAGTCCGTGGCTATTTTCAGAAATATTGTCTAGTGCACTTGAATAGCGCATATTTATTTTTAGAAGCCTTGATAAGTAAAATTATCAAAATAGTATAGTATCTGCTTGGTCAATCAGAGGAAGGGGAAAACATGAGATATATAATATATTATTATATATATTAATAGTTCTTTGACAAAGAGACACATTAAAGATGAAGAAATGAGGATGATATCAAAGGTTAAAGCAGCGACCACAGATAAACTGCAGGAGATACAAAATATGAAAGATAAACAAGGATCTTTAAAATCCTGCAAAACTGCTTGCTGAAACCAAATTAAAGTATTATTTTATGTTGGTAGTGTTTCATTTGTTTCTTGTGTTCTGTTTGAGTTGTTTCAGTGAACAGAAACAGGTCCCCAAATCATTCAAGAACAGGTTTTAACAATATGGCTTCCAACTCAAATTCTGTCGAGGTTACAAAAAAATAAAATATTAATATGGCATAGCTTCGCCTCTCCAAATCTGTAAATAAAATAGTTCATCCTTTATTATCTATTTCATAGGGCAAAACAGAGAAATTCCTCTCACGAAAACCATAAAATTTCTATAAAGGAATTATTTTCCTTTCTTCAATGACCTGTATGTGTTTTAATTATTTGTACTTTTTTGAAAAGTATCATGACATTAATCCAAACAAGGTCTTGAAAAGAAATTTCCAGATAAATAACTGGACTCCGGACATCATTAGTTTTGTGTGTGTGCAACATCCCATACCCCATTACATGAAGAATGAATGTTAAGAAAAGATAATTAATCTGTATCTTCATTATTTATATAAGAACTGAAATGAACTACCTGGCGCTTTATCAAAGTATGCATGTAGGATGGGGTTGTTAAGTTGTCTGAATTGCATAGCATTTCATACAATACTTAACACACCCATCCCACATTTTTACTCCCAAAAAAGCAACATATAATTCATTTCAATTGTTATAATTTAATTCAGAGTGTTTGGTTGTAATATAATGTACCCTTATGTGGCTCGAAGTCTCTGCTATTTATATCACTGCAATCATATCAACTTTTGTGCAGACAGTTTTATTATTAACAAAGGCTAATACAAGCACTCTCGAATATTAAAGAAAAATATCAGTGAACAGACAACACACATGAATACTGATCAACAGCCCACCTGCAATTAAGGTTTAATTGCACAATGGATACGCCAATAGTTTTTTATTTAACAAATGGGTGGGACAAAGAAAAAACATTGAAATGATAGGAAAATGATTCCAGTTATGAAAAAAAACACCTCGACAAATCATTTTCAAGTAAATTAGATATTATTTATTTATTGGAGTTTAAGGTCATGTACTTCTGCACAGTGGCTAATCGTAACTGCAACATGGATATGAAATCAAATTCAGCCAATCGTTTAATCCTATGTGCCCATTTTAGATGGCTTCCACCCCAAGCATTGTTTACAGGGTCCTATTTTACAGAAAAACAGTTTACCACAGTAAACAAGCACTACTTCACTTCCCAAGGTTCACACGGGGGAGTAAATTTGATATAAAAGAAAATTAAAATTAAATCATATAATAATAAACTCATAGATGAAAAACAAAACAACAATATGAGATGTGTATTTCAATTTATTCTGAAAGTAATTTACAAAATTATTATTCAATCGAAGGTAATTTTCTGTCCTCTCAATTTCAAACCATCATCACGAGGAACAATTTTATTAAACATTGATCATTCAAGATTAATATCGTTTTCTTGCTTGTGGTTTCATGATAATTACGACGTGATATTCTCCAATAGAAAACAAATCAAACAGCCTAGCGAGCTATTTTAATTGTTTCACAAACAATATCAGTTCCATAATCAAACATGTTTCTGTGTCAACTTGCCAAATCAGTGTGTTAAGATAAACGGTAGGTCAAACATGAATGTGTGTGTTTCAACGTGAAACAAGAGGGAACTGTTTTAGTGAACTAAAACACATGTCTCCCCTTCGATTAGTTCCATGCTTCCAACTTATCACTAACAAAGATCAAACTAAATGTTAAATGTCAAGATCATGGAAGTTCAAGATAGAATGCGACACATCAGCCTGGCTGTTGCATTCAATTGCCAAATATCATAAACCTAGCTGAACAATTCAATAATTTGGCCTTGATGTCAAAGATCAAGGTCATCTGTCATCACAACAGTACATGTACATGATACAATGTTGTCTTATACTTGCCAAAAAAACAGTAATTTGACCTGAGGTCATAGGTCAAGGTCATATGTGGGTCATGATGGTACATGACACATCATCTCATGGTGATACACCCACATGCTAAATATCATAAGCCTAGGTCAAAAGATAAAAAAAAAGTTCTGGCCCAGACAAGGTTGTATGACAACAACAACAAGAACGAGAAGGAGAAGAATTCAGGGTAAAACAATATGTCTCCTTGGGTGAAGGGGAGACATAATAATGCCTTTAAAATCAACTCTATAGAAAAAAAATGTTATTACTATTTTCCCCTTATTGATAACACCCTAAATACAAATCAAATTTTGGGCAATTGTTTAATTTTTCATGTTCCTAAATTCCTTCCTGAAAACCATTTCTCTGATGTTATAGACATTTGACTTATTACTTGAAAATGACATCAGGGGCAGAAATTTTAGAGAATCAAAATGATGTAATGTCTGTTCTAATCTACTTTTCAGAAATAAATTTGTGAGAATCAATAGAAGCATCAGATTTTCTGATTCTCACGATATTCTACCCTGGAAATGAATTTTTTCCCCTAATAATTGTACATATATTAGAGCCCTGTGAAGCTTTGAAATTCGCTTTAATTCAAAATCATCCTGACGATATGATTTACGTTGTGTTGATTTGGAAAGTTTTGAACTGTCAAAATGTTCTCAGAAGCATACCAAGTGTCTCCTCTTGAATTCTTCTTCTGGTACCAGGTCTCCTGTACAGGAGACCTGATGCCAGAAGAAGAGTTCAAGGAGGGGGCACTTATGACATTACTTTGATTTAGTTCTGGAATATGCTGATTTATTGGTTGAATTGCCCAAAAGAGAAGAGTTGCCACTGAATAGAATACTTGCGTGAAGATTGGCAGTACTCACAACTGCAAGGTGCAATATACTACTCAAAGTTTGCTAAGCACCAAATATTTGACACATCATTGTGAAATTTGCTTGTGACATATTTGCGATATTTTTGGTGGATATGATTGAGGAATGTATTGAGATGGTCCCCAGTGTTTACAGTAGCTCTCTCGACAGGCAGACTTTTCGTGATAGTCATGGAAAGCATGTACCCCTTGATTTTCATGATGTTTTCGTGTATTGTCTACATGTACATGACGTGTGTAGGGTATTCAATCTTTATTTCAACACAAGCCCTTGTGATTTAATGATTGAATATGGCAAATGTAAGAAGACATTTGTCTGAAGCAGAAATGTGGTGGGCTGTAGGGATGGTGGAACAAAGGGCTACCCATCGTCAGGTTGGTGAAGCCCTTGGTGTGCACCATACTGTGATCACCAGAGCCTGGGCAAGATTTCAGCAGTATGGCACACCAATAAGATGGCACAGTGGTGGCAGAGACAGAGCAACATCTGCAACTGAAGACCGTTTTTTGATCATTCAGGCCCGTAGGAACCACTTTGCCACAGCAACTCAGCTTCGCAGTGACCTTCATAATGCATCCAGGGTAAATGTTTCGACGCAAACCAGCTGGGCAAGGTTGCACGAAGATGGTCTCCGATCGAGAAAACCATGTATTTGCATCCCGCTGTTCCAGAACTACCACCAGGCACGATATGAATGGGCCATGGACCACGTTGGATGGACCAGAGAAGATTGGCGACCTGTCCTTTTCACAGATGAGTCAAGGTACTGCCTAGACCACACAGATAGGCGTTCTAGGGTATGGAGAAGACTAGGAGAGCGATTCCATGCAGCCAACATTACTGAGCATGACCGCTATGGTGGAGGGTCAATCATGGTCTGGGGCAGCATCAGCAGGGATGGACATACAGAGCTCTTTTGTCCTTGAATGTGGTACATTGATTACACAGCAGTATACTGATAAGATCTCGGATGTCCACGTCAGATTGTATGCATGTGCAGTGGGTGATAGATTCATTCTGATGGATGTTGCCCATGCTGTCGGGGAGTACCGACAGAGGGAGGGGATTGAGCGTAAGGACTGGCCAGTAAGATCCCCTGACCTCAATTCAATCGAACATGTCTGGAAAGAGTTGCGGCTTGTAATTTCAGCCCGTCCAGTCCAGCCAAAAACTGTCCAGGAGCTTGGTGCAATGCTGGTCCAAGAATGGAACAACATCCCACAAAGGACCACCAGGAACCTGATTGGGAGCATCAGAAGGCTTTGTCAAGCTGTAATTAACAGTAATGGGTCTTATACTCAATACTGAACCCATACCAGTTCGCTACGTCAACTTTTTGGCAAATTGAAATATTTTCTCTTTTACCAATAATATCCATTTTCCATGGTTATCGTATTCAAAAGCTAAAAAATATTGTCAAACAAATAAAATCTTAATTTCTGTACTTAAATCATTAAAGATATAATTAAATAAAATATATATACACTTTTCATCACAATATTTCAACTAAAACGTAAAACAGGTAGTTGGATATACATGTTGCTTAGCAAACTTTGAGGAGTATATTCACAACTTGAAAAGCCATGAGATTTGATTAAAAATCTTTGGCCTGAGATTTGATTAAAAATCTTTGGCCTGAGATTCGATTAGACCTTAAATTTGAGATTTCCATGGCCCTAGTTGTATAACTTATTAGGGTATTCTTCCATTTATTTTGCTAGATTGTTGCAAGTTTGTTGTTTCAAGTCTGCCTTGGTGGTCAAGCCGCTGTAACAAAGCCAAGTCAATCAATTAGTAAATTATAAACATTTTAAGAATAAATACTCCGTACTCATACCACATAAAAAAAATGAGAACATAAAGATGTTTAATTTGCATTTTTTGTTCTCCAAATCAATATTACTGCTTGACCAAAATTTCAGTGCTTCAGAAATATAAGCACAGCAAATTTACCTAATGTTGCTCTTCACAAGTTCACATTAGGAAACCCTCTGTCTACTAGGTTTACTTTCAGATTTTGTGGCTATCTCATGATGGAAACACAAGTAAAAAGTCAGATTTAGCCACACCTTTATTCTTAACTGGTTGAGTGTTGGAAGCCCATATTTGGACTTCATTCAGAAGACCTGATTGGACAACTTAAAGGTTTAATTTTTATGGATGTGCAGTGAATGATCCTTGAAGAGAAATTATTCTGTCTGTGTGGATTTGCCTTGTTAAAAATTCTGGGCGATTGCCTGTAGACTCTCCTATAAATTATAACAAGGCAAACACATGTGAACAAATGCTGACAACCCCACCCAAAATTAGCACTCGACCAGCTAAGTTGCCCACTTCAGATGGATGTCACCATAGGAGTTAGTTGCCAGGTCCAATTTATTTATTTATTGGTGTTTAAAGTCACACATTCCTGCCCAATTGGTGACTGCAACATGGAGATAAAGTCAAGTTTAGTCAATCATTTATATCCATGTGACCCATCTTTCAGGACTTCCACCCCAAACATTGTTGACTAGGTCCTATAATACCAGATGTATAAAACAATAAACAAGCACTGTTTCATTTTCCAGGGTTTCCAAGAGGGGCTGGGTCCTATCATTCCAGTAAAGCTGATGTTTTCTGTCACAGTAAACATGCCTTGTCACTTTCCCAATAGGAATTTCTGTTTATATACTCACAAGAGGAAAACCTATTGTGACACATGTCAGCTTGAAATCTGGTTAGTTGTTACAGTAACTACTGATATACAAAATTATTCAAGATCCTTTTGAGAAGAACAATCAAGTTAGAACATTCACAAAAGATGACAATTGAAAAAATTGGTCAATGCTATAATATCTAAACTAGTTTCAGACATTCTTTGATACATCCCTATACCAAATTTGATGATTGGGCTTGTTTTTCATCATAGTCATTTTGTCAAAAAGCATGGAAGAAGAATGACAAAGAAAATGAAACAAGATGTAAATCCAGATGAAATGGCTCATTTTCTCTTAATCTAGCTCAAGCCATCTTCATAATGGCTAAAGATGCCTAAAAATTGCAATTCATTCATTAATTCTTTGCAGATTGATGTCAAAATATCATCAAAGAGCGAATTTTACAGTGACCTCTTTGCTGGCAGATTTTCCTGTCCAGGAGAGGTAATCTCTTGCTGCTAATTAAATAAAGTTTGAACATTTTTAACAAAACCTTCCCCTGTGAATTTATAGAATATTTTGACCAGTGATTTGACGAGTTAAATTTCCCAAAACTATTTCCATCAAATTTAGTCATGGCTGCTATAAAGCAGCCATGACTAGATTTGATAGAAATATTTTTAAAATACTCAGCATGTCAAGAGCTGATGCAACTATGAATAAAAAAAACTCAATCTGGTTTGACAGAGCTAGCTGAGTATTGACAAAGCTTAAAAATTGGTTGAATCCTAGTTTCATGAAATGAAAAAAAAATTTTTTTCTCATTTTTCATGCATGACCTGTTAACAACCTTATTTAATGCTTCTCCTAATGAAACAACCGATCATGTCTAGGGCTGCACACCAAAATCATTTAAATTTTGCTTTTCACATTTTTAGTTCTAAAATATAGGTTATGACCCTCCCCCCCCCCTACCCCCCCCTCCCTGCATCCCACTGTTTTGGAAGTAACAGGTCATAAATTTTACCTTTTTAAAAAGATACAGGAGATGTTATTTATTACACGAGGTGTAAGGTGTAAAGGGTTACTTTATAAATTTACGGTGGGATTTTGTATGTCTAAGCTGTTGAATCATGGTTTATTAATATTCCAATATAGCATCAATTTCTATTTCACATTGGATGACATGACAGTACACTCCTAAAGTTCCTCATCTTGTTGAAAATCTCAACAGCATTCTGTCATTTTCCAAGAAAGACTTTTCAAGACCTGAAAAATTAATACCATTACAGATATGAACTCTGATGAACGTTTGTTGTTCGTCTCTGCTCACACTGAGTCTGTAGTGGCCTGGCAGAAAAATTAAAAATCCTTGTTAGGCACATCAAATTACAAACATCTATAAGTAAAATCTAGACTAAGTAGTTTAGTTCAAATTCGGGAAGTCACCAAGTTTCCTTTAACTATTTTGATTCAGCTAAAAGAATCTAATAAGATTCATAACGCTTAATGCTGTTAGTTCAAGCATGTGTTATGAAACATGATTTGAAAATAAAACTGAGTCAAACTGCATCATATAATTGTTGTTTTGTCAAAATTCACACAATAATTAGACATTTATCCACCCATGAATACAGGAAGCATTGAATTTATTCTTTTTAATTTTTTTGTCAGTTAAAATATATTTTTTCCACCCATAACAAAAATGAAGCAGTGCATTTATTCATTTTTTTTTTACTTTTTTATTTTGATTTTTATCTGTCTCTTCAAACAATTTTATACCTGTCTGAAGAAACTCATTAACCCTTTACCCAACGAATCGCCCGCATCCGCCCGCGTAATATGCAAATTGAGCAGTTGAAAAAGTTACATTTTTCAAAATATTTCAACTAAACCATATCATGTGACCCCTCATTGGAACGAGCTCATTGAGCTCGTTCCAATGAGGGGTCACATGATATGGGTTTGTTGAAATTTTTTGAAAAATTTAAAAAATGATATTTAAAATAATAAATTTTGATATCGTCTGCGTTGGGTAAAGGGTTAAAATGATGCAAGTTTTAGAAACAAATATCTGTTAAAATAGAACTTCAAAAAATCATTTACAAATAAATTTAGAAAAATAAAATGTTTATTTATTTTTATTCTGGCAAGTTACATGAAAAGGTGGGATGATATGCGAATGGCATAATACGATACACATTTTGACACA
Organism: Pictodentalium vernedei; assembly: GCA_031216915.1. NCBI lineage: Eukaryota > Metazoa > Mollusca > Scaphopoda > Dentaliida > Dentaliidae > Pictodentalium > Pictodentalium vernedei. Next base: position 405,886,326 of record CM062293.1, on the reverse strand, counting down.
TCAAACACTTCACAAATAATTAGGCAAAGAAAAAAAGAGAAAAAGATTTTGGTTCTCAAGCAATCCCTCATTGAAATTTAACCCCCTTGTTGAACGTTTTTACTGGTTTGCAGTGCCTTCCAAAATGAGTATGAAATAGAGAGACTTTTTGCTTTTTTTGTTTGATATACTTATTTGCACAGGTCTTCAACGAAGCATGATAAAATACAGAATCCATAACATTAGTTTTGTAATCATCCTGATTTCTCTGTTCTGCAGAAAATAAGGCCACACAAAGTAGATCTTCTGTTTCTCAGGTCATTATTTGAAAACTGCATGCAGGCCAGCGATTTTTTATTTCTATAATTATTTCTTTGCCATCAGAAGTTCATGTTCTTGGTTTATGTTTTTGGCTTCATAATCTACGGAATAGATGGGTGGTGGTGTATTTCGTCCCTTGAGAGCAAGAAGGCTCTGCAATGCAATCACAATCTTCCAGTTATCAAACAAACAAAAAATTAAAATGAAAGCCTCCCTTCCTAACTGAACTGAAAAATGAACTGCTCGAGAATGAAATATAGTTTTTTTAACTTGGCCTTACAAATAGTTATGTATTATCATACAGGTTTCACATTTCTTCCACTAACATATTCAATCTACTGATCTTCAATAATGCCGTTTATCTGAGGTGCACACCCACACTCATAATTCATCTTACATGTACTTCAGAACTTATCTACTGGTGTTTAGGGCCATTTTGAGTAGCTATGGCTATATCACGACCACAACATATGTATGAAGGCAATTTTGGCCAATCATTTATACCTATGTTGCCCAATTTAGAGGACTTCCACCCCAGGCATTGGTTCAGGTGTATATGAATTTTTTTTTTCTTGTTTATTCAATGCCATTTGATGCTCAAAAGTTGAGACATTTTGTCATAAATTTCAGGTATTTGTCAGAAGTTCCATCCCACCAAATTGTCATGTCATTTGGGCCAGGAAAGTCATGTAATCAATCACCATATCACAAACTGGAGAAAGTTTTTCCAAAACTCTGTTTTGATTGTGTGCATGTCTCCACTTTTAAAGTCCACTTATTTATTTATAGGTGTTTAAGGTCACATACTTATGCACAATGGCTAATCATGACCATGACAGTTTTACGAGTGGAGGAGGCCGGCATACCCAGAGAGAACCACCAAGCATCGATGAGCAACTGTCAGCTCCTCAACATTCTAACTCTGTTCAAGCTCCACTCAAGCAGGGTTACAGCAGTTGAAGACATGTGCACCATCGACGTGCAGTACGCCTTAGTACATGGCGTCAACGAAGACAGCCGGGATAAAGTGCCTTGCCCAAGTTCACAATGCGGGTCATCCCAGGCAGGGATCGAACTCGAGACCTCTAGCATAGAAGTCCAACAGTCTACAACAGAGCCACCGCGCTCCCCAAAGTCCACTGGCTTTGAGAAATCTTTTTTATCCAGGCCCTCTCCATACCTCACATTTTCCACAATTTGGTTTACCTGGTGTTACTGACCATATTATAAAGGAATCTATGTTACCTTTTGATGAATATTCAAAACTTGTGCTTTATATTGTGTATGCAGATTTGGGATGGGGGGGGGGGGGATATCCAGGCCTGTACTGTCAATAAATTTGAAATAATTCAATATTATTTTCAAACATAATGTCACATCAGTTATATATAAATTTATTGCTGGGGAAGTCAGTTACATGCATGTATTTCGATAACTATAGTTACTGCAAAATGAAGTTGCACACATCACAGTACAAATTTATCATTCTTCCCAACAAGTGAAAGAGAATGAACAGTTCAGTCCCTTAGCTTAGTTTCCAATGTTACTCAGTCAGTTTTAAATGTGGTTATTGTTGGTAATTTGTATTTTCATTGATGTTTGAATACTTCGGCCTCTATATTTGTACATTCAATTGTTTTGGCTGGTGATTCCAACTGTATACCAACAAGCCGTGAATTTAAAAATATTACTCAAATTACAGTGTTTTTTTTAAAACTTTTACAGTATCCATTGACTGTTTTGTGGACCAGAACTTCTTGTAGTCTATGCTCTGTATTCTATTACATATCTCAATCCTATGATAATTGAATGGCCTGACTGCTGGGTGTATAGCAAATGTCTTCATGGTTGTGTATCCACTTAACCCTTATTTCCTAATTTTATAATGTTCATTCAGTTATTAGGAATAAAATTAAAAATAACAAGTAGTCAGTTGCAATTCAAATGCAATAGTCTTCACAATGAAATGGCATATTAACCCATTACCAAATGCACATATCAACTTTGTTATTTTAATTTAAAGTTTTTTTTAATTTTCCCTTTAACTCAACAAAACCATATTATATGACCAATCATTTGGAACAAGTTCATCAAGCTCATTCAAATGTGGGGGTCACATGTGGTTTTGTTTACATTTAAAAAAAAAAATTTTCCAACCTATCAATTTCTCAATTACACGGGCAGATGCTACTATATATGTAGGTAAAGGGTTAACTTAATAAAAGACACAGAATACATATTACTTAAAATCCATAACTCCTAACCTAAGTACCACACAACACTTTCACATATATGACCCTTCAAAACATACAAAAATCCGACCCCATAAAATTTAAAACTATCTTTTCCTTTAACCCCTTACCCAACACACGAACACCCAACAACACTTACAAAACAATTTCTTGAGTACCTAAAATTGCCCTTGTTCTACCTAAATAATATTACGTAAGACCTTACATTAGAACGTTGAGTTTATTTTAATGAGGGTTCATTCATAAGCTATGAGGATTTTGATACAAAAATGGAAAAAAAAAAAAAAAAAATTTTTTTTATTTATTTAATGGCATTGAAGGTCCGATCCTTATGCACAATGGCTAATCATGACCGTGACAGTTTTACGGGTGGAGTAAGCCGGAGTACCCGGAGAGAACCACGGAGCAATGTCAGCTCCCCAACATCGTAACTCCGCACTGCAGCACAGGCAGGGTTAGATTGGTTGAAGACATGCACACCATCAACGTGCAGTACGCCTTAATACACGGCGTCATCGTGCCCCCTTGTGGACAATGGTGGTTGAGTGCCTTGTCCAAGTACACAGCGCGGGAGTCCGAAACGATCGCTCAGACGGTCACCCATCCGAGGACTAACCGGGCTCGACGTTGCTTAACTTCGCTGATCTGACGAGAACTGGTTACCGTAACGCCACCGCGCCCCCAACCAAAACAAACTCTGAAAAATGATTTTTGTGACAAGTGCTGCCTGGTTGAGCCATAATGTTAGGTAAAGGGTTATCAAAAAGTTGTTTTTACACTACCAGTATTTGGAATAGTAAAATGGAAGCTCAACTCCAGATCTTTTCAAGCACACCCTCTTACATATAAAATTTGACTACATACAGTATGGTCACAGTGGACTGGTCACTTTCCACGGGTGGGAAATATTTCCAAGGATACAATAATATTAAATTACAAACACTAATTATAGGAATAACCAACAAAAACTTAATTAATGAAGCACAGGGTACAACCCAGTGCTTCATTATTTAAAATTTTGCTGCTGATGATTTTTATTACCTGATAAATGCAAGCGTGGACATCACTGCTTATGCGTGGATTATGACTAGTCCACGGCGACTGTACTGTATAATATTTGATGAAAATATTTAACATTATCAAAATAAATTTGATTATCATCATTTATTCAGAAACAACAAAACACATCACATGATTCTATCTAGTTTGAAATTGCTTGAAAAATATATTTCTTTTTATAGATTTAGCTTTTCACATCCATCACCGGAAAGAATGTAACAACAGCATCCTAAATTATGTTTCGAAACAACCAAAAAAATGCAAAATTAAAAATTCTGAAACAAGTTTTCCATCAATATTTGGGTTAATTTGACTGACTGATTTGTTAACAATTTTCAATAAAGTCCAGTTTAAACGATATTTTTTTTATCTTCACAACTAATATTGGCAAGCTTCCAGTAAAATGAGGTTCATAAACACGAGAGATGAAAAAAATCCTTTTAAAGGGAAATTAAAGCAATTTCCATGTCCTTCATTTAAATCTGTTTATTCATCTGATATTTGAATATATACTAGTCTAATGCATGTATTGCCAACCAATGATGACTGCACATGAAACTGACCCTTGGGAAGCTCTCTAAGAGAGATTTCAAAGGGTCAGTGTCAGGTGTTGATATTTTTTTTAGTGGATAAAATACAATTCATGCAAAAATATGATTCTTTGCATCAGAGAAGCTAAGGTCAGGTTGTGGTAGGTCATAAGAAATCTGTGCTGCTACCTGAAACAAGGAAACAATCTACAAGGCACAGAGCAAATTTGTTATAAATCAGATAATGTTTAAGTTATCAGCAGATACCTCCCTCAAGTCAGAAATTCAAACTAGAAAACAATTTAAGAGACACTTTTTGAAAAAAATTTGGGCAGGACTGCTTTTCGAACTCATCCAAGACATTCTCAAGTCGAACTCATAGACCAAATTTGGTAAAAATTGGATAACATTTGTTCACTTGTGATGACACTGCCCACAAGTCACAAAACTCAAATAAAAACAAGGTACAATGCCACCGGTATCCCCCACCACGGGTTTCTAAGTTGAAAAAAGTGGGAAAAGGCCCATAGCTAACGAAAAAACAAATGGACAAAACCTTTTATTTGTGAATATCCTATCCTTTCCCCCATGGTGGTCTGTCAGCATACCTAAGATCATTTGAATCCAACATCCACTGACTGAGATATGAAGGTCCAAAGATGTCATGGACACACGCATGAAACCCATTTCTATTTCCCCCCACAAACTTTGTTTTGGCAGAGGATAAAAAATTGGGTATGACTGATTTTCAAACTCATCCAAGACATTTTTGAGTACAACTCATTGGCCAAATTTGGTAAAAATTGGATAACATGTGTTCAGGTTATCGTGCTGCACCACCCGAAAGTCAAAAATTCAAATTAGAAAATCTAAGAGGCCAAACTTCTTAAAAATGAAAGTGTCAATGACACTGTAGCTCAACTTGTAAAGACACGTACATATATAGTATGTGACACAGCAATGACAAACATCTAGGTAATGACCTGATAACAAAGGTACATATAAAGTATTGTAACGGTCTGTACATAAATATTGACTGTAGCCTGTAAAAATGTATAGGTAAAGTATTGTAAAGGTTGGCGACAGTCGGATGCTAAACTAGAAAAGAAATCTTTGAGTCCCAGAGTGGGTCTGAGAGTGGGTCTGACTGAACCCCAAAATATTTGTTCTCATGTCACAGTGATAACAAAAGGCTCCCAAAAACACTTACTCCTGTCCCAAGGTGATAACAAAGGTATCCAAGAAGTTTCATGAAGATCAGTTCATAAAAACGAGGCGTATAGAAGTTAACAAAAAAACCGATTGGACCTAATTTTGGTACAAAATGGCCAATGGCAGTCATCTTGAATTTTGGACCACACCCAGAAACACTCGTTCTCGTCCCAAGGTGCGTAAGTAGCACTGAATAAATCAAAATTCATCTAATTTGCATAATTTCTGCACGAGAAAAAAACCTGTATTATATGTGATGTATTCCATTTTACTAAACATTCATACAAAAATTTATTCAAATCAGAACTTTCATACAGAAGTTCTGTACAAAAAACTGATTGCACTAATTTTGGTACAAAATGGCTGCTGGTGGCCATCTTGAATTGCGGACCACACCCCAAAACACTCGTTCTCATTCCACGGTGATAACAAAGGTACCCAAGAAATTTCGTAAAGATCAGTTCATAAATACAGCCTCTAGCCTGAGCCGTATTGAAGATGTGTACAAGAAACTGATTAGACCTAATTTCGGTAGAAAATGGCCACTGGCAGCCATCTTGAATTTTGGACCACACCCAGAAACATTCGTTCCCATCCCAAGGTGATAACAAAGGTACCCAAGACGTTTCGGGAAGATCAGTTCATAAATACAGCCCCTAGCCCGAGCTGTATTGACATGTGTACTTACTGTGTGTGAGTAGCACTGAAAATGAAAGTGTCAATGACACTGTAGCTCGACTTGTTAAGACATGTACATGTATAGTATGTGACACAGCAATGACAAACATCTAGGTAATGACCTGATAACAAAGGTACATATAAAGTATTGTAACGGTCTGTACATAAATACTGACCGTAGCCTGTAACAAATGTAATAGCTAAAGTATTGTAAAGGTGGGTGACAGTCAGATGCTAAACTAGAAAAGAAGTCTTTTGAGCCCCAGAGTGGGTCTGACGGAACCAAAAAATATTTGTTCTCATAGCATAGTGATAACAAAGGCACCCCAAAACACACTCGTTCCTGTCCCAAGGTGAAAACAAAGGTACCCAAGAAGTTTCGTGAAGATCAGTTCATAAATACGAGCTGTATAGAAGTTGTGACAAAAAACTGATTGGACGTAATTAAGGTACAAAATGGCCACTGGCAGCCATCTTGAATTTAAGACCGCACCCAGAAACTCTCGTTCTCGTCCCAAGGTGATAACAAAGGTACCCAAGACGTTTCGTGAAGATCGGTTGATAAATACAGCCTCTAGCCCGAGCCGTATTGACATGTGTACTTACTGTGTGTAAGTAGCACTGAAAAAATCAAAGTTCATCTAATTTGCATAATTTCTGCACGAGAAAAAAACCTGTATTATATGTGATGTATCCCATAGTACTAAACATTCACACAAAAAACTATTCAAATCAGTGCTTTCATATGGAAGTTCTGTGCAAAAATCTGATTGCACCTAATTTTGTACAAAATGGCTGCCATCGGCCATCTTGAATTTCGGACCGAACCCCAAAACACTCGTTCTCGTCCCACGGTGATACCAAAGGTACCCATAAAGTTACGTAAAGATCGGTTCATAAATACAGCCTCTAGCCCGAGCCGTATTGGCATTTGCATTTACAGTGCTGAAAGTAACACCAAAAAACATCAAAGTTAGTCTAATTTGCATAATTTATGCACAAGAAAAAAACCTGTATTATATGTGATGTATCCCATGGTACTAAACATTCATACAAAAAAATTTTCAAATCAGAGCTTTCATATGGAAGTTCTGCGCAAAAATCTGATTGCACCTAATTTTGTACAAAATGGCAGCCAGCGGCCAACTTGAATTTCGGACAGGACCCCAAAACACCCGTTCTCGTCCCATGGTGATAGCAAAGGTACCCAAGAAGATCGGTTCATAAATACAGCCTCTAGCCCGAGCTGTATTGAAATGTTGATGGCCAGACAGGCAACTGGCCATGGCATAAGCTCAAATTTGACTTAGGTCAAAGTTGATCTAAAAATTGAGGATATTTCTTTGGAATTTTCAAGTAATTTCCAGGACCTTCATTAAATTTTTTCCTCATCCATGATGTTTGTATACATACCACATAACAATTCTTATACATGTATTGTGAACCAGTAGAACCTACACACAACACTGATCATCAAAAAACTCTCTCGGTTTGGGAAGTTATTTTTCAATGAATGAAAAGGCAATTTAAGAAATAAAATGCATAAAATATTAGTTTATTATGCTAAGACATTTTGTCCAAAATGAAGTAGTAAGTGAATATATACTTTCTCCAAGAAAAAATATGATTTCAGTTTTAAAAATAAAGCAGAGTAAAGGATTTGTACAAAACTTGTGAAAAATAGTGGCTGAAATAACTCATTCCTATTCCATAAATGAACTCAAAACTTGACAATATGCATGAAATGGACCTGTATGCTAGAGTGACAGAAAATAAAGTTACTGGTTCATATATACAGGGGAGTCCACTTAATTCGATATCCCTTAAACGAGTTATTATCCAGATAACCACTGAATTTGGGTTGTTGATAGACCTGTTTGGCCTCACTACATCCAATACAGGCATTTAATCTGTTATACCTTGTTTGACAAAAGTTCCATGAGCTCTGTCAAACAAGATATAATAGAATAAAGGTTCAATCAATCTCTGAATAAAGGCAAATGACCAAATCCCTGTTAACTGAATACTCCTATTAACTGAATATTTTTCACGGGCAAAGTGACTATTTCAATTGTAGTACGGCCGCAGTGGACTGATCACTTTCCATGGGTGGGCAATACTTCCATGGATGCAATAATATTAGATTTCAAAGACTAATTATAGGAAGAATCATCAAAAATTTAATTAATGAAGCATCGGGTACAACCCGGTGCTTCATTAATTAAAATTTTGCTGCTGATTTTTATTACCTCATAAATCCATGCACGGCCACACGTGGATTACGACCAATCCACAACATCTGCACTGTAACAGGGTTTGATTGTATTGTCAGTTTAACGTTCTTTTATTGAAATGGAAGGAGAAACTTCAGACAAATAATATATGAAACAAAAGAGAACTTTTGATTACTTTAGGTTTTAGCTACATCACATAAACAATAATTTTTTAATGTTTGACATATTACCGTACTGACCTGGGTATAAGCCCATAATCGAAAATAAGCCCACCTACCAACTTTTCAGATTTCAGTTTCAGAGTCTCCTTCTTGTAAATAAGCCCTGTCCCTGACTTTGTAATGACAACCATGATGACAGCCATGCTGGTACATGTAAGTTGTTACGATGAAAAAAAGAACCCCTTACTCAACGTACATATCAAAATTTGATATTTTATTTATTTCTTTTTCAAATTTTTCAAAAAATTTCAACAAAACCATATCATGTGAACCCTCACTGGAATGTGCCCAATTAGCTCGTTCTAATGACGGGTTACATGATATGGCTTTGTTGAAACTGTTTTACATTTTTTTCAACTGTTTAATTTATAAATCACACGAGCGCATGCAACCGATTCGTTAGGTAAAAGGTTAATGAAGCTTTGTTATGGGATTGACCATGTCACTTAACTTGGTGTCAAGTTTGCATCTAAATTCTCCTGCAGGCTTGATGTCTCGAAAATAAGCCCACCTAGAAACCTTTGAATACCATTTTATCATGCTATGAATCTTTTTGGAAAATATAACATTTTTATTTAGCGGGGGAGGAATTCGCTAGAATTGTGCACTTGGTGATACCTTCCTGAAATTTGGCATGATGTAAGGGTAGGCATCAGAGATTTCAAAATCGATCGGCTACAAGTTGGCACCATCCTCTAGCCACCACTAGCAGCGAAATCCAAAATGGCCGCCAAGCGGATCGAAAAAAAGCTATTTTCGCCGATCGCACAACTGAAGCTCCAAACCTAACACCATACATGTGCTGTAATTGATGTGAATGATGGAGTGAAGCCCTTGGAACAAGTTGGGGGGAAGATTAATGGATAATGGGATCAGAATTTCCGTCGATGTGTGCGTCTGTGTGTCTGACTGTCAGTATGATCGTCCGTCCGTAGATAAATTAGTGTTGAATGTTTCTCGGGAATGCAATGGTCAAATGAACATGGTATGAGAGATTCCTGTCAACACATGAACAAGGGTACTCGATAGTATGCAGCAGTGGGGATACTTGGACATTTGATAATCCAATTAAAGTGACAGTCTATTCTCAACTTCCGGCATTTTCGATAGATTTATTTTCTAAGAAAATAAAACTATCAAATTTCTAGAGGAGTTCTGGTTCAATCTCAACACCATAGCGACACGTCTGCCAGCAAGGGCAGTGCTGGAATGAACTCGGGATGCATTAGTTCCCGTTGTTAATTATACAATGTTATCTTGCCAGTATAGAACATTGGCAAAATGGGACTAGAAGGGGTGAGTGTATGTTTGCAGTCATTCGAGGTACAGGAATATTTTTTGACTACAAGTAGTATTCTTCATTTTCGGCCAGTTAAGATGTGGTGTGTTCCAAGTCAGGATTAATGTTGCCGACACTTAATGCCCATCCCTCATGGTATGCTACTTTACCAGGGATATAGAGATATAGCCACCACTGGGAGCCAAAACATGACCTTTGATGTCGATGAGTGGTCGAAATGTTTTAGCGAATAACTTATCGAAATATGATCCGGTATGGCAATTTGATACCTTACGTTAGATTTATTAGATCAACTCAGGTATGGATTCATTGAGACATGAGTGCGCTACAAGATGAAGGATTTCCAAGTTGATTTGCTATGGAGTAGGAACTGACTAGTCACATGTGGCCTATGGCCAGAGAAAGACAAGGATACCATAGATGAACACACGGGTGAACGAAGGTATCAACTGTTGTACAGAGGCAAAATAGTTGGGGATATTGTATCATGCTATGCATGAATTAACACCGTCTTGTGCAGTAAATAACAGACTATTTTCCGAAATCTAAAACTGTATTCCTATACCCCGGACAATGTAGCAAGCCACATGGGATGAACATTTGTTAGCAAAATCAACTCAACTAGAAACATGACATGTGTTAACTGGCCGAAAATGGAAAAAAAAATACCAGAATAGGAGATGACTGGTCCTAACATGACAGTATACTACTCAATATTGTTACAACAGCCACCTTCACACTTACACAAAGGTGTGCACCTTAATCCAGCTTTCAAGCATTTGCAATTGCCCTTGCAGGCCTTGGCACAACTACAGTGGAGCATCAGTGCACATGCAGCACTTGCGTCTCCTAGGTGAGTCCAAAATGGGACCAGAATATTGAGACGTGGATTCCACTCCCATCCGTACTGTGATGGGTCTGGCACACATAAGTGTTTCTGCAGAGCACGATGCCAAATGAAAGATGACACAAGAATTACCCTTTTTACATGTTGATACAGAGCTGCTTTGGTGGGCGGGATGTTTTCCATAGACTTAAGGCCATGTGTGAACATATGCCGTCTCGCATCATTGACACGTGTACTGACACAACTGTTACTGTACATCTGTATGGTGAGTTTTTCGATATGCTGCATATGAGGGGAATCCTCTGAAAAGACTTGCGGATTCTCAGTCAATTCTATCATCATTTCAGTTGATGCGGGAAAATTCATCCATGCATTCCATCCTGTCTTCTTCCCAATGCCGAGCATGCTGGATGTTACATCACAACCTGTGAAGGCGTGGAAGAAAGTCAGGGCCTTACAGTAATCAGGTCCAAGTTGTGAAGCTATCTCATGAATTGGCATATCTTTATATGCCTTTCCAATTCCAAACCCAATCCACAGCTCACTGAGTCCAAGGTCACGGAATGTTGCGAAATGGTGCAAAGACAGAATGACGACATCAGAATCAACCGTGCGAAGAAAAGCTATTTTGTGACCTTGTGAGACTGCATGGTTGAGATGAAGCATCATGCGCGTGTCTGCTTCCTCGTGGTTCGATGGAGATATGTCACATAAGCTAACATCCTTATTGCATAGTACATATTCTCCTGATGTCGTTAACAACTGGTACTCGGATGTTGATGTTAATTTCAGCAGTTCAGCAGACAGGAACTTGAAAAATTCGTCTTTATTCTCACTAACTTTCAAGAATGCCTGCCAATTCTTCCCTTTAGGTAAAGGGACGTTCTCGGACACCCGTATCAACCTAACTGCTGTCTCACCGAGGCGTTTTGCTCGCGTCTGATTCTTCAAACTGCCTTCGGGGTAACAGTCATAGATCGCATCAACCCTTGTGGTGTTCGTGTTAATCAGAGATTCGATGTATGGCAATAATTGCAATCGAGCATATTCTCCAAACAGATCCGCTTTCTGTGGTTTGATTACATGGACTACAGCAGGCATATCCAAGATGACAACTGAAGCTTGTCTAGCTGCTGAATTCTTCCCTTGTGCAGGAATAGCTGGTAAACAATTGAGAATTTGAGATTTTGTCCCACTCCGTAGCTTACCTCTATCGGATAATGCTGGCGGATCACGTGCATTCTCGTGCATGAAAAACTCATCCATGTTTGAATCAGGCCGGGCTTGCAGTGAAACGAACATCTGGGTAACTATTGCGGCAGTTGCTTTACTTGACATGAGTTTGTCTCGGCCTTTGTCCAGGTTGGCTGGGGGTGGGTTAAGGAAGGTATATATATTTGCCTTGGGAATAACATCATTCAGGGGTACGGTGCATTCCACAAGCCTTTCCTTCAAGAAAGTGGAATATAAATGCTTGCCCCTTTCGGGTAATGACCGTAAACTCTTACTAACTTCGGGGTCCATATATTCACCAGTATCTAATGTCACCAGCTGACCACTAGTTTCATCATAAGGGTTGATAATGAGTCCCTGATTCACCAGATCGAGGAGAGATTTCAATTGATTCAGAAATTTTTTCTGCTCTGATACCGAACTTTCCGGGTGTTCCGTGTTATCTGATGATGTTGTGTGGAAACTTGCATATTCATACTCATCTATAACACGCAGAACTTCTGACCTTGAAAGCTCAATAACGACTTTCTCTTCAGCCTGGCCATAGAGACCTTTTGGACCACTGTCTTCTTTGAGTAGTTGGATACTATGTTCTTGGCTCTGATCTAAACCCATCATACTGAACTTCCTCTCACTACGCTGGACCACAAAATGGCCTTCCATGAATTTGTTGTGGATTGAAGGATGCCGCCTGGGTAGCTGAGACATGTCTCTCAGAAATACGGGGACCCACCGACAATAATTTGTATGTCCTAGGGCAAAAAAGTAACTGCACAACTCATCGATAGAACACAGTGTACCAGGCCAGTTACCGATTCGTTGGTTCCGAACGAATTGACAGCTTGTCAAGAGAAAGTTCCGAACGATTTCACCCCAATAGCGCGCAGTTGGAGATTGTGAAAGAATCCTCTGTTCCCACATTTCAAATGACTCATGGGGCCCAGTCTGCTGACAGTAAATCTCATAAGCATTCTTTCTGAGGATCTCAAGCCAAGCTAGAGTGAGAAGATATGCCTGTCGCGTCCTCTTGACATGTTTCCCACCAAGTAGGGATGATGCTACACCGGGTGTGAATATCTTTGCGAGGTGAAACATTCGCTCCCAACCAGAACCACCCATAAGCTTACCACCAGCTTCTTGGGTGCACATTTCAAGATGCAGGAATCCAATCATACACACCATTCGATCCTCACCTATCTCCTCTGGGAACAGCCATTGACATTTTTTCTGCCTGGCATACAACGGACAGTCACCTTCAATGACAGGTATCTGGCCGGGGTTTACGAAAGCAGTAGCTTCCCTGACCACATACATAGCATGCTTCTGCATACTGAGTGAGTCCGCTTTCTGCTCACTGAAAACAGGGAATACCCCAATAACTGCACGAGGTTTGACATTGTCTTGATCTTCATGTTTTGAAAAGAAGCCTGAAAAGGTCACAGGGACTTCATCAAGCTGCCAGCTGCCATCAACCTTCCCTTTATTGCTGATCTGTGACACATGAGACAACCAGTCATTCTCTCCCACGTTCAAATCTGCATATTCATTGGGCCGTACATTACATTCATCTGGAGATTCAAGCCTGATGTCCCCACCAAAGTCTTCAACGAAAGGAACAAATGCATAGTCGTCTGGGAGTTCAATTTGTGTGTCTTCTGGAACATCTAAACTCAGTGGTGGGGGATCAGTACCCACATTGTCCCTGCTCAGTTGACCAATGAGTGTGATGGACGTACCATGCATATCAGATCTACCAGATACATCAATGTTATCAGTGGTTCCTATCGAGAAAACATTACGTTTGCAGTTAGCTGGGACTACAACACCTTCGTTCTTGAACCGCAGTGAAACAGCTCTCGCGAAACTCCTGCGAACATCCATTACGCGATCATAAGAGACAGAGAGTCCCATTTGATGAAAATCTCTGATAAGATTTTTCATACGATCATGGGCATGCAACTTCAAACCCACATAAAGAGGCATTGGAGTTTCTCTGTCACGTCTCTGGTGAACATTTTGTGCATGTTCGGAGCGTTTCGCTGAATTGCTGATCAACATCTGTGAAATAGTACAAGCCACTCGAGTCTTGGCATTAACAGTCTCATCATCGCCTAAGTTCTGTATACTACATGTGCCCTCAAGTAGAACTCTAAGAAGAGTCAGGAGTGAGTTGGGTACAGGCTCGCTCAAGCAATAAGATGAAAATGATCCCGTGAAAGGAGCTTGAGATATGAGTATGTGTTTACGCAGAAGAAGACCCACATCAACTATCTTTTTTGCCTCTTCCTCAGACACTATACGAGTTGAAGATTCGGACAACAAGGAGCCAACTCGAAACCTACTTGAAATAAACACATCTCTACCCTGTGTGAAGGCGTCCCAGCCATCGCCCAATTTCTGCAACAAATGTTCTTTGAATCGAGTGGAATGTATTTCTTCACTAAGCCAATCAGAACCGACTTGCTTCAACCTCCGACTGTACAGATTCTTGAGATCGACAAGCTTCATCGCGGAATCGTTGTGTTCAACAAATGTTATGAGCTCTGCCATAACGAGAGGGTCATAGGGCAGGCCTGACGCGGAATGTTCGGCGTTCTTCGACTTTTTAGATTTAGCCGCTCGTGCTTCATTGGCAAGCTTACAATAACAGGTTTTGTGATAGTAAAGATCACTAGCAGCGGAATCAAATGCTGCATTGACCCGAGAAAAAACAACCCAGTTCTCGGCTTCCTTTGCCATAATTTTGAGTTTATTGTTATCAGACATTGATCTGCAAATAGGCTCACTGCTGTCACCTTCGCGTTTGTGACAATAAACACACTGGGGCAGTTTCCTGTCACAGCCAGATTCAAAACTTGTCCGTGTTCTTTTAGGACTCAGCGTGGAGCAGGATGCCACTGCCTCATTTCGCTCTCGCTTGTGTAGCACGCGCTGTACGATGTGAGTCCGAATACTGTCACGGCATGTCTTATGATATATTGCCTTATTCGTCAACAGTGACATCGACATACACTCATCACTCTCTCTCATCAAACAATCAATGGTCAAATTATATGGAAGCTCAACGCCATTATCTAGGAAGCGCGTTATGTCTTCCTCAATAGCTTTATAGGCGTCATGAAAACGAGATTCTCTATACGGACGCATCAATTTCTTGGAACTGTCTTGCTGGCAAAAGCAACAACGTTCCCAGTCAGTACTAGTCCGTACACGAAGAGGATTCTCACTCATTCTGTGAATGATTTTTGTGAACAATCGCGTTCTCGAATTAATTTCGACAGACAAATCAGAATTGCTTGCGGAATTACGCCAAACAAGAGATTGTATGGCAAAGAGACTGCTTCATAAAGAGCGTTGTTTCTCCGGGATCAGCGTCATTCAGGTTTGCCTGAATGACGCTGATCCCGGAGAAACAACGCTCTTTTCAAGTTCCAAGAAATTGATGCGTCCGTATAGAGAATCTCGTTTTATTCTACATCATCTCCCACGTCTGTTTCCAACACGTGCGTGGATCAGAGTTCACTTTCGCGCCCTTACAATCGGATGTATAGTCGGTAGACCGTCGAAAAGGAGGTTCCCTTCAGCCGCTGGCGGCCATTTTGGATTGTGCCGCTACTGGTCGCCACCGGTCGGTGTCAACTTGTAGCCGATCGTTTTTGAGAACCTCATAGCCTACACTAACAGTGTGCCAAATTTCAAGAAGGTATCACCAAGTGCACAATTCACCTGTATGTGACGAATTCCTCCCCCGCTATATTCAGTTTACTTCTTGAAGGCCTGCATATTTTTCATGATAACTTTCTCAATGCAAGAACCTCATAGAATTGTGACACAGCAGTGGTTTCCAGTTCATTCTTAGCTGCCAAAACATTATTAAAAACAATGCAAGGCTAATCTGAGTTCATCTAACACCTAATGATAAGTGCACCTTGGAACATTATTTTAAAGACAATAAAAATGATTTGGCTGAATGAGGCCTTGAATGACCAATGGTCATGGTCATAAGCCAGAATAAAATCTCACAAATGTCATACATAATAACTCTCAATTAACTCTTAAGAAACGGTGATAACATCAAAGAAGGTTACCTGACAAATGGGATTGATATTCATTTCTATTCATTGGGAAAATTACTGATACAACTGGATATAACGGAAAAAAAAGATATATACACCTTTCTCCAAAATAAAATGTTGGAAATGATCTGAATTCAGTACAAAGTTCTTAACTGTATATCTTATCTGACATATTATTTGAACATCCTTTTCATGTTCACACTTGAACACCAATATGTTATTATCGCCATATAGAAGTACCTTATCATAGTTTACATGTTATCAACTGCAAGCCACATTGTTAACTGGTAGAGTGCTGAAAGCTCACATTTGGACTTTATTCTGAAGTGCTAGTTCAACAACTTAAAAGCTTCATTTTCTGTCGATGTGCTCCATATTATCTTTGAAGTGAAATTATATAGTCTGTATGAATTTGCCTTTTTACAATTTATGGGAGAGTGCCTGTAGCACTCTCCCATAAATTGTAACAAGACAAAGAACAAATTTTGACATCTAAAAATAATTTAGCACTCTACTGGTTAAGCACTAACATACATTTTTCTTATAAAAATACCTAAATATCAGAAAATTTCTTCTGAAAATAAAGTATCATTTCAAGGTTTATATTTCGATGAAGCCACTGTATTATATAAATATTCAAATATCAACTTGTGGCATGAAAACAGTATTATCTCATAAATATATACTCTGAATTCTCTTTCAAAATAAGTTGCATATTATCATAACATAAATTTCAATAAATAGAAGATCTCTAGTAAATTACCATTTTAATATAAAAATTTTGAACTTCATTTATTCATTTATTGGTGTTTAAGGTCACATATTTCTGCACAATGGCTAATCATGGCCTCGACAGTTTTACGGGTGGAGGAAGCCAGAGTACCCGAAGAGAACCACCGAGCAACTGTCAGCTCCACAACATACTAACTTCACACAAGCAGGGTTAGCAATGGCAGTGCTTTCCTTATGGAAAATGTTGCGAGAGCAATAATATGAGCTTGTGAAATCACTTGCGAGCTCAACTTGAGCCTGCCAACCATGTTGTCCAACATCAAAACAATTTGTATTTATTTAGTGGTGTTTAATGTCACCTATTTATGCACAATAGCTAAGCTTGACACAACAGGACATAAAGTCAAGTTTAGTCAATCGTTTATCCCCATGTTGCCCATTTTAGAGGACTTCCACCCCAAGCATCAGTGACTGGGTAGTAAAGCAGAACTTGTTTACCATAGTAAAGAAAGCACTACCTCATTTTCCGGGGTTCCCACAGGAAAATCTTCCAAGGCAATGTATATCCCCGTGAATCATCGTGAATAGATAGGGTTAACAGTCAGTCAGAACCCAGCAGGAGTATCAGACCTGGTGGATGGTTTGGGTGAAATAAAGTTTAATTCGGGACGATTCGGTCTGGAGACAATTTGTTTCATGACATCAGTCAGCAGAAGTATCAGACGTCTCTGACGGTACCTGGGGGACGGTTTGGATAAAATACAGGTTATCCGACAGGATTTCAGGTGTGAACGGAACCTAACAATCGATATCGTGATATATAAGAAGCACCGACCTCGCTGCTAATGAAATTAGTTCCCTTGATGTGCAACATCATCACTGAATGGTTATTGTCAAATAGAATACCGACCTCGGAGAGAACACGGTCAAGGTCAAAAACAACACAAATGAAAACCATCGCCCCGAAACAATCACACTGTAAAACCCACTGCCTTCGGAAAAAAGCACACGTAGGGTAAATTATTAGCGCTAAACACGATGCACGCATTGTTTTCCAAAATCAAAGGTCTGTCGAATGAGAAGCTTGGAGTAAAACAAAATTCATTCAGAACGAAGATCGAGAGAATACAGTTGTACAGTTCGAGCCAAAAATTGACGGGCGCAGTTTTTAGCGCTTGTTCATTGGAAAATGCGAGCGCTTACGGGCGCAAGCGCATATGCGCCCGCTATATGGGAAGGACTGGTGAAGACAGGGGCACCATCGACGTGCAGTATGCCTTAGTACACAGTGCCACCGTGCCCCCATGTGGGCAATGGGGGGTGAAGAGTCTTGCCCAAGGACACAACACGGTTGCCGCAGGTGGGGTTCGAACCAAGGACCTCTCGGCTAGCAGCCTGCACCTCTATCTACTGAGCCAACATGTCCCCAATTTCTGAACAGCAGTTCACCAAGATCCTTAGTGTTGTTGGCGGATATGTCCCCCAGGGCAGAATTTCTCTTGCGACAGAAATATGCATAATTTGGGTACATTTAATCCAATTTTCCCCTGTAAATTGAAAGGATTTTTGCACCATTGATTTCTTCTGTTAAATTAAGATGAATTTTTCGTCAAATTTAGTCATGTCTGCTTTACAGCAGCCATGACTAGATTTTATAAGTATCTTGAAAATATACTCAGTGGGTTGAGTTAATGATTGGGGTTCAGAAATTTCATATGAAATTGTGACGAATCTCAGATTTGTTTTATCACATAATATTTAATTTAACCCTTCACTTAATGTAATGCCCAAAACTGTCCGGTGTTATTCACAAAAAATCACCAACCAAATTTTATTATTTTTTAAAATTGTTGCCTCAAAAACATAGCTTATGACCCCTCAATGGAACAAGCTCATTGAATTCATTCCAATCAAGGGTGGCCATAAAATAATGCTAATCTTTTAGTTAATCAGGAAATGTTAATTCAATTGTTTTCTGCTAGTCATGTTAGGTAAGCAGTTAATGAAATTATTTAAAAAATAGAGAAGATTATTTCAATTCCTTCCCAAACTACCTCACAATTAACACAACAGCACAATTGACTTCTGATATCAGTTGTCTATTAGATGTGTTGCAGACAATATTTTCATAATGGGCAATTTCATTGTGATTACGTGATAAAAAATAGTTTCAAACAAACAATAACATATTTTGAAATGTACTGAATTTGGATGATTGTCTGATTTTCTTCAACTCCTGATCTTTCCCCTCCAAGAATTTGAAATATGATAAAAAATGGCACACAACTGGTGATAACTCAAGTCTATACTGAAAGTTTTCAATAAGTATTCTTTCAATCTCTCTTCTTGTCATCTTTGCTTTTGGAAATGTCATTTTTAAGTTCCTTCATATCATCTTCTCTTTTAGATTCTCTCGTCAAAGCTTTCTTCAATGCATCCCACATTCCACCCATAAAAATAGCACAGAATAAGTTCTCAAGTGGATGGAAAGGATCGATCATACCAAGTAATATGGCAGAAATTTTGAAATAAACAAAGAAGATGACAACTCCAAAATAAATGGCAGCATGCGGTGCAGTGATGTACCCAAGACGTTCCATCAGAAAAACAAGTGCTGCTATGAAACATGCCTTTGTGGTACTGAAAAAGAATATAGTAAACTCATATAGCAATGCCAAAGGGATTAAAAAGAAATTCTGCAGATAAAATATTTCAAGATTTTTCACCAAATATATAAACAAAGTTTAAGATGAGTGTAACTGTAAACATTATATTATGTTTTCCATTCTAATACAGGAAGTTTATCACAGAACACAAGAATGAATGTTAATCTCTCCATTGCATTTTCACAACTTTCTTACCAAGCACACACAATCAAAATATTGTGAGTAACTAATACACACAAAGCTATTATATAATTAGTTGTAAGTTTTACCTCAAAAGTTAAAAAATTTATAGTAATTTATATTTTTTTTATACTTACCAATGACCCAGACATAGCTGGTGCTAACTCTTAAAATATAGGGCCAAACACAAATTTTGCCCCCCAATCCCCAAAATTTGCATCTAAAACTAAAGAAAACATGTCCTGAAAGGCCCTCCACACTTCGCCCCTACTGCGCATGCGCAGTGTCAAGGACGTTCCGAAATTGGCGCCATTAATCATTCTAATAACCAGTGCCTGGTAAGCGCTATGTACTCAGCGGGGAGGCAAGAGTTCCCAACTCCTGGGAGGGCCATCCCCGTCTGGGTCATTGGTAAGTATAAAAAATATATAAATTACTATAAATTTTTTAACATTTTTATACTGTACCAATGACCCAGACATAGCTGAATAGTAAAAAGGCTGGAGGGCCAAGGACATAGAGCAAAATGGAATACGCTCAATAAAATAAAATAGAGTCATCCCCTGTAGGGAAAAAGAAGTAATAGGCCTTACATGTATCTTTCTTATTTATGATAAATTAGAAAGATACAACACCTTCCAAAATTGAGCTTCATACATCCATGTACTCTATTAATATCCAATATAATCCTTATACTAATAATTTTTAAAGTAAGCCAATAAATAAAGTAAGTCTAGAGAATAGAGACTCTTATACTCCTAAAAGTGTCTGAGGATTGCATAATCATGTCCGTTGACATATGCAATATTCAAAAGCTATACTTTAAAAACTAAGACTTGAATGAATTTTAAAAACCTAAACTTCTCACTAAACAACCATCCCAATAACAGCTCAGAATTACTAACTCCGGAGGAGGTATCCCCTTGTTTTCATAGTAAAACAGGTGCCCCAAGGGAACACCCTCCCCCCCCCCCCCCCTTTTTCTTGCCCTGGGTCAAATAGCCCAGAGCGAAGAGGGCAGCTGAACGGAGACATTGCCGAAACAGACAGCCTACCTAGCTATAGTAGCAACTGTTAAGTGAAAGACATTCTGAGCAGTAGATAATAGACCTAACAATAGAGGCCTCCAGAAATGGACTCGATATTTCTAAGATAAAATTCATGAATGTGGATGGCTGAGCGCAATGAGCGGCCTTCAAAAATCTATAATAGCGACACTATTAATGTAAGCCCAAGAAGTAGAAGAACTCTTACTTCATGAGCCGAAATCTTAAGCACAACTGCTAAGTCACTGATATACCATAAGCAGTACCGATAGTTAATAGAATCCATTAACAATAAAATGGAGCGTAACGTCCTTCTACTAGACATCAAAGACAGAAGAAGCTTACGCCCTTTGTAATAAACAGATATCTGTTTATAAATACATAAACTGTACCCGGAAAGAGTAAAGGCCTATGCCCATACGAAGACGGAAGGACCTTAAAATAATAGGTTCCGGATAATAGGAGCCTAACTCTTATGCAACAATCCAACCTAAATAGTAACGGAAGTATTGATTCCGAAACTATGAAAGTGAAAATCATCCATTGATAGTGCATGAAACTCACTGACTCTACAGTAAAAGAGAAACCAACAGAATTACTGTCTAAAAGGTCAGAATTTTAAAACTACTGTTTCCAGAGGCTCAAATGATTACTTAGCTAAATAAGAACCGAAGTTAAAATCCGTATAGGAATTTAATCTAAAGATTCTAAGTCTATTTATCAAAAAGTTACTAACTGACTTAGATAAAGAGACAAAAGACTCAATTGTAAACTATCGTAGAGTGCATAGGTATGAGGTAACATAAACCTATAACCTAAATAATAACAGGCTGCAGTAGATCTTGTGAAACAAGTATACTAAAAAATAGCAATGAGTAGTATGGAGGGATCAACAATATGAACATAATGATCCCTACACCACGACGGAAGAGCCTCCACTTTAGCCGCATAGAATAGCGAAGAAGAGGATCTCCTATAGTAAGAAATCGCGTCCAAAGCTCGTCCAGTACAGTGCTTACAATGCAATACGGACCACACAACGGAATACATGAAGGTTGCGACCTTGCTGGTTGTGATAAAGATGACACGATTTACCCAGTGAAAAAGATCCTCACATAGAGGAAGATTTCACGTTAAGACCCACAGTAGACAAGAGAGTAAATTACTCATGATCTCTGTGAAGGTAGAGATGCTATCAACAGAAATGTATTGTGGTTGTTTATCTTAGCAATACCTGCTAAAACAACAGCGCCGGAGGATACGCGTATCCTATCATTCCGTCCTATAGATCAATAGAGCGTTAACAATATTAGCTCAGAGATCTGGACAAGCCAACACATACGTCTGCAATTGATTAGCAAGCTGTGTCATAAATAAATCATCATTGGGCGCTCCTATAGATAGCAAATCTGATTGAATACTTGTTTGTTGAGAGTCCATTCTGACAGCAACAAGCGACCCGTAAGAGAACGGGAGTCCGATAAAACAATCAGACGACCCGGAATATGACGGACCAAAACTGAACTTGGTGTACTATAACCAACAGACGGATTCTTTCCATTAAATTGAATAACGGAAACGAAAGAGTGCCTCCCTGGTTCCGGAGATACGCCACTACTGTCGAATTAAAGGACAGGAATTTGGGCATGCGTTTCTGAATAATGTTCATGCAATGACATAAAGCAAGCCTAAAAAACATTATTCCGCGGAAGTTAAACTGATTGCTAAAAGACTGCGGAACCCAAAGACCCTGGCACTTCGAATCCGTAGGGATCAGTATTATATCCCAATCTGTTTGACTGGCAACCGTCATAACAGCCACACTCGGGTCCGGCAACTGCAGCGGCACTCTCTGAGTCAACCACCGAATGTTTGCCCCAGTCTGAATCTCTTGTAACACTAGATAGACAAGAGAACGTGTAAATCGACCAATTCATGGATTGCCGAAAAGTTGCCGTCGAAGAGAAGCTCCTCCGAGAACGAAGCGACTCTGAGAGAGTTCTTAACCTTACTATCCACGCGTGTGGATGTAGCTAGGGCTGCGTCACGTCTAACTAACTCCAATCAGCCACTGAAGAGCGGAGTTATACGTGAACAAACTACTGCCCTCAAAAGAAATTACATTGAGAATAATATCCCGTAAATCTTTTCTTGAAGACGTAATGATAACGCCTCAGTAAGGCGGATTACGTATAATAAAGCGTCTAAGTTAAGTCTACTATGCATAATGTCGTTCCCAACACTGAAATTGGAAAAGACATAAACGGCGAAAAAGAATATATGCAGTCTTTAATCACACCGTCTAGACGCATATGAACTCTCGGTATGCCCTGCTCTGCCAAAATAAACTATTTGTATAAATGATAAAATGGCAGAAATGAGCAACGCGGACAAGAAACTAAACTATCATGCTTAGTAGCAGGCTTGTATATATATATATATAGCGTCGAAAAATAAAACACATGTTGTAATGACAATATTGGACTGCGTCGGTAAGTCAGGGACAATGTCCCTGAACCGATCGAAAAATCCGAGTCCAATGACGCTATAAGTCTCTTATCCAAGATCGCAGCAATGAAGTCCGAAATAATAATCACTGGAAGATAATGCCAGAAGATATGAAGGGCATCTTCCGATACTACTAAAGGGAAAACTCGAAATCTTTCGAATCCCTTTCGCCATCCTGTCGGACCCTATAAAGCGTTCGGTCGTCCGTAGCTGATGCAACCGCGGACCGCACCGACCCAGCGCCGTCGGATAATTCCTGATTCGACCGAGAAACTGTCAATTGCTGGGATGCTGCGAAACAACTGTGCTAACTCGGATAGCACATCCGTCACTGAGGCCTGAGGAGAAGCGGTCTTACGATGCATTGCCGCTGGAAGCTCCGTGATCGTTACCCCATGCATACTACCAATATGCGAGCGAACGGAGTGTATAGGCCTCGTGTCCCTTGGCTACCGGATGGCGCGACCTATTCGCCGTGGAATCACTGAATGCCGAAACTGATCGGATACTCGAGGTCACGTAGCCAATGTGCGGTCGTGTGCCCTGCTGTGAGGATGAGGAAGCATTAAAGACAGTCTCTCGGACTGACAATATAACGGAGCGTCCCGACCAACGGACATATGCTCTGAATGTAAAATATCTGAACCACAACATGCGGTCCCCTATGTTGTTGGGCGAGAGAGGGACCTCTCTCGCTCACAGCCCGGACGGACCTGGACAAGCCAGGAACCGGACTAACAGGCTTCCTCCGATCTGTCCTCAATCTGCCGTCACTGGGTGAGTACTAAAGTAATTAAAGTGCTCGCATCACCCAAATCTCCTTCCTAGACCGCAACGGACGAACCCGGCAGCCGAACCATTCGATGAATGTACGCTACACCGGGTGAGCTAGCGAATGTCACTCCGTAGGCGATAGACATATTCCAAGAGCACTTATTGCCGCTAACTCTTCATTAACTATGACGACAGAGGCACACTTTTGAAAGACATCTCCATAACTCTTCGAACAAGAAACCAGAAATGCTTGGTTAGCAAGCATAAAATAATAATATATATAGCGTCGTTCAATAATTCGAAAGTTTGTGTGACATTATTGGACTATGTCGGAACTGAGGGACGATGTCCCTGAACCGAACCAAAAATTTCTAAGTCCACCGACGCTATCAGTTTCTTATCCGGCATCGCAGCATTCTGGTCCGACGAAAGAAGCTGTAGAAGACCAAGTCAGATGACATACACAACAGCATATGTTGTTCCGAAAGGGAAAGCTCGAAATCCTCCGAATCCCTTTCGGTATCCCGTCGGACCGGATGAAACTTTCGGACGTCCGTACCCGCTTCCGCGGAGCGTCCCGACCCAGCATCGTCGGATAAAATATATGCGACAGATTCAGTTGATGCTGGGATGCTGCGATAAACTGTGCTATTAAGGAAAGCACGTCCGTTCCCGAGGCCTGTGCAGTAGCGGTCTTACGATGCATTGCCGCCGGAAGCTCCGTGTACGTTGACTCCCGCACACTTCCTATGCGAACGTCCGGAGTCTGCAGGCCTCGTGCCCCTGGCTACCGGATGGTGTGACCTGGTCGCCGAAGAATCCTTGATCGGCGAAGCTGGTAATATATCGGCGGTCACGCAGCCAAGGTGCGGTCGTGTGCGCTGACGAGAAGAGGAAGCCTTAGCAGTCTCAGCGGACTGCCTATACAACAGAGCGTCCCGAGCGACGGACGTATGCTCCGCTTGCGACACATTTTGTACCACAACATCTGGGGCCAGATGTTGTTGAACGAGAGAGGGGCCTCTCTCGCTTGCCGTCCGGATGGACCGGAACAAGCTATGAACCGGACTAAAAGGCTTCCTGCGTTCTCCCTCCGATCCGCCGTCACTGGGTGTGCATTAGGTTAATTTATAGTGCTCGCATCACCCCAAAATTCCTTCTAGACCGCAACGGACGAACCCGGCTGCCGAACCATTCGGTGAATGGACGCTACACCGGGCGAGCTAGCGGACGTCAAAGGCCGTCGAACCTACTAGGGTCCTCTTAGGCAATTGGCGTATTTACATGAGCACTTTTCCGCTAGCCCTTCATTAATTGTGACGACCGAGGCACACTGTTGGAAGACATCACAGATACATCACCCTAATCTTGATCGTCTGAAATAGAAATTGATAAAGTAGAGTGACCCTGCGGGGAAAGGACCGGAGTGTCCAAATCCCCAACAACATACCGTGACATACGCTTCCCATATTGTCATCGAAATCATACGATACAGAACAGGAGTTAATGCGAGTACACTGACCACATATAGAATGATAATAAAGTCAGAGGAAGACTTCCTCATAAAACAATTGATCAATATCCTTTCAATGTGAAAAGAAAACAAGTCCTGGTACTCGCACTAACCCCTGGCAATCAAAATACATAATAATAATATGATCCATTAATATAGAAAAAATAATTGAAATCAAAATATTTTGAAAAAATATTTTTTCAGAACAGCCCAAGTTTCTGAAAAGTAACGTTGAGCCCCAATGGATCCCAAGCCTAAGTGTGGACAAAAATTTTAAAAATATTTTAAACAATTTATTCAACACTTACGAACAATAATAATGTATCTAGTTATGATTAAAATAACATCAAGATATTATTTTTTAGAAATCCCCCCCTCACACAGAGGGCTGTTGTAAATGTAAACAATGAGTGTAAAAACACTAAAATAAGACTCCAGGCACCCAGGCCCGAAATCAGTTACCAAAAATACACTATCTGATGCAAAACAGAGACTTCCAGGGAAGAAACTGCAGAACATCAGATGGTAGATGCAGAACACAACGCCTAACCACCCGTAGGTGAAGACGTAAACATGGGGAAAGAACAGAATTCATTCTGTTATTCAGCTAAAACTCCCAAGAAAATTTAGTAATAATAATTACAAAAACTATGCCAAAAGCATGGGAGAATAGCAAGGGGGAACTTAAAAGACAGGGAGAGAGGAAAACACTTAAAAAACAGTGTAACTAAATAATCAGAATGACAACAAAATGGCTGCTGCCTTGAAAATAGGTAACTTAACATAATTTCATTAAAAAATTTTAAGTTACAGCCCTGATAATATTCTGTCACACATTCTTTTCCTCTCCTCCTTCTCTATCCTCCTTAGAATCACCATTTCACTAATATTTATGTGTCTGGCATCATTTAAACTGAGATTTATAAGCACAAAGATCAGTCAGATGTTAACTGATGAAGGGCCAAACTTAGAATGATTAATGGCGCCAATTTCGGAACGTCCTTGACACTGCGCATGCGCAGTAGGGGCGAAGTGTGGAGGGCCTTTCAGGACATGTTTTCTTTAGTTTTAGATGCAAATTTTGGGGATTGGGGGGCAAAATTTGTGTTTGGCCCTATATTTTAAGAGTTAGCACCAGCTATGTCTGGGTCATTGGTACAGTATAAAAATATAGTATATGCATCTTTTTTTACTTCTTTTTCTTTTTTTTCTTCGGTGGGGGTGGGCGGGGGAGAGGGGGGGGGGGGCAAATTGCATGCCTTTACAGTTCACAAAGGCGTTCATTTATAGTCAGAATAATTTAGTTTGGAATTCTCAGAGAAGTTGTATCCTTTTTGTCATGTAATAGAGAATTTGTTGAAGATGCCAGAACATATGATAAACTGCCACTGTGTTTCGAATATTCACTTCAGAATTGATATGAACCTTCCATCTTTTTGGAGTATCTAGACAACATACACAAGACGTTACAAGGGGCTTAAGCAATCACCTAAAGATTTTTAACCCTTACGTCCTTATACAGCCACAAACTCCCCATTTTATATTGTTCTGAAAAAGTTGTACCAAGTGTATTATTCATGTATATTCGTTAGTTATTAAAAAAAATTAATCTGAGCAGATGATTCATAATATCTTGCCTATTACCAAAGGTGAGAAGATTTTGAGAAAGGTGGGGGTGGGGGGGGGGGGGATGGGGGGGGGGGGTATTTTGGAAGCGATTTCTATAACCTTGCAAATGATTATTACAAAGACGTAATATGTCAAATACAAAATTGTTTAGACCAGTGCTTTGTAAAGTGCAATGTTTTCTCAAACCCCCCCCCCCCCCCCAGAATCCCTTCCTCACACCCTATATCTACCAACTAGTGAATGATCATTACAGAGAAGTAATAGGTCAAATATGATATTATTTAGACCAGTGCTTTGTAAGAAACACTGTTTGGTGCTTGGTTCCCCCCTCCCCTCCCCTCCCACCCCCCATTACCCTGTGTTAAAATAAGTGCTTTTCCCATTCTCAACACCCTCAAACATAACACCAGTCACATGGTTTGAACAACCTCTAAACCGATACCTCAGTTAACCCTTAAAGCCTATTTCCAAATTTTCCGACCTCACATGCCATCATGAGGGGGTCCTGCTGACAATAGACAAATTATCTAAGCAGTGGTTTTTAGTCAAGTCTTGGCTGCCTTAACCCACAGCTAAGACTTTACTAGAAATCACTGCTAAGCCATTAGACGTATAGAGACTATGGAATGGTGGGAATTCAAGACACTTGTCAAGGTCCCTAAGGGTTAACAAACATTAAAGCAACAACTTAGAATCTCCTTATTGCAGCTAATATCTACAAACATTTGTATGATCATTACTCACAGTGATATGTCAAATAACAAATTATTCAAACCAGTGAAAGCAAATGCTTTTCAAAGCTGCCTCTCCCACCCAATGTTAAAATTGTTCCTCCTCGCCAACCCTAACCTACAAAAAATTCCACATTAAGTTGGTTGCAAAAATACCACAGTAAAGCTGAAAAGTTAAAAAATTTATAGTAATTTATATATTTTTTATACTTACCAATGATCCAGACTTAGCTGGTGCAAACTCTATTCAAGTCAGGGCCAAACACAAATTTTGCCCCCCCCCCCCCCCCCCCCCAATCCCCCAAATTTGCATCAAAAACCGAAAATTAGATGTCCTAGTAGGTCCTCCATACTTTTACTCCACTGCGCATGCGCTGTGTCAAGGAAGTCTCGAAATTGGCACCAAAATGTCATTCTTATAACCAGTGCCTGGTAAGTGTTATGTAGACAGCGGGGAGGCAAGAGTTCCCAACTCCTGGGAGGGCCATCCCCGTCTGGGTCATTGGTAAGTATAAATGAAAGTGTCAATGACACTGTAGCTCAACTTGTCAAGACAAAGACATGTACATGTATAGTATGTGACACAGCAATGACAAACATCTAGGTAATGACCTGATAACAAAGGTACATATAAAGTATTGTAACGGTCTGTACATAAATACTGACCGTTGCCTGTAACAAATGTATAGGTAAAGTATTGTAAAGGTGGGTGACAGTCAGATGCTAAACAAGAAAAAAATCTTTGAGTCCCAGAGTGGGTCTGACTGAACCCCAAAATATTTGTTCTCATAGCACAGTGATAACAAAGGCACCCCAAAACACACTCATTCCTGTCCCAAGGTGAAAACAAAGGTACCCAAGAAGTTTCGTGAAGATCAGTTCACAAATATGAGCTGTCTAGAAGTTGTGACAAAAAACTGATTGGACCTAATTTCGGTACAAAATGGCCACTGGCAGCCATCTTGAATTTTGGACCGCACCCAGAAACACTCGTTCTCGTCCCAAGGTGATAACAAAGGTACCCAGGAAGTTTTGTGAAGATCGGTTCATAAATACAGCCTCTAGCCCGAGCCGTATTGACATGTGCACTTACAGTGTATAAGTAGCACTGAATAAATCAAAGTTCATCTAATTTGCATAATTTCTGCACGAGAAAAAAACCCGTACTATATGTGATGTATTCCATGTTACTAAACATTCATACAAAAATATATTCAAATCAGAACTTTCATACAGAAGTTCTGCACAAAAGACTGATTGCACTAATTTTGGTACAAAATGGCTGCTGGTGGCCATCTTGAATTTTGGACCACACCCAAAAACACTCGTTCTCATCCCACGGTGATAACAAAGGTACCCAAGAAGTTTCGTAAAGATTGGTTCATAAATATGGCCTCTAGCCTGAGCCGTATATAGAAGTTGTGTACAAAAAACTGATTAGACCTAATTTCGGTACAAAATGGCCACTGGCAGCCATCTTGAATTTTAGACCGCACCCAGAAACACTCGTTCTCATCCCAAGGTGATAACAAAGGTACCCAAGACGTTTCGTGAAGATCGGTTCATAAATACAGACTCTAGCCCGAGCCGTATTGACATGTGTACTTACTGTGTGTAAGTAGCACTGAAAAAATCAAAGTTCATCTAATTTGCATAATTTCTGCACGAGAAAAAAACCCGTATTATATGTGATGTATCCCATGGTACTAAACATTCACACAAAAAATTATTCAAATCAGCGCTTTCATATGGAAGTTCTGTGCAAAAATCTGATTGCACCAAATTTTGTACAAAATGGCTGCCATCGGCCATCTTGAATTTCGGACCGGACCCCAAAACACTCGTTCTCGTCCCACGGTGATAACAAAGGTACCCAAGGAATTTCGTAAAGATCGGTTCATAAATACGGCCTCTAGCCCGAGCCGTATTGGCATTTGCACTTACAGTGCTGAAAGTAACACCAAAAAACATCCAAGTTAGTCTAATTTGCATAATTTACGCACGAGAAAAAAACCCGTAATATATGTGATGTATCCCATAGTACTAAACATTCATACAAAAAATTATTCAAATCATAGCTTTCATATGGAAGTTCTGTACAAAAAACAGATTTCTGCATCGTCGGTACAAAATGGCGGCTGGCAGCCATCTTGAATTTCGGACCAAACCCCAAAACACTCGTTCTCGTCCCACGGTCATAACAAAGGTACCCAAGAAGTTTTGTAAAGATCGGTTCATAAATACGGCCTCTAGCCCGAGCCGTATCCAATTGTTGATGGACAGACGGCCAGACGGACGACGGGCCATGGCATAAGCTCAAATTTGGCTTCGCCAAAGTTGAGCTAAAAATATATAAATTACTATAAATTTTTTAACATTTTTATACTGTACCAATGACCCAGACTTAGCTGAATAGTAAAAAGGATGGAGGGCCTAGGACATAAAGGAAAATCCAATAGGCTCAATTACATATGACAGAATTATCCCCTCAAGGAGAATCGGAGAGATAGGCTTTACATGTATCTTTCTTATTCTTATCAAAGAAGAAAGATACAATACCATTCCGTAATTGAGCACAATAACATAAATGATCTCTATTAATATCCAGTATAACCCTTTATACTAATTATTTTTAAAGGTAAGCCAATAAATAAAGGCAGTTCAGAGAAATGAGACTCTTTATACTCATTAAAAGTGTCCGAGGATTGTATATTAACACTCGTTTGACACGTGACATATACAAATGCTTCACACCGAGCTACACTTTAAAAATATTACATGAAATAAGTAAACATTAGCTTTACACTTTAAAACCATCCCGGAACCGACTCTGAATTACTGACTGGGGGAAGTATTCTGTTGCTTTTCACTATAAAGCAGGTGACCTTAGGGAACACCCGCCGCCCACCGAGCGAAGAGGGCAGCAGGACAGAGTCACTGCCGGAACAGAAAGCCTACATAACTATAGTTGAAACTGTTTAGTGGACGATATTCTGAGAACTGATAACGGACCTAAACAATGAAGATCTCCAGAAATGGACTCGATATTTCTAAGATAAAAATTTGTGAAAGTGGAAGGCTGAGACCAATATGCAGCCTTCATTAAATCTGTAATAGCAACACTATTAGCATAAGCCCAAGATGTTGATAGAGCTCTTACTTCATGAGCCGAAATCTTAAGCGCAGACTGCTGAGATGAAGATAACTTTTCATAAGCAGTACGTATAGTTAATTGAATCCATCTAGCAATAGAATGAACCATAATGTCCTTTCTATTAGGCATCAAAGACAAAAAGAAACGCTTACGTCCCTTTCTAATGAACTCAGACCTACGTTTATAAATACGTATTGCTCTAACAGGACAGAGTAAAGGCCTACGCCCGTTGGAAGATACTTATTAGGAGCCTGATTCTTAGCCAAAAATCCAACATTAGTAGTAAAGGTAATAGTATTACCGACACTATGATAGTGAGAATCATCCACAGATAATGCATGAAGCTTGCTAACTCTTCAAACAGAAGAGAAGCCTAAGAGAAAAGCTGTCTTATATGTTAAGAATTTGACGTCCACTGTGTCAAGAGGCTCAAAAGGCGCTTCCTTTAGCTTAAGAAGAACCCATGCTAAATTCCACTTCAGAATTAATCTAAGGGTTCTAGGTCTATTTATCGAAAAGTTTCTTACTAATTTAGATAAAGAGACATAAGATCCAATCATTAATGTATCATGGTGTGCATAGGTATCAGATGACATAGACCTTTAACCCACCTATAGTAACAGGCTGCAGTTTGATCTCATCAAACAAATAGACCAGAAAATTTGCAATGTTAGGAATGGAGGGATCATATATATCCACAGAGTGATCCCAACACCACTGACAAAAGACCTTGCATTTAGCAGCATAATTTAGCGAAGAGGAGGTCCTCCTGCAGTTAGAAATCGCGTCCACTGCTCGTCCTGTAAAATGTTTGCTGTGCAAGATGGAGCGCACAACGGAAATACGTGAAGGTTGAGACCTAGCAGATTGTGGTGAAGAGTGCACGATTTCCTCTGCGAAATAAGATCCTCCCGTGGAGGAAGCTTCCGCGTCATGTCCCACAACAGACACCTGAGTAGATTTATCCACGGTCTCTGTGGTGACAGAGATGCTACCAACAGAATTTTGCATTGGGATTGCTTTATCTTGAGCAACATCTGCTGAATCAACGGCACTGGAGGATACGCATATCCTATTATCTCGTCCCACGAGATCGATAGAGAGTCTACTGCAAATGCTCGAGGATCCGGACATGGGGACACATACATCTGCAACTGATTGTTGAGATGTGTCGCAAACAAATCTATCATTGGTCCCTCCCATCTGGTAGCAAATCTGACTGAATACCTGTTTGTTGAGAGTCCACTCCGACGGCAACAGGCGACCCCTCCGTGAAAGGGAGTCTGCTAACACATTCAGATGACCCGGAATATGACGGACCGATAGGAGAACCTGATGTTCTAGAACAAACAGAAGGATTCTTTCCGTTAGCTTGAACAACGGAATGGAATGAGTGCCTCCCTGATTCCGAATATACGCTACCACCGTTGTATTGTCGGATAGAATTTGGACGTGTGCATTCTGAATAACGTCCATCCAATGATGCAACGCAAACCAAATTGACACCATTTCTTTGATATTTATGTGCTTGCTTAAAAATTGTGGATCCCAAAGACCCTGGCACCTCGAATCCGAAGGGCATAGTGTCGCGTCCCAACCTGTTTGACTGGCATCCGTCCTAATAGTAAAACTCGGATCTGGCAATTGCAATGGAACTCCCTGAGTTAACCACTGAATGTCTGCCCAAGTCTGAATCTCTTGTTTCACTTGGCTTGATAAGAGGATGTCCGTATCGAGTGAATGAGTCTTCGCCATCCAATTCTGAGTCAGAAAGATTTGGAGAGGATGAGTGCATACCCGGCCCATTGGAATGAGATCCGCGGCCGCTCCGCACAGACCTATCAGTCTCATGAATTCTCTCGCTGTAACCTTCTCTGAGTTTAGACAATAGCAAGAGTAACAACGGACTAACTTCGCTGTGGTTAATGGCAGACGAACGAGATTGTTGAGCGTCTCGAAGCTCATCCCCAGGTGGGTGAATGACTTGGACAGCACAAGATCCGACTTCTGTTCGTTTACTATGAAACCGAGATGTCGGAGCAATAGAAGCAGATTCTGCACATCGTTCTGAAGCGTTAACTCGTTGCCGTACCTTTAAAGAATATCGTCCAGGTAGGCTGACGTTACCTCAGACAAATGAGCTCAGAAGTAAGTCATTACCAAGTTCATTATTTGAGTGAAAGCCCAGGGCGCTAGATTCAGACCGAAGCATATCGCACGGAACTGATATATGAAACCTAGGACAGCGAAACGAAGATACTTTCTGAACGCCGGTTGTACCATGACGTGAAAGTACGCATCCTTGAGATCTATGCTCGCACAATAGTCGTTCACTCGAATGCTCACTCTGACCGATCGAATGGTCTCCATATAAAATTTTTGAGCCACAATCAGCTTGTTTATCCAGCTTAAATCTATTAGTGGACAGAACGAGTCGTCTGGTTTCGGAACCAGAAAAAGATGGCTGTAGAAACCTGGAGATTCCTGGTTTTCTACGACCTCTATCGCGTTCTTCACTAAAAGAGACTGGACTTCTGATAGAAGCGAGGCTCTTTTCTGTTGATTTGACGGAAGTTGAGTCCATCTTGGACTTTGAGTTAACGGAGGTTTTCCTGTGAAGGACAGTTTCAGTCCTTCTGCTATAACCCTTCGAACCCAAGGGTCCTCCGTAATTAATTCCCAATTTTCTAAGAATCTCGACAACCTTCCGCCCACTGGAACGCGACAGAGGTCTACACCATCACTTCCTGGACCTGCGAGGCTTGCGGAAGGAGAAACCACGTCCTCCACGGTCCGCACCTCGCATCGTCGACCTAGGGGCGTCTGACCTGTTATTACAGCCAGCATTACGGCCCTTACTAGAGTCACTGCCTTGACGGTCTCCAGAATAAGGCCTAGAGGATGCGTACAAACCTCTATAGGAACTTCCCCTGGACGTACCAGTCCCAGAAGTTCCTGGCCTACTCTTCTCCGCTGATTCCGACTTTTTAGAAGCGGACTTAAATAGCAGAGAGTCTGAAGCTTTCTTAGTTAATTGATCATATATAACAGAAAGCTTGCCGTCAAAGAGAAGTTCTCTGGAGACTGGAGCGACTCTAAGAGAGTTTTTCACCTTACTGTCCACTCTCGTAGACGTAGCTAGGGCTCTGTCACGTCTAACCAACTCCAGATTAGCCACTGAAAGGGCAGAGTTATACGTGGAAAAAGCAATAGCCCTCGACAGAACTCTCAAGGAAGTTTGTACGTCCTGACCTGAAATTCTTGTCCTTCAAGGCATAATGACAACGCTCTGGTAAGGTGATCTGCGTACGAAAGTGCATCTAAATTTGCTCTATTAGACGAAATTGTAGTTTCCAACGTAGAGCTTTGAATAGACATAGACGACGGCATGGATAATTCAAGGTCTTCAGCCTGGTCGTCAAGACGCAGAGGAACTCTCTGAACGCCCTGTCCTGCCGTTTCAAACCTATTTCTAGAGTTGATGAAAGGCAGATTAAGAGCATTTGCCGAAAGGAAGGCTGACTTGCCCGTTTTGGAAGCAAGTTTACTGATAGCTTCATTCAAAAGCTAGAATGTCCGTGAGACATTCCTGGACTGAGATGGAAACTCTGGGACGGAGTCCCCAAACCGATTGAAAAAATTGGTGTCCAGTGGCGCTATAAGCCTCCTATCCGGCTGCGCAGCATCCTGGTCCACTGGAACAACTTCAGGAAGGAAATGTCGGATTAACTCGACGGCGATTTTATGTTGTTCCGAAAGGGAAAATTCCAACTCATCAGTATCCCTTTCTCCATCCTGACGTCTCGGTCGTCCGCCCCAGCATCATAAGATAACTATTGCTCCAACAGAGCTTCTGCCGGCTGCTGCTATGATCTGTGCTATCTGCGATAGCATGTCCATTAACGAGGCCTGCGGAGCTGCGGTCTTACGGGATTTTGCCGCTGGAAGCTCCGTGGACGTTGACTCCTGCAAACTCCTTTTATGCAAACGTCCGGAAGAAGAAGGCCTCGTATCCTTGGCTACCGTGAGGACGAAGAAGCCAAGGAAACAGTCTTGCCAGACTGTCT